>VZTA01021000.1:181347-222025 GCA_013398855.1 Mohoua ochrocephala
GGCTGCCTGCCCCAGGCCTCTCCCTCGCCTCTCTCCCTCCTCCTCCCGCTCCCGCCGCGGCGCCGGGGCTGCTCCCAGCTCCCCCCCCGCAGCGGCCCCCGGGCGCTCCCCCGCCTCACACCCCGCGATCCTCCGATCTGCGCTGGAGATGCAATTGGCTGAGGAAGGGAAGGCGCTGCCCGGCTGCCGGCCATCGCCCAGCCGGGAAATGAGCGCGATGGGCGGCCGCGGAGCCGCGCAGCCCTGCCCGGCCCTGCCGATGCCCGGCCGGAGCCGGGAGCCGGGAGCCGAGCCCGGGATCGGGACACCTGGCCGAGGAGGCTGGTTTTAAGTATGATTTGGCATCCGCAAGGGTAATTTCACTTCGGGGTGTTAAAACTGACTTTTTTGCTCCAAGAAGTCTGGTGATGCTGCAGGTGAGACGTGGGATGGGGAGGAGGGTTGGACAGCAGCATTTCTGTGTCCCCAGGGATCGTCTCAGGTGACCACGCTGGAAAAGGAACCCGGTTCCCATCCCACTGTACCCAGCACATGCACTAGGTGCTCCTCTCTCCCTTCTGTTGTCGTCCAGAGGAGGTCCTCAGCAATGCTTGTGCGTCTTTCAGAAAGCACCGGACCGTGTGAGATAGCGGGAAACATGATTAGAAAACAGGAGAGTGTCCCAGTCCTGAAAATTCATCCTTGCACAGATGCATCCTTGTACATGGCTACCGGAAGCCATATACACCCCCAGGAGAGCTGCCCCTCTGACCAGGGAAAGAGTTCCGCACCACATGAGCCCTTTTGCAGATTTTCCGTTCTCTTTCTTGCATTTCCCTCTCCTCAAGTTTTCTTTAGCAGAGTGTGGATTAAAGAGAGACATTTCAGCGCGCCGGTCAGCACAGGCTCCTCAGGGTGAGTGGGAGGAAAGGGCAATCACCCAGGCAAGGAGGGACAGCTGGGATCTGCCAGAGCCGCCTGTGCTGAGCAGCCACTCTCCCACTGCACTGTATGGAATAATGCGGGTTTCCTTACGTACTGACTGTCGGTGAGGAGGACAGGCGAGTCCCATGGGGGTCTGGGTGGCTGAAGCACAGCTCTGGGCAGGGGACTGAGCAGGAGTGAGGCTTGTGCGGGGCTCAGCTGCAGGGGATCTGCTCTCGCTGAGGCTTTCCAACCAAGTGGGATGCTGTCATGTGGTGCCACGCTCTATATGGCATTACAGCTTCTTGCATGCACATCTCAGAGGGGACTTCTAGGACTTAAGTCAGGGCTTGACAAGAGACAGTGCAATCTGCATGGGCTCCAGGGCCCAGATTTTGTTCAGGTGCAAAAAATCTCCAGCTTCCCCAACCTCTGATTCGTCTCTTGGAGCTTCAGTGATGATACTGAGATGAAGGGGCAGGGGAAGAGATGTCAGTGAGGACGTACTGCCCAAATGTTTGATCCCATGTAGGTTTTGCAGCCTGCTATGGCGCTGGGGTTGCCTGGAAGTGTGTTTGCACTTGATCTCCAGAGGCAGGCCATGAAGTACTTCCCTTCCACCTCATCCATCTGAGCTGTTCCTGTGCTTTGCCAAATCCCCTCTGCTGCGTCAGGCCAACATTGTGCCTGGGTGTCCCTGCTGAAAGTGTAATTGCATGAAAAAGTGTGTAGTGCTTCCCCTGGGAGGGATTCTGTCAGACAAAGTTTCTTCCTGATCCCATCACTTCAGTTTTATTTCTCAAAGCATTAAAGAAGGTCTCCTGATGAAGTGACTTTATGTCATTTTCCTTTTATTTCTTTTGGCCTTTACTTGCATTATTTTTGAGCTCCTGGCCCAGTGACCTATTTTGGCAGTCCAACATATGAGCTATATTCTCATATAAAATTAATTGAACCTTGCATATTTTAAATGTATCACACTGGTTGCATTGAGTAAATACACTCTATTGGAAAGACAGATGTTAGTAAGGAAATTGAAAGCCAGGCTTGGGGCTCCTCTCAAATTTTGGCAGTTTTGGCCACCATAGGTCAAATGTTCGGTCCTGTGATAAGAAGAAGTCCTGTGTTTGTGTTCAGCATCAATAATTAACAACAAAAAACTTTTGAATTCCTTCTTTTTAAATGGAAAATAATAAAATATCTAGAGGTTGGGGGTTTTTTTAATATAGAACTGCACCTCAAGAAATACATATCACAAAATGCTCAGCATAAAGAAAGCATTTAATCGAGCTATTATAAACCATATTTATTTGAAAGCTGGCTGGTTCCTCTCTCCCTGAGAGCCCTTTGGAAGCAATGCTTCCTCCTTCTGTGCTGCAAACATCCCCTGTGGAAGGGAGGAGGTTTCTCTTAAGCAGAAATACATGGGGGTGCTGGGTGAGTGCTGGGCAGGGTGGGGGCTCTTGGCAAGGCAGGGGAGCAGCAGAGGGCCATTTTCAGGGCAGGCTTCTTGCCTGCAGCCTGTGGAGGAGTGTGGCCATAGTGAGCTGCACTGTGGGGGCTGGTGCTGGGGGCCGTGGGGTACAGCCCCATCAACAAGGGACTATGGAGAGAATCACTTGGCTTCAAGGAATCATAGAATCATTTTGGCTGGAAGAGATCATCAAGCCAGCCATTAACCCAGCACTGCCAAGTCCACCACTAAACTGTGCCCATAAGCACCACATCTACATGTCTTTTAAATACCTCCAGATGGTGACTCCACCACTTCCCTGGGCAGCCTGTTCAAGTGCTTGACAGCCCTGTCAGAGAAGCAGTTTTTAGTAATATCCTCTGGCATAACCCGAGGTCATTTCCTCTTGTACCCATGATGGCCTGATTATTGATTAGCAACCAATCTAACTGAATTTAACCTTGATGCTTGACCCCTCTGAGTCCCCCTAGTACCTGCCTGCCTCCCAGCACCCCAAAGGCAAGGGGGGATGAGCTTCAGCAGGTATCTCCTGCTGTTGGGCTGGAGTTTGAAGAGGATGCTGTGGACAAGCTGGTGTGTGGGTCCTGGGCTCTGGTGCTTGGGCATCAGTGCAAGGCTTCATCAGGGGAACTGTTTCTGCCAGGTGAGTGAAGGGATGAACCCTCCCTGGCTCTTCTGCAGGATTTGGTAGCTAACTCAGGGTAACTTTACAGAAAAGCCATATTGGAGTGTTATTCCTAATTTTGCTTACCTTGGCATATTCACGATGTATTTTCCTAACAAAGTTTTTTATTAAAATCCTGTCCAACCACATTCAGGTGAGGCTAACGATATGCCACTCCAGGTTGCAGGTTTTTCATCCATTAATGCCGCTCTTCTGGTTTTATTTTTCTCTGCTTGTCGAACAGCAATTCTAGGAAACATAAATGCATCAAGCAATATAATACACACTGTAAAAAATTAGGTTGTCTTTGTTTAATTACAAAGTGACCTTAAACTACCAGACTCTGGGAATGACTTACAAGGTCTGTAAAAGATTTAGTTTGCCATTCCTACCCTGCTGTAGGCCCCTGCAGATTTTATGGCTACATGTTCAGTATTTTAAGTATTCCTTCCCCTTCCTTTTGCTTATTTCCATTATTTAAAATGGTTTTTTTTCCTTTCTTCTCATTGCCAGATGTGAGACGAGAGTCTCTCGAGTTTGTCTGGAGGGCCTGATTCCTCTTTCTGGTGCCATTAATAATGGAACAAAACCACATTAACAATTGCAACAACAGCCAGATAGGAGCCAGAAAGCTCCTTTTGCTCTCCAATATACTGCATGAGTACACTGAAGTGCTTTATGCTGAGGGTTTGCCTTTTTTTTCCTCAGCTTTTGCATTGATATCTTTCTTGGACTTGATAAAATGCTTGACCTTGTCTTTTGCTGAAGAAAAGAAAAAAACCACCAGAATTAAATATTCAAAGCGATTACAGACCTGAGACAGCCCTTTAGAGGTAATTCCATCCTGCAAGAAACCATAGGATAAAACTCAGCAAAGAAATGTTAACAGCGACTGCAGGGCATTGCGTCCCCCTGGTCAGACGGGCTGCAGAGGCTGCTCATTATTGCCTTGAGATGCTTTTGGTTGATGATGCAGTGAGCTGGCAAACAGCTGGCAGAGAGCAGGAGAGAGCTGCAGGCTTCCAAACCAGCAAAGAAGTGTGTACCTGGCACGGGAGGAGTTGAAAAATAGGTAACATCCTGCTGGCCCCTCCTCTTTCTCATGAGGTGAGTCATCCGGGCTCAGCTTGTTCTGGTTTTCTGGAAGTGAGAAGAACATTTGTTGTGAGGTCTTGCTGTGTAAAAACATTCCTTCCATTTGTATAAGACGAAAAAGGATTTTTCAGCATCTGAAGTAGAACCTGGTCAAATCTGCCCTTTGCATGTCAGTGGTTTCTTTTAGCCTTTTATTTTTTCGGCAGAGGCACAGTACAAAAAGCCCCTTTTCTTACCTCAAATCAATCAATAGCTGTAAGAGGAAAGACAATGGGCAGTTTTGGTCTATCAGCATTCCTCCACTTTTTAAGCTGTCTAGACTGCCTGAGTGTCCTTGTGGGTTTGGTCCGTGGGTTTGCAGGTTAGGGAAATAGGGGAAAAAAAATCAAATGTTGATGCAGAAATGTTTATCTGAGAACACACAGACGCTTGGTAGAAGGGAGACATTTGGAAACAGCTTTTATCAAATGGGAGGTGCTCAAAGCACACCTTTGAGCGGGGATGGCTGGCATTCTCCCATGGGGTGCTGTTGTGGCAGTAAGTATCTTCCAAGACAATACATCCTCCTTCTGTATTCACAGAGCGTGGAATATCCTCATGTTCTTTCAATGAGAAACCAAAGCACAAAGTTGCTTTTTTCCTAGGAAGTTTATGTCAAAACAGAAAATAATTCCTCACTGTCTTGAGTCTCTGAGGTGGTCTTTATCCTGCCTCTCTGAGCAACCTGTTCCAGTATTTCACCACCCACACTGTAAAAATTTTCTTCCTTATATCTAATCCAAATCGACTCTCTTCCAGTTTAAAACCATTACCCCTTTTCCTTTCACTGCAGTTCCAGCTGCTCCTTGGCCATCCTCACCCGGTCTTTACATACGTGAGCAGTGTCCCTGTACTCTTCCCAGCATACCTGTTCCTGCTTCACTGCCTGTGCATTGCCTTCTTGCCCTTTAGCTTCTCTAGCAGGTCTCGACTCAGCCATGCTGGTCGCTTGCCTTCCTTCCCGGATTTCTTATACCTGGGGATTGAGAGCTCTTATGCTCCATGAAAAAGGTCTTTCAGGATCTCCCAGCTCTCTTCTGCTCCCTTGCCCCTGAGGGCAGTTTTCCATGGGGGTCCTATTGACTAGCTCTTTGAAGGATTGGAAGTTTTTTTTCCCTAAAATTCAGCATCCTGATTTTATTCTTCACCTGACCTTTATCCCTCAGGATGTGAACTCCACTAGTACATTAGCACTGCAGCCCAGGTTGTCTCCAGTCTTGATGTCACTGATTAACTCGTGTTGTGGTGGTAAAAATAAAGTCAAATAATAATGCAATTCCATTTAAATAAAAAGAATTATGTTCCACTTTGGACACCAGAAGGTCAACCATTCATACAACCCTTCACCTCACATCAGTGTTCCAAGTTATTGTCTACTGGTTAGTGTTAAATCATACAAAGAATGGATGAGAGGAGCCTTTATCACGTGGAAGATTCATCTGACCATTTTCCAAGTTTCTAGTTCAACTTTGCCGAGCCATGGTATTTTTCACTGTTGTTCATTAGCAGTATAAATATTTTCAACTGCAGAATTCAGCAAATTGAATGGCACATCTATCCACTGTGTGCAGAATGAAAACAATACCAAAAAGGGGCAAGTGCAAAAGGGTCTCCTGTATCTTCCCTTTTTTCCTTTTTCCCCCTCCTTTTTCCCCCCTTTTTTCTCTCCATTGCTCTCCATTATCAGAACAGCACAAGCTTTTTTCATCTGAAATCTTGGGATGCCCCAGGTGCTCCAGCCTGTCTCTCATCTCTGATTTGATCACTGTCCTAAGATGCAGGAGTATTGGTATGTGCAGATTGGGCGACAAGTAAAATTAAACACGAGCAATAATTAAGAAAAGCAATAATTAAGCATGATTAAATTGGTCTAGTTGAAATGCATCATTTAAATATTCACACTTCAGTCTCAACCGCACTTCTTATGTGGATCACCTAAACAGCTCTCCAATTCATTTGGCCTGAATTTGGTGCAAAGTATTTACTTTGACCTGCCCTGTCAACACAGCTGTGACCTCATGGGGTCTGAGCTGCCAAAACCAGAGCTCTTTTTTCTACCACTGATTAGGCTCACTCTGGGTTTGCTGGAGCACCGAGCAGGGGCTGCCACAGGGTCTCTCTGGAGAGCCAGGCTTGATGATCCTCGCTGCAGGCAACCTCCTTGTCTGTGCTGGTTCCCGTGTCTGGACACAGCACCCGCAAGGCAGCTGGGAATACAGAGCACTGCAGTGAATTGAATCAAGCCCATCCGGCCCTGCAGAATGGCTGCTGAAGCATGTCAGGCATGTGGCCCTTCAGATAATGACTGTGATTGAGCAATGGTGCTGTAATTACGGTGTCTCCCGTGGAAACAAGTCTGGGTAACTCAGGGCAGTCCCAGCTCAGACCCTTACACAGGCACAGTGGGTGGTTTCCCCCTGGAGCACCGCACGCAGACCTCACAACACCAGTTACAGCCTTGGCCTTACGCCCCATCTCAGCCTACGTGTGTGGAGGACTTAGGAACTGCTCCCAGCACGCCAGAGATGGAAACTTGATTTTTCAGTGCAGGATGGGTAGGTGGCTGTTGGAGGAGGTCATGCAGCACCGTCACTGAGAGAAGGAGACCTTCTTCCCTCATCTTTGAACACCTTGGGGTCCACTCTACAGAGAATCTGCTGATGGAGGAGCCAGTTTAGATTTAGAAATCCAAATCACGCTGTAGTCTTGACTTGTCATTGTTGGAGTTCAAGAGGCAAGCAGGGCTCTGAGCAATGTCAGCATTGATAGAAGCGGCAGTGGTTACCTCAGCGGTGCCTGATTGCTCATCTCCAGCAGGGCTAGGCAAAGTAAGGAACAAACAACATCAGTGGGATTTGTCAATCTGAACTCTGGGCTGGACATCAGATACCCTTGGGCTATACTGAATGGATTCCTCTTAAAACAGAGGGATAACTTTCAGAAAAGCTTCCGCTTTCACTGTAGCATTTTCAGTTGATGACAAATCCACCTCAGTCCTTGCCAACTTGCTCTATTTAATGGACTTTACATTTAAAATGCTGAGCCTCATTTGTAGTCTTAATTTGTCTAGTTTTACCTTCCAGACACTGGATGTTGTCATAAACCCAGCCTGTGAGGAAAAAAAAAGAGACAAAATAGCAGGAGCATGCTCTGGGTAAGATTGATCTCACCTAAATCTCGACATTGCAGTGCACAGCATCACTCAGACCTCCCTTCGAGGGCAACACAGCCACCAGCTGGTTTTAGGCTGTGAGACACCTGATCTGTCTGTAGACACCTGTGTTAGACTGTCCATGAGCCCACACTGACCTGCTGAGCACACGATGTGGACTGCTCCTCGTTGCCCACCCAGTCACTGGTAAGTGCAGTTCCGTAGCACGATGCCAAGAATCAGCCTCCCTAGAGGTTCTGATACTGGATGATAATTTCCTACTTGTAATTACATTTCAAACCTGTCAGTTAGCCAGATGTTAATCTACCTAATGTACATGGCATTGATTTCGTATTGTTCTTCCTTCTTAATCAAATCTCAGCCTGATACCATCTTAGATGCTCTGCAGATGAACTATAAAAATGTCAAAGAAAAGCAAGACAATGGAAGCCTCAGGGTATCTCAGTGGATCCTGCCAGCCCAGGCAACAATAGGGTACTGCCCAGATGCTGCTTTATGTGTTTGCTGCTTTATGTAGCAGCTGTCTAGGCTGAGAAAAGTTAATGAAAACTGAAACTGTATAGAGTCATTGGCATGGACACTTTTAAGGGTCAAAGGAGGTAAATCCACATGTGGAGAGGTAAACTGGGGCCCTCCAGTGCCCAAGTGAATTTTTCATAAAGCAGGGAAAGAAAAATAAAGGAATACTGAACTGGAGGCTGTAACCCATGAACAGAATGGCTTCATAGGATCTGTGTCATTATCCCCCGTGGTAGCAACACCTCAAGGACCTTGGGTCTGCTGGACTGGAAGAACTAGGCATTTGGGCATTAAGTATAGGACAGAATTACTTTTATATTTATTTTACTTGCAGCTAATTGCTTCCGAAACTTTGTCCGACCTTGATGAATGTTTTCTTTTTAAGCTTGCTGGGGGATGTTCTGAGGAGAGAGTCATATAAGAATGGAAAATGGTAAACATTCATGAGAGTTACAGTAATTGTGTCTGCCATTTTCCTCTCTTCACTCAAAGCAGAGCGCTTGTAGTGGTATGGAATTTAGGGAAGCTTTGCAAGGGCCAGGCATGGCTGAGTGTGCCAGATACCCCTGACAGCACTAAGGCTCTCGTGTTTGAAGTCTCTGTGAGTTTCTGTGGTGACGCTGGGTGGTAACGTGGTGGCAGCGGTGACACTCTTCAGCAATGTCCTTTGCTGCTCTCTCAGGAAGCTGTGGATCTGTTGCCTGCCATGCCAAGCCTGTTAGCACAGAAAGGCTTCAGTGGAAGCCTTCAGTGTCAAACTTTGGGTCTCTGCAGGGTAAAAGCAGAAGAAGTTGAGCACAACAGTGGAATGAAAAGGTATCTCCAGATGTAGGCATTTGCCTGTCAGAGCTGCTGTGTGGGATGGATACTGGGCTGCCTCCAAAGCAGCGAGGGCAGCAGAGTGAGGGAGGGGATTCTGCCCCTCTGCTCCCCTCTGGTGAGACCCCACCTGCAGTGCTGCATCCAGCTGTGGGGTCCCCAGCACAGGAAAGATGCGCCGAGTGGGTCCAGAGGAGGCCACAAAGATGATCAGAGGAATGGAGCACCTCTCCTATGGAGACAGTCTGAGAGATTTGGGGTTGTTCAGCCTGGAGAAGAGAAAGCTCCAGGGAGGCCTCATTGTGGCCTTCCAGTACCTTAAGGGGGCTTATAAAAAGGAGGGAAGGGGACTTTTTATATGAGCAGATAATGACAGGCCAAGGGGCAATGGTTTTAAAATGAAAGAGGGTATTTTTAGACTAGATAATAAATTCTTTACTTAAAGCTTGGTGAGACACAGGAACAGGTCGCGCAGAGAAGTTGTGGATGCCCAATCCCTGGAAGTGTTCAAGGCCAGGTTGGATGGGGCCCTGAGCAATCTGACCTAGTGAGTGGCATCCCTGCCCATGGCAGGGGGATTGGAACTAGATGGTCTTTAAGGTCCCTTCCAAGCCCTTAACATTCTGTGATTCTATGATCAGAAAGCAGGGTGATGACCTTGGCACGAGGACTTTGGCGTTTCACTCTTATCTGGGTCGTGCAGCAGGTCTGTGCCCTGGTTCAAGTACAGCATGTCAGCTTGGTCTGCTCCTGCTCCACATAGTGGGATGGACAGGTCCCCAAACTAGGTCACCCCTAAATCTCTCAGGGGAGTATGCTTGAATCAGCATACAGCAACTGTGATTTAACGAGAGCCCTGTTCTCCTGGCGCTGGGGTAATGATAGCTTTGGTGCCTCCCTTGGCTAAGCACGGCCTCGCACGCTCCCACTCAAATCACTGCTGTGCGAAAGACTCCAGTGGGTGACTGCCTGGGGCCACAGTCAATGGCAATGCTTTTGATGTCTAAACCAGTTTTTTTTTCCCTTTTCTAGACAAGTTATAATTAATATTTCATGGCAATCTCTAGAGACAGGGGAGAGAATTTCCGGTCTTGGTTTAACAAAGCGTATCAACAGGACTGCTGTGCATAGGAAGGTCAGTGTGCCCAAGTGTTCACTAACACTAGCACAAAACGTAAGGTTATGTGGTATTTTTCTGATGAGGAGCAGAATCTCCACCTTGTTGAGGATGGATATTTTAAAAGAGATGAATGATCCCCACAGGGAGCAGAGTCATCAAAGCCCTATCTAGAGCGCAGGGCTGAGAGTCCTCCTCCCAAGCCAAGGCAGTTGCCTTGGTACAACTCAGAGTCTCGTGGCTCCTTGCTCAGCTTGCTGCAGCAATGCATGGTGGCACCAGCAGAGCTTCTCACCTTGTGCATGCACATGCTGGAAGGAAATCACGGAGCAGCACCTTGTTTTCACCTCAGCAGCTCACTTGGCTGTGAGAGTTGCCCTGCTGCAGGGTATTTTGGTTATGCCAGTAAATCTTCCTTTCAGGAAATACCCGGTGTTTCCACTCACAGCAGCTCCCACAACTTTGGAAAGGTACACTGAGTGTGGTTCCTGCTGGCTGTTGTGGGTAGATTGCAGCTGACCCCTGGTAAGATGCTGCACAGCTGCTGAGGGAAGTATAAAATGACAGCTATCTGTGAGCCAGTATTACAGAATCCTCCTGAATCTTTAATTCAGCTCACATCTGAATGATCCATCTCACTGGGGGATGTTCTCAGTCCATCAGACTTCAGGCTAGAGTCCAAACTCACTATTTAGCTGGGTTCCTTGCCTTCCAAGCCATTAAGAATTTATGCAAAAAGGGTACTGGGGGCTTTTCTGTACTCATCTGTAACTTGAATCTTTTGGGATTCAAAGCCTTCAGGATTTTAGGATTTTGTGTCCCTGCAGGAAAGTTTAGGATCAGTTTCCAGCACCTTTCTGTCATCACAATCCTCTGAGTTCTCGCACACCAGCTTGTGTATGCCACGCACCATCCTGTCACTGTGCTGGGGTGAAACCTTGACACAAGTGATTTACCAGGTTTTAGACAAAATTCATCCAATAGTCTCTGTGGCACCTCTGTTCTTCTCTCTGATTAAGTTTTTGTAAATGGTGGCTATGTAAATCTTTCTTATTGCATAGTTAAGGGCTGTTGCTTTATCTTGCTTACCTGCTGCTGCCCTACAAGGTTGTATAAGAGGGGGTGTCTCACACATTCCCAGGCTGAAGGATCCACTGGCAGATGCTGCAGTGGGGAGAGACGTGCAAAAACTTTTGCAGTATGAAGGAAAGCTTTGTAAAGCATACAAGGAATGGTGCAGAACTGATATTACTGCTGGACTGCTGTGGTGGCTGCACTGCTTTCAGTAATTTGTGTTTCTATAGGTTTGATGTGCTCCCCAGGGATGATTATGCTAAACCCCTTGCTATGTAATGGAAACAGGTCTGCTCATCTTTTTTTTTTTTTTTAATCAAGAATACCCAATCTATCAGACATTAACTTGTCTCCTTTGTGGTGAGAAAAGCACATGACTTGGGAACACCCTAAGTGTTGGAGCAGGATTATAGCTTTGCTTTTTGGTGGAATACCAGGGGCACCTGCAAGCAACCACTGCTGGGGCCCGAGGTGTCCCGTGCTCACCACAAGATTGTGCTCCATCACCATGTGACTTTAATCACTGCTGACTTCAAACTCACACATTCTCCTTGGATGAACAGAATGCCTCTTTATTTCTCAGTGAGGACTTTAAATAAATCGTTAGTGGAGAAGGCAAAGGAAAGAGCGATGCTGTGTGTGCTGTACTCTGACTCCTGAATGCGCCGTGGCCTTTCCAATGAAGCCCCACATTTAATCGTGTTTCTCTTCTAGTGCAGCGGTTGGCAAACGCTCCTGTTTCTCCACCTGCTGCAAGGGGACGAGGATGCCGGTTCCCCCCAGGATATTGCAAACATCCCAGCTGCGAGGGAGGAGGTTTCTCTGAAACAAAGCCTTGGCCAGGTGTGAAACAGCA
Source organism: Mohoua ochrocephala (assembly GCA_013398855.1). Classification (NCBI taxonomy): domain Eukaryota; kingdom Metazoa; phylum Chordata; class Aves; order Passeriformes; family Acanthizidae; genus Mohoua; species Mohoua ochrocephala. The sequence continues at coordinate 193,080 of VZTA01021000.1, forward strand.
AGGATCGTGCCCAAGGCGAGAAGCATGGTGAATGTTCTAAAGGGGAAGAGCTGGCTGTAGGTCTCGTTCACCAGGGCGCAGGCTGGGTAGCGGATGATGGGGGGGATGCTCAGGGCAGGCTCCCCTGCCAGTAGCCTCAGCAGGAGCCCCACCAAGAAGCCGGCAGCTGATCCATAGGTGTTCGTGCTGGGAGCAAAGAGGGCACAGCAGAGCTGGGGGAAGAGGAGGGCGTACACCAGCTCCCCGCTGAGGAACCAGAGGTCGTACACAGAGCTGGAGTAAAAAGCCAGACCAGCAGCCCCGGCCCCAAACACCAACATGGAGGTCCTCATGGCCCACAGCACCTCTGTCTCTGAAGCCTGTAAAGCAGAGGTTGCAGCATTAGAGACACAGTGTTTTCTGGCAGGATGGCCAGCACTGCCCTGGCCTGGGCTGGTTCTCGCCAAGCCCTCGATGCTTTCAGACACTGCTTGCCACCAGCAGCCAGGCAAGGCAGGGTCCCCTGGAGGTGCCCTCTGATTTTAAGGGTCATGGTTTTATGCTGTTTCCATTAATACCTTAGCCCAAATTTTTTACTAGTCATGTTAGAATGAGCCAAGCTCACCAGTACGGGTATTGGAACCCCTACCACGGATATGAACACCCCATCTTATGTTTGGAGCTCTATCTCCAGAAATCAGTTCAGCAGCTGAAGGACACACCCCTTCAGTCACAGACTGGTTTAGAAATAGCCTTGAAACGAGACTATCTTTCCTGACACCAAAACTGCTGAATGCTGCAACCAGGTACCTTTTTCCTCAGGATTTTCCTGTAGATATTGTGAGCGAACATGGAGCCAGTGGAGAGAAGAGCTGAATCTGCAGAAGACATTGCAGCAGCAGCGATGGCTCCCAAACCAGTAATGGAGATATATGCTGGGCAGAGATGTTGTAAAACAAGTGGCAGTATCATCGCTGACTCCCCTCTCTCGAATGGACTTGGAAGACCGTAGCTTGTCTGATTCCAGTCTTTAAAACAAAACAAGGAAAAGTCACAACAAATCCTTCATGGACATTTCTGCTGTCTTTGAAGTTGCCTTTTCACAGGGGCCAGTCACAGAAGGGCTAAGAACTGAGATCCACTCAGTATTTCAGGACTTAAATTGACTTTTTGGGTTCTTTTGTGAACTTTTGTGATTCCCCTCAGCATGTTGCAGCTCCCACTAGATCAGAGATTTCCCTTTTCCTCAGCAGCATCTACAGAAATAGGTGTGCTTTGTGTGATTCCAGAATTGGCTCAGTTAAAGGTCAACCTCCAGACGCTGCTCATGAGGAGCAGGGAATTGGATGAACTCATGACTTCAGCTGATTTCCTTAAATGTTCAGTGATCTGGCTGCTCTTTTACATTTGCTCACAGCCAACACAGGACTGATCCCCTGCATGGAGGCTGTGAGTTTACAGGACTGAACGTCTTGATTCTTTCAAGCCAGAGCCTTATTAACAATCTGTAGTAATATTCCTGGGTCTTACATGTCTAAGGCATTAACAGAAGGAAGCATAAAATTTCTTCTAAAATAGAGGGGTTTAGGGAGTCTGCCTTCATCTTTCCTCAGCACAAGGTCTGTGAAAAGACATTTCATCATAAGGAAATAGCTTTAAACAGGTCTTGGGGCTGTTTAAATGTCTTTAAGTAGTTGTGCACTGTATCTCAGATGGCTCCCCATTTCTGGTACAGATCGCCTATCTTGGTGTCGAGGGCCATGGGACTGGGTAATTTGAAGTCTCTGTCAGGACTTCTCTGGATCCTCTTTTAATCACCTTTGCCAAAAACACGTTGATTACTCAGAGACAAATGATTGGTTTTACCTGTTGATGCTGCGACTGCCCCGATGAGCACTGAGGGGATGGCCATTGCAAAGCACCCGAGTCCAGAGAGGTAGGAGATGAGCCTCGCCTGTCCTGTCGAGGCAGTGGAGAGCACCCTTTGGAAGTAAGTCTGCCACGGGATGCTCCCAAGCACCTGAAACATTCATTGGTTACCAGTGGTACCCACCAGGCTGCTGTAGGGCATCAGCCACAATAATCTTTAGTGTTATCAAATTCTCGTTTCAAATGCGTAAATATTGCCCAGCTCTACCTCTTGAGGATGATATTTCTGATAGTTGAGAATTCCTTTTCCCTTTGTTTTTATTGTGAAGGATGTGAAATTTAAATGAAAACAGGTTAATGGTTTGGCAGACAGAGAAAGCTGAAAAATGGTTGCTTGGAATGGTGAATGAGGCACAGAGGAAGTGAAAGGAAAGTTTTTCAGGAATGCAACTTTTGTAAATAAATCTAGATACTTAGATATTTTGCATTTAAAATGAAAAATAAAACCATAATTTTCACTTTCTTAGCATACGAAATTAATCAGATAAAATCTGAAGATTCTGTCCTCACCAAACAAGCTTCTGTGTGTCCCTATTATCAGTTTAGCAAGAGCAGAACAACCTCCTGCAGTCTTGGCTATATTGGTAACTCAAAAGTTGTGTCGTGCAGTGGAGCCAGTGGTGCTGTGCTTGCTGATGACCTGCAGTCATGTCATTTTAATTTTTTATTGTTTTTCAAAGAGAGGGAACTTTACATATTTATGTTAAAAGCGCACTACTGAGGCTGCAAGACCAGCATCTCAAAAGGTAGGAAATTACTCATTTAGGTGCCAGGAGAGGAACTGGCTGCCTGGATGGTCTTACTCAAGAGGTATGCTCCTCCATGTGGGTAAAGGATGGAGTGCCCCTACTGCTCCTTTTCACCCCACAGCTGAGCCCTGGTTCTCCCCAGTCCATTTAGGTTGCTGCAGGGGGTGCTGAGAGACGGTTTTACACATCCAGCCCCTGTCAACTGGCCTTGCAATGTTCCTCCTGTCTGGAGGAACCCACAAGCTTTCCAGATAGAAAGTCCCTGCACAATTCCTCCTCCCAACCACTTGTCCAAGAAATATTCTGTACCAAGTAGAAGAAGTCGTCCAGCCACCTTCCAAGATACTCTTTTTCTATCTTCCCAATCCAAGGGTCTTGGTAAGATTGATGGGTTGCAGTGTAATAAATACTTTCCGTTGCAGAATTCACCAGGGCAAAGGGGATACAGATCCACTAGGATGGAAACAGAAATAGTTAACCATTTTCCCAGTGTCCTTGTTCTTGGAGAACAGATATTTAAATTAAGGTAGATGTAGAACGTAGAGTTACATAAGATTAAACCTAGACTTAGAGTCTTCCTTTCTCCCCCTTCCTTACTCTAAATCTACATGTTTCTGGTTCATGGTGTCGTCAAGAACATGGGTCTGTAATTCAGGTTAATTGGTACTTTCTGTAGACGGATCTCTCTCCATTCAAGATGGTTCTGGACAGGTTCTGCAAACTTCACTGTTGTGCAGACCCTTCTGTGTCCACCCAGCAGGGCCAATGGCTTGTGTGAGCACTGTCTGAAATGCACAAGGTACAAAGACTTCCACAGACTATAACATTTTTCAGGAAACCTGTTTCTCCTAAAGAGGAGCTGTACATCGAGGAAGTTATTTTTGGTCTGAGACGTGCTGAAAAGAAGAGCAGGATTTTTCCCCTTAGTTAGGATACTGGTAACAAAGAAATGCACGGGACTTGCCAGGCTGAGGGTAATGAAAACCATCTGGATGACATCGGTGTAGGCAACGGAGTAGAGGCCTCCCAGCAGAGTGTAAAGTATGACAGTGCATGCCGAGATGGTGATGGCCAAAGAGCCTCCAATGTCCAAGATGACCCTCATTGTTGCTCCTGCGGGCAAGGACAGCAGTCAAGTATTTTAAGACAGATTTGGTGTGTGCAGAATACAGAATAAATAAGGATACGTTACTCCCCTGGTGCCAGCACAACACAGGGTATGAAAGATGCAGCCTGCAGAGAGTGTGCAGAGTGGGAACTTGAGAGAGCACATGTTTCCTTCCTGCTTTCACTGCCTCACCTTGCTGCATTGCCATTGCCAAGGCATTTTGCGTTTTTACGTCTGCTCTCCTACAGGCAAGAGGAAGCTACAAACTCACACTGGCAGACTTCTCTGTTATGATATCATGAATATATAGCACTATCTGTTTTAAGCCGGAAAACATATTTTCCAGAAATGAGAAATGCTTGTTCCTCTCACAAAAGGAGACACAAAGCACAGCTTTCCACAGTTCCCAAATGTGTATTACACTCTGAGAAGTCCACATGACCTTTAACAAATATAACAGGAAAGCAAGTATTTACCCAGGGATGCCAGGATAGCTGCAAACCAGAACACCTCTCCTAGCAGTGGTGGAATGAAGAGTAAGGTTCCCATCATGTTCCCATAAGTTTCTTGAAGGGGGTCCATCACCGTCACGTAATTCTTGGATCTCATTGGATTTACAAAGAAGAAACCACCTGTCAGAAAGAAACATTTTGCTAGAATTTTGCATGTTTTATATTCCAGGGAAAAAAGAGGTAAGAATAATATGGTACTGGAGTATCAGACCCACCTAGTGAGCATGGAATTCGTACATAATGGACCTTAGAGAATGATGCAGCCAACCAGACACTGGGGCTTAAATTCACCTGCTAAAAGTGGGGTTTCATCCATTCAAGAGGTCCCAGTTTGTAAAGGATATCTGCTTACAGCTGACATATATGACCATGCACTTTTGGCACACCTACATCTTTCTGGAGTGGCTACTGGCGGCCAAGGAGGACCCCTATGGCACCCCAAATAGCATAAAATACCTGTGTGACTGTAACAGGAATTTAGCTCAGTGGAAACCCATATATAATCTCCTCTCCATCCCCAGTGACCTACCAATCTGAGACATAAAGTTTTCTGAAATGCATCCTGTGGAAGATGTCAGTAGACAGAGTGAGGCATTGAAGACTCAGACTTGGCTAAAAAGGAGGCAAGGTTTTGTCCTTGGTCATGTGACGCAACCTGTTGATATATGGTCCTTTTCTGATTACATTTTTCATTTTGGTGGCTTCATTGTCTCTTCCCAGAACTGCATTGTTTTAATCTGCACACTGAGCTGAGTCCCACCCACCTTCATCTAAATATTGGACTTCAGATGTGCAGCCATCTCATTAAAACCAAAGAATACGTATTGTGTCTAACCCTGAAGCCAGCAGGACTGCTTGTCTGGGCATCGCTGACCTGAGCAAAGATTGCAGGATCAGACCTGCACTGCTCAGTTTCATTAGTAAGAATTACTCACATAAGCAATGCTGGCAATATATGTCCAAGCCTGATTCATATTCACGTCAGTTGGACTCTTTTCTTTGACTTGAGAATAAAGGTTGTTGTTCTTTTAGAAACTCCTGTGTAAGGTCTGCACAGGTCTCCTTGCTTTCATCATCCTGTGTCCCTAGAGAGTCATGGTATAACACAGTGTGGCCTGAAAGCAACTTTGGTCTTGGCAAGAGAGCTGAACCTCAGCACGAGTCCAGTAATTCTCAGAGTTAGAAATGGCAACTCAGGTGTAGAACACTGCACACGTAGCTTAGTTTCAACAAAAAAATGAGCGGCTATAAAGTGGGATAAGCTGGATGCACGACACTTTCATCCTGAGATGATACTGCTCAGAAGAATGCATCTAGTGGAAAAGTCAAGATACTGTTATTTCATCACACAGAAATTCCAGAGAAAAAATTAGATACAGTGTGAATTAGAGACCATGTGAAAAAAGCAATATGCACATAGACACATTCTTCTAAATTCTCAGATAAGATTTTTGTGCTATAAATTGCTACAAGCAGGCAAAACTCTACACTAGCTCCAAGCTACCCTAACTTGTTACGCTTCAGAGGATAGCATTAGAAATGCTTATTCTCTATATGTGGGAGACTGAAAAAACAAAATCACATTTAAAATGTACCCTATATTCTGTTACATATCTTAGTATACTCCTATGATATATTTTTAAAGCTTATGTGTCCTAATTACATGAATTGTTTACCAATGACAAGGGACAAGGCAAATCCCACAGGTGCCTGGACCCACAGTAATCCTTTTGAAGGCAGGTAGACGATTTCAGCTGTGCTCTCGATATACGCTCCTCCAACCCAGGTGGCTGTCAACATGGAAGATGAAGAGGTCAGAATTGAGAGACATATTCTCAACTAGCCCTGTAGAGCACTCTGGGAGCGTGTAAACATTTTTCTCATACACATATTTAATCACACCTCTGTTTTCTTTGCAAAGTTTTCTCCCATGCAGAGATGTGGTGCTGACTACAGCTAGTAGTATTAGAATCTCACTCTAAATAATTTGCCAGCTTCAAGAATGGATATCTGTGTGTGCATGGAAAAGCTCATTGTTTAAACATTTAGAGGCAATTTGAACATAGTCATTTTTAATGATATTTTTTTCTCAGAGGAAGACTTTTGCTAGGGGAAATAGAATTGCCTTTGTAGAATTGCCCTCCTTCAAGAGCATCACTTAGAGGGTCTAAGGAAATGGACATTGGGGAAAACAAATGCAAGCAGACATTGCAGTCAGATAACAAACTTACAGCAATGTCTTAGCCAGGCAAATGCCACTGGGGAATGCCTTTACAAAAAAGAGGTCGGGGAAGCAAATTTCGGATTATGCCAGGCAGCAAGGAGAGAAAAGAGAAGTTGAGGGAAACTCTCTCTTTAAGAGAGAGACCAATGCTCACCGTGAGTGAGAGCTTATTGCACACAGACCTGGACTTTTCTATGAGTAAAATTCTTCTGTTATGTTGGATAACACAAACTGGTTCACGATTAAGACCACAGTCCTCCTTAATGAAAAGTGTTGTATTCTTTTGTCACTCTTAAATTAAACTCTTAACTCTTAACTAAACTCTTAAATGAATCTCTTTAATTTAAAAGAATCTACATAAACATAAGGTTCTGCTCAGTGAGGAGAGGTTTGTAAGAATCCATCCCAAAATGATTCATGAAACCATACTCCTTTAAAGTCACACTTAGGCAAAATCTACCCTGACATTAAAGGAGTTCACTTCCTTTGAAAGAAAAGTCACCCAGATCTATGCAATACATATGTTTTAGAAGAATTTTTAAAAGTCTTAAGAAAACTTACCTGTTGCAGTAAACAATCCAAGGAAAACATTTATATTCCTGCCTGCAACCATGGCCATCTCTGTTGGGTTCCCATTCTGCTGATCCTTTCTGCTTTTCCGAGAAGCCCAAATTCCAGTTGCTAAAGTTAACATAAAAAATACACTCACAGATACTAAGCCTGGTATGTTTAGAGCCATTTTCTGTTGCTGAATTTAGGTTGTAGAGAGTGTCCCGGTTTGAGACAAAATTCAGAGGAACGTCCGAATTTGAATGTCTCCTCTATAGAAGGCAGGTTACAGCCACCCGTCCCCCACCAGGTTTGGGAAAAAAAAAATCCTCGAAGGAAAGTGAAAGAAGGGAAAAAAACTATTTATTTAACACATGGGAAAAGAATAATGCTAAATAATAAAACTTCTTGCTGTGGAGAGAAAACTTGGGAAGGTTTTAGAGTCCTTTCCGTGGATGTGGTCTCCCTCTTTCCCCTCTTCAGAGCTGGGTCGGCTTGGGCCCCACTGGGCCAAGGTGTGAGGCCTCCCAGTGAGGTTCCGATGTTCTGGTGTTCTGAACAGTCCAGAGAAGAAGAAGAAAAAACCAAAGTCCCAGGGGAACAAAAGAGTTTAACTCTCCGTCTCTCTCTTCCGAGAAAAGGAGCCAAGAGCCAGGGAAAGCAGGAAGGTGCTTTCCTCTGCTCTGCAGCAGCAGCAGCAGCTATCTCATCCCCTGTCCTTGAACACAAAAACTGTTTTTGAAAAGTTTGTCTGGCTTTTTTTTTCTTTCTCTCGCACCCAGTTTTAATGACACAGAAAGGCACAGGAATCATGTCTGGGCATAGAGCAGCGATAGGGGATACACATCATAAGATCACCCCATGACAGAGAGGAAGAATGGTGTGATGATGATGTTCTTTGATCAAGTACACAATCGGAAAAAATCAGTAAAAATAGTGGTGCCTTGTAAAGAAACTGCAGAGTATTTGCTGGACTTTGCAACAAAAGAAGTGGTGTGAAACAGAGCAATAAACCCAAAAGTCTGGAGAACTGGATGCAGAGTCTCAGTCTATGGAAAAACACAGGCAATTCTGCAGCCTTCCCCCTTCTCCAGTAGATATCCAACCTTATTTTTGTGAGGAGCAGAGATTAAGAGCATAGGAATTATTGTTGGTGTGCATAATGGAACACTGATGTGAGGGGTAATACCAGATTGGTTTAAAGTAGGAGAAATGTTATCTTTTGTCTGATATGAAATGGTATGAAGATAATCCGTATTTCTCTGGGTTCTAGGCACAAGGCTAAAGCAGAAGATAGGGCTAAGAATTTGTCTGTTTAAAGTTGACTGAACTAAACTCTCAGTAATGATCACAATAAACCGAGGAAACAGCAAAAGAAGATTGACCATTGACCAATGAAAGGAGCTACATGATGGTACTCAAAGCAAGCATTAAAAACTGGTAGGAAAGTGAGGTGGTGCTGGACTCTTCAATGAAACTATAGGAATGATACAGACTTTTTAAAACTACTTTGTGAAGGTCCCTGTAACCAGAAATAATTGTGGGAAAAAACCTCACATATGCATTAAGGAATTAAGTTGGTTACATTTATTGTAGAGTTGTCACACCGATATCTTTTTAGTTGTTCTGTCAGTCTTTACCATCTGTCCACGTATGGCTCTTTATAAGCAATTCTATATAAAATCTGCCCTTTTTAGGGTACATGGATGGCTTTCCTGGATACCTTTGTTCATCCATGGAGCGGGTAACTCCTTTCTGTGGGGAAATCTCAGATGTCTTCTTCTCAGATAATGCACTCTGAATGAAAGGCCAAATCTTTAGGAAGGTTTTCTGCAGCGTGCCAGCTCCTGCAGCAGACAGGAGTAGCTGTGCATGGAAATGACAGTGGCACAGGCTAAGCATATCCCGTCGGCAGGATGTGGTAGGAGCACACAGGCACATAGGTGATGGCTGTGGGAACAAAGGGGGAGAAGTGCAGGAACAACATGTTTTCCGTGACACCTCTCTGCACAAGGGGAAAGAAAGGTTTTGGTAAGATATGCAGTGATCTGGTGGGAAGACTATAATTAGTGTTTAAAAAGAAGTGAAAATTAAAAGAGATGAAAAAACCTGACAACCACATGATTACTTAACCTACCTTAGGAGAAATACTCCTTTATATTTATAATCAAATGCTATTTTAACTGAGTAATGGCTTTTAAATTTGACCCAATTATTTAAATACAAAAAGGGACACTGTGCATTTAAAAGGCACATTTTTTGGGGTGATAATTAGAAACACTCCCTTCCACCCTAAATGAACCTGCTACAAGGTCCTAGAAACTGCAGCTCCATTGTCGGTGGCAGTGGAGCCATTGGTTTCTCTGGTTTGCCTTCCTTGCTCAAAATGGGTGTTTCAAAAGCTTTTTAAACACTGTACGCATACTAAGTTTTTTCTATGAACAAATGTTTTGCAGCGTATTTTGTAGGCAGGAACAGGAAAAGGGTGAAGGTGCATGAGGCTGAGGGTGAATGCAGCCAGGTCTCAGCGTGCTCTGCAATCAGACGCTCCTGGGAGGACATACCTGACCTTGCACCCTTCATGTGAGGGTCAACTAAATTCAACATGCCCAAAGCAAAATTTGAATTTGTTCTTTGGCATCTGCAGAGAATGTCTGGGCTGTCCCTGCTTTTCTTCATCTCTTGGAAAAAAACCCAAAATACTGACAGGCATAAAATTCTCCAGGTAAACTTAGTTTAACGACCCAGAGGAGTGAAGGGCAGATGTGGTAGGACACAACACAAGTGAAAACATTACATGATGGGATGAAGGAGACTTTGAGAAAAACGATGTGTAAGGTAGTTCATCTGAATCTGGAGTGGTTTTGCTGATATACAGTGCAAGGAAGAAGGACTGTAAAAACACAAGCTTACACCAAGACCAGTTCCTCACTGAATCTGTTGTTGTACTCTCTTGCCGTTAAATGACTCTCAGCTAATGCATCTATTTTAAGGAAAAAAATAACGAAATCTCACCAATGAGGAGATTTTTGAGGTGGGCTTCACTCCCTGCTCATGATGGGGTACTGCAGCTTTGGGTGCCAGCTGCTGCACTGCTATTTCAAGCTCCCTGAGTAACCCATGGGGAGAAATAAATTTTAAGGGGTGATTGACTCACCTGTTTTAGGTCTGATGAGGAAGGACAGGATGAGGACAGGTCTCAGACTGATGAACTCAGGGTTGCTTTTAAGAGCAGTGTCACTGTACCCAGTAGATGTTTCAGAGCTTGATTTGGATGCTCACATGGGGATGGCTGGTGTCACCTGAGATGCTATAAAACCTCTGAGATGTCCACTTGGGCACGCAGAGGTTACAGTCCCTGTTGGAGACACCATGTCCTCCTGGAATAGCAGCCAGGATATGCTGGTGTATCTCCAGTGGTTCTGAGCTTCGGGGATACAGGTTCCTTCCGGTACCTGATGGGGCTACAAAGCTGAGGAAGGACTTTTTACAAGGGCATGTAGTGACAGGACAAGGAGTGATGGCTTTAAACTGAAAGAAGGTAGGTTTAGGTTAGATATCACAAAGAAATTCTTTACTGTGACGGTGGTGAGGCACTGGCACGGGTTGCCCAGAGAAGTTGTGGATGCCCCATCCCTGGAAGTGCTCAAGGCTGTTTTGGACAGGGCTCTGAGGCACCTGATCTAGTGGAAGGTATCCCTGCCTATGCCAGGGGGTTGGAACTAGATGATTTTAAGGTCCCTTCTAATTCAAACCATTCTGTGACTCTACAGTACTCTGCTGAGCTCTTAACTCTTACACCCTATCAGTTGGCCTTGATGGAACAGACTCTGACACGGGTTGTTGATAAGAACAGAGGAATGCCTGAAAGAAAGTGAGGAGTGCTGTGTACCAGTGGAGTTGTCTGTCTATTGTAGAAATGATCTGCACTGCAGTCAGCACTTAGAGCTACTCAGCTTTGAGGCTGACTGAGAAAGAAATAAAGATGGACAAAACAGTGGCCTCTGTGCCTAAGACCACAGCTTTCCTCTGCCTTTCTGGGATAAATGTGATACATTACTGCTGATGGGCTTTGGATGATTCTCTGTGGCCCGTGGGATCAGGACAAAAGGGGTGCTGCCAGGTGAGAGAGGTCCTACAGGGAAGGGCATTTCTGAAGGGTGGCAGTGCCCTGTCACTCCTCTGGAAAGGGACAAGCCCAAAGAGCTGGTGCTCTGTAGGAGATGAAATAAAGTACTCTGAGAGTCTGGAGAGGTTTGGGGGTTTTTTAAGTTCTCTTTGGGATTTTTTATAAGTTTGTTTGCACAGAAGAGTTCACCTGGGAGGAGAGGCACAGGACTGGGACTGGGACAGTAGAGCAGGAGCCGTGGCGCACTGAGGTCTGCAAGGATCAACCTCTCACTGGTTTGCTTTGCTCTGCAAGACAAAAAAGTCCAGAACATCGAGTACCAGGGCCTGAGGCATCTGAGCCATTTGCATCAAAATGAACTGACAGTTCCTCTTGAAATGAGAGGGTATGAACTAGTCTGTGGTGTCCAACCCAGGTATTTGGATTGTGTCCTTGATCCTGAGAGCTCTGCTGTTGGTCTCCAAACATTTACATTTTTTAGACGATGTCCTTGGTCTAAAGTTTTATTCCTATCCCAAGTCAGTCGTAATTGCAAGTGGCTGATCTCCTGCATGAGTTTCAAATGCAGGACAGAGAGGGATAATTTGGTGCAAACTCAGCATATTTATGTCCTTCTGTCAGAGCCTGTGTAGTGAGATTGCACAGTGAATTAATATCAAAATTAAACGAATATTTGTGTCTCTATGTCTGGGTAGTTTTTGACTATTGATTTTTTAAAGTTGATAGATAGAAGACAGACAGAGCGATAGATAATGAATATAGAGAAAAGATAGATATAGAAGAATATTATGAGTTCCTTAGTTTTACTAAATTCTTCATGTATACAATACAAAAAACATTTCAAGGACAAAATTGCTCTTTTCCTTTGCTAGGAGATTTCCCTGAAAGCATTCTTTCCATTTTGGAAAAAAACACCAAACCAATAACTTAAAATCTCTAGTAATCCTAATTCTGAAGCATGATATCTTACCTTCAGTCAAGCCAACTCTCTGTCCAAATCAAAGTTTTTATTGTATTTAGTATTATGTAGACATTTTCTTTTGAAGCCTCACCCACCAGAAGAGCTTGGGTTCGCAGGGCTCCCCGCAGTGCTCGGCATGAGGAGCTGCCCCTGCTGCAATGTGCTGGCCGGCTCCTGGAGAAGGCTCTGGTGACACTTCTGAGAGGACAGGCTTTGACTCATGTAAAAGGTGATTTGGAGGATCCAAAAAAGCATGAGCTGAAATAATTTCATCTAATTTTAGTCACCTTTATGTATTTTCACTAAATGAATTTTTAGCATCCTTGTGTTTGCAGGAGACAGGTGTTTGCTTTGGTCATCCACACCTTTGTGTTGTTGGCTCCAGATGAGACTCTTGGATCTCTGGACATCTCTGAGTGGGTTCTTTGCTGCACTTCCAATGGCACCGGGTGCTCCTGTCCATGGTGGACAACTGAACCTTGCCCAGAGAGGCAATTCCTCCCACTTGCCTTAGGCATCTCTTTCATTGTGGCCTGGGGGAATGTTGCCTCTCTCCGAGGACTGCATATATTGATGCCTACCCTAGGAGAGACTTCTTCATGGCGGTTTAAGTTGGACAATTTAACTCTGATTTCTCTGTTATTCCATTTCTCTTCCTATTGGAGGTAGTTTGAACTCACGAGTCCTTCAGATCACACAAATCAAGCCAGAAAATAAGTTCAGAATAGCAGTATTTAATATTTACATATACCAGTGAGGCCAGTGGTCACACACTTGGCAGGACAGAGGGTGGTCCCAGGAGCACAGAGACGTGACACTAAACATTCCCAGGGCAGGACAGCCTGGAACAAGCAGATGGCAGCAGCACAGTGCACTTATTTTTCTGTGCTGGAGGTGTGCCAGGGGGTATCTCTTCCTCTCCTGGTGCTAGCACAGCCAAAATTGGCTTTATCCCAGAGGTGAAAGTCAGGGAGTCAAAACTAAGGGATGAGGGAGGGTGGGCATTTAGGGACCGTGAGCTGTTCATAGAGCCCCTGTGCTGATGGAGGAGTCTCTCTCCGCCTGGCTTCATGTGAATATCCTTATTTCTCGCTGCCTCTTTAACTCTTTTCCTGGTTTGCTGTCTGCTGTACGTGGTAGCACTGTCCAGGCTTCACTGCTGGCAATGAACACAAGATTTTCAAGCCACCTGGCAGGTTTGGATGGACCTAGTGATGATTGCAAACTTGGACAAGTCTTAACGCTTTCTTCTTTACAGAAGGTGCTTTTAAGTTTTATGGGTTAAGTTTCCTCCTTCTAGGGGTGAAACTATACTCTAAGGTGCATATGCTCCTCATCCAGGCAACTGGCATTTTTTTCCCATTTTGTATAAAGGAGAACGGGAAGCATTTTGCGTGCTGCGTTAGAGGACAGCACAAGCAGCCACGTATGTCTGCAGTAAGTGTGTTTAAAGAGCTTGCTCCCATCCTACAGTGCAGAAATATGAACAACTTTGAGAAAACATAAATGTCTCTCTGAAAAATAGGCTCCAAGTGCTTTAAATATATTCAGATTTTCATGGGTGCAAACACGCATTCAGGATGGGTAAAGATTATTTCACGGTTTGGCTGACAGAGGAAAGACAGTTCATGTCCGAGAATTAACCTTTGAGGAAGTCACTGAAATGATGAGTTTTCTGAAATTTCCCAGTCGTGGACATTAGCTCAAGATCAAGAGCTTGCTCTTTAGTGATGACAGGGAATTATTCTGGTTGGTATTACTGTTGCTAAAACACTAAAACTGATGCGATTTGTTGCCTTCAGATGATATCTTCTATTTATTGCTAAGCTGCACGTAATTACTATCCATATCTTTGTTTGTCTTTGGCTAGTTAATTCCTTGGTCCATGTGCTCTATTCTAGAACAGCCCTACAGACCCGTGTGGAAGTTAATGAAATTCCAAAATTGGTGGTGAGGTTCTTCACCCTTTTGTTAAACCAGACATCTCTAAACTCTTGCTGCAAACCCTACTGTCTGCGTTGACCCAAATGCTCCTCTAAAGCTGCCACAACTCTCGGATGCTCCCGAAGAACCGATTTAGAAGTGCACTGGGCTTTGACAAACGAGCTACCAAATGGCACCGGGGGATCTGGCTCCGGGGCGGCAGAGGGAGGCTGAAAACCGTGTTCTTCGGTTGTCCCTGCAGTGTCTCAAACACTGCTCGATACATTCTCTGCTCATCCTCATTCAAATCTGCGAGTGCCCCATTCTAAAATTAATAGGAACAGACAGGTGAGCTCACGGTGGGATCTGGGGAGGACGGGAGGTTTTTTACACCAGCCAGAGAGCGCCTGCTTCGTGCAGCTGATAAATGTATACACTAACAACAGTTCCATTTCCCACGTACATGAGAGGGCAAGTGATGATCTTTTATCTGAGGACTGTTGTGCTTTGTACACAAGTACAGCAATAAGGACCAGATAGATTCATGTTTTTGCCCGTACCTGAGGTTTTGCGGTATGTTTAGAGAGATGAAAATGTAGAGTCTCAGATTGAAGTGATCTAGCCCTTTTCCACCCTGACTTCTTTATAAAAATATCATTTTGCCCCGTGAAACACCTGAACATTTTGGATTTCCTTTGTTGTCCCCCCATAAATACAGTACAGTGCACTATCCTTATTGTATGTGAATTGGCAGCTTGGGACTTGTCTTGGCATTCCTTGTAGGTCATTCACATTCCAGAAATATTTGTCTGAAAGGCAATGAATGAAAGATGATTAATTAATATTCCAGGGGATATCTGACTTGCTGCAAATATCTTGTACAATGAAAATAAACAAGGAAAGGGAAGCAATAGTGATGAATGAAACTTGGAAAATGTTTTCTTCCATTCTGTAAAATAACAATTTTACTACTGTTATCCAATTAAAAACATCTCTACTTTTTGTCTCTCATTTACATGTGCTGGGGAGGGTCATTGAACTTTATCAAAAAGGCTTCTTAAACAGGAACACAACCATGCAAGTTAGTATGTCAATATGTCATACCGGTCTGCTGTTTAGGAAAATCTGAGGACCAGGTTATCCCTGACTGTAATGTGACAGAGAGAAAGAGAGTGTGCAAATGCATCTGTACTGCCTCAGCTCCCCAGAGGAGCTTGTCCAGGGCCTGTGCAGCTCTCTCAGCTCATGTACCACTACCAGAGCCTGAAAAATAAAACTGCAAAGACCATAAAGCACACTTTTCCCGAGTACCAACCTTTCTTCTCCTCATACATGTGCCACATATGAAGCCAGTGAGCCCATTGATGACTTGAATAAAACAAAGAATAGCTTCAATCACACCGATGGCCAGGAGAATAGAGAAAAGGACAATGTTCCAAAGGATGATGTTTTCAGGTTGTTTGCAAATACTCCAGGTTGTCTGGTTAAACAAATAATTGTCTCTGTGATAGAGGAAAATAATTGGCAAGGTATTAGAAAGTAAAAACTTGAGAATGCTTTCTGTGTTTTCTGGCATTTTATTTTCTGAACTTGATTGCACAAAGTGAGTCCCAGATGGTGCTATAATTGTTAAAAGCTGGTGATTCTCCCCAGAATTCCCTTTGCTGAGATGCAATTGCTAACTAGGGAAGAGAGCCACATCTGTTCTTTGTTGCATGCACAAGAATCTCCTCTTTGTTTTATGGCAAAATTATGTTAGTAACCAAAGAGAAAGGTCTGTAATGGTGTTAAAATGTGTCTCAATATTCTCTATTCCTGCTGTGATATCTCAGCCCGGTTCATTCATCATCTCTAACTCTGGCTTGAAGAGCATGGTTGTCAGGGTTGCCTTTAAAGATTCAGAGAAGATTTTTGCTTTGCTTTTCAGAAGTAGGTAGAGCAGGCTGAATTCTTGATAATTTAACAGATTAATGTGGCACAGCAAGCAAACATTTCCTTTTGACTCCGGTGGGAGTCAGCTCACCAGCGTTTTGAAAGCATGGTGCAAATGGCACAAGGGGCTTGAGACAAGCACAGCAGACAAAACTCGGGCAATTTGCCCAAGGATGGTTCCTTGGTCAAAGAGATGACCAGCTGGAACATGCTACTCAGAGAAGTGTGAGTTTAGGTGTACACAGGGTGAACCATCAGCTCATTTTGGAAAAATCCAAGTTTACTTTAAAAAGATGTGAGAGGGATCAGGGAAAGCAAAGTTGGAGGAGCCTGTAAGCCATACTCACTCCAGAGTGTCATTCCTGAAAGGGTAGAGGTATTCTCCATCACCTGTGTCACACAGAGGACCCCCAATCAGCCCCAGTGAGGAGATGACCACACAATATGCTCCTCCTGCGAATCCCAGCACAGACAGGATCACCGACAGCAGCATCTGAAAAGTAAAAGACCTTCAACATTGTGTGCACGGAGGTTTGAGTAAATGGAGAGCTCACAATGAATGGGAAAGAATTCTCTTTACTTGTCTCTTACTTTATTCTGAAACTACTACTGCTGCTGCTAACTTGGTGGGAATAAAAAATAGTTGACTTTTTCTGACTGTTGTAGCTGTTCTAGATGTTAAAGAACTTACTCAGAGTTTTATACTTAAGCTATCAATTATGAAAAATCTGGTGAATTTTCTTTCAAAAACCAGTATGAGGCCAGTCCTGGATTGATCTGTTCCATATCATGTGCCTTGGCATTTCCAGCTCTTCACCTTTCTTGGCCCCTGCACCAGCAGAAACGAGCAAGCAACTACTGAACCAGGTATGAAAGCAACAGAAGATACATTAATTGGTTTTGGTAATTGATGGAACGCAAAAAAGCCTTTCTTATTGCTGCTTTCCTTCATTTTGCGACACCATGGCACGTGATTACCACTGCTCACGTTGAGAAATCTAACTGGGCTGCATGTGGCAACACACCAGCAGTGACTTCGTATTGTATGTAATGCACTCATGTTTTACATCAGCCACTCCCACAGAAATGCTACCTTTACTCCATTTGGGGGTAGTTTTCTAGTAATGAATGGGATGTATCCGGTTGCTGTTTGTATATAGAAACAAAAGTCCCAGGAGGGCACTAGTGGTGGTGCATCTGGGACAGGCTTCCCAATAGTCTTGTTAAGGATCACTGTGGTTGTGCACAACTCTGCCAGGTGGGGGAAGAAACTCTGGAGCAGACTGATAGAGCCAGGGGAAGACTTGGAGCAGGGAGAAGGGAGCAGGCCGCCTCAGAGTCAGGGCAGCGGCATGACCAAGGAAGCACATACGAAATACTCTCATCCGTGACTCAGGTTTGAAGCCAAATATCTCAAGTCTCATAATTCCCTGTTGCCATCGAATAACAAGGGGAAATCCAACAGCCCACAAGGCAGGTAGAAACCTTCTCCTAGTCCCGGTTGTTCTACAGACCACTGCACTACGGAGTCAAATGGAAATATCCACCCATGCATGTTGGAGTTTTGTGACAAAGCCTTGAAAAGGCTATTCACTGTCTGAACACATTCAAGCTGGTGAATGCAGTTTCCAACTTGACAGCCAACTGCTTTCTGTGGAACCTTGCACGATGCCAGTGTGTGAATTGACTAATTTTGTGTATTGTTTTGCCTCTAAAGCAATCCTTGAGTTAGAAGTTGCTGGGATTTCTCATGGGATTTATTTAATCGTAGTTGATTAACAGCTCAGTCTTTTCTTGCAAAGCTGGATACTCTTTTTTTAGTCTTTATCTGCATGAATTATCTGACTGAATTGCCTCTTAACAGCGCTCCATTGTCAGCAAAATGTAGGTAATTTAGTCTATTGTCCCGGACCAAAACAGTGTCTGGGTTGGAGCTGATGCACTGTCTCTCGCAGTAAGATCGCCAACCGCGCCTTGTGGTGAAGGTGAGTGACTGATACTCTCTTTGAAACTCCTACCTATGCTGAATCACTTTTCCCCACTTGTTTCCTCATTTACTTCAACTGTGCTTTCTGCTTCTTAGCTGAAAGATCTTAATTGTGTTAACAATTCGTTTTAGCAGAACATAGCAGTACAGGGCATCCCAAAGATAGTTATGAAGAAAAAGTCAAATGGTCCTTTGGTATCACTAAGGTTTTATGATAGCAGTTAGTACTGGTAGTACTTGTCAGTGCTATCTGTGATGACTGTTCTCTGTCACGTGATTGTCCCGTTTGAAATCTGTTGACTGTATGACTAGCCTCATCCCAACTATTTCCCTTACTGTGTACGAGATCATCTAGGCAAAAACTTTACTTGTTTCCAAAAGAGGAGTCTGAGGTTGCCGCAGCTGTTAGATTGGCTCTCCTCAGCATTTTCTAGACATGCAGGGGCATTTCTCCATTTTATCTACTGATCTGGAGACTTTTCTGGAGGCTTGCCTCATAATCTGTGGAAACCCAAGAATTTTATTAACCATTTCATCATCTCAACCTTTCAGCATTTCCCCTAGTGGTACTTCTCACTAAAATATTTTATTTCCTCATTTGTGTCCTTAGTTGCAACAGGAGGCCTAAACTGGGACGCTTGAGTTTGTTAAAATTAGTTTCCCGTGATGTTGAACTGTTCTGTACTCTTGAAAAGGTTTTGCTGATCATTTTTGCTGATTTTCTTTTAATGTTTTCCCTGCTTTATCCTTCACACAATTGAATTGTCCCTGGTGAACTGATTAAGACTCTTAGAATTGATTCTTTGAATGTTTGCATCAGCTGCTTTGGTGAAGTTACCAAGTTCCTCCTGTCCCAGCTTGTGCTGCTCTTTGTTGCCCTGGTTCCTGCTCCATACACATTTCTTTCTTCTCTGTTTCTTTGTCTGGAGGTGGTTTTTTTTGGTTTTGTTTTTTTGATGGAATTGTTATTCTGTCTGGTTATCTGGATATCTTTGCTTATCTAGGTTTGTTTGTCTGGAAAGCTGCTATGGCTATTCTTGTTCTACTAGTAACTCTTAAGGAAGACTTAGAAATACTGGAGTATGTTTGCTGATGCAATGAGAGAAGCTGTGCTTTGGGTGGGCCTTTTTCCTCATCACGTCAGTGCAGTGGATGATTTCAGGTGTGTACGTGCTGAGCTGCAGGACACTGAAGCTTTCTAAATCTACTACTTTCCAAATTCATTGCTCCATAGTGCAAGGACAAGAAGCCATTTATGTATGTTTGCAAGTAATAATTTAAAGTTGATTAATGAAAAAACTTAATGCAGCACTTAATCACTGTGAACTGGAAAACTCACTAAAGTGAATAAAAAGTATGGGAAACATAGTAATTATTATTACTGTTGAAGATACTTTGGCAGTGTGTAAAGGCTTTGATGAAGTCTGAAACTATTAAACCAGGAATTGCGCAAAATAAAATAGAACAGAGTCCCTGCCGTGAGGAAAATGTTATGTTTTGATTGAACAATAATTCTGATCACTTATAATGCTTTAACCTTTTTTTTTTTTACTATGACAGCAATTCTGAGTATTCAGTGTAAATTATCATTTTATACCTAAGATCTCCAAAGCAGAAAGGTGCCCAAACTGCCTTTGGATTGCAGAGGCTCCTGAGTAGTTCCAGTGAGGGCTATTTCTCTGCCAGTAGGTGGAGGTAGCTGGGGACCCCTTATCAGCTCCATCCAGACTTGTCTCACAAGGAGGTCTGGCACTTTGGGAGGCTGCTGCCATCGTGCACGTTTGAACCGATCCCAGGAGTCCTCTGCTCTCCAGGGCCTCACACCATGCCCTGCCTTGCATGTACAGCCCATATAGCCAGGACATCTGAGCAACCCTGCTGTGGATGTCTGTGCATTTTCTCCCACTCTCCCCAAAGCAAATTTTGCCTGAGGTGTCTTCCCTTGAAGAAGTACATCATTGGCCTTCAGATCTCCCTGCCACACTCACCTCTTTTTGAATGCTTGGAAATCACTCTTCCCCATGAACTATGCAGGGTAAACTTGATTTTAGTGCCGTTCACAGCCACTCACTCTTTTCTCATGTGCCCATCTCATCCCTACCTTGAGCCACAGTCTGTTTAAAACAGGGTGTAGAGCTTCACCCTTTCCACCTCACAGAGGTGTGTGACTCCAGAGGGGTGTGTGTGTCCCTGAAGCAGCATTTTCATAGATAGACTGTCCTCGCTGAGCCTATTTTCCAGTTTGGTTTGGGTAGCTTCATCATTTGGCCATCAGCCACTTTGTGATATGGTTTAGTGGGCATGGTGGTATTCATTTGAAGGTTGGACTTGATGAACTTGGAGTTTTTTTCCAAGCTTAATGATTCTGTGATTCTCCTGATTCTATGAAATATCACGGTGCATAATCAAATTACTCTCTTAACATCTATTTTATTCCTCCATAACCTCTCCATAAAGAAGAGGAGGAACAGCTCGTCGGTAACCAATCAGTGATGGGAAGGTGCAGACAGGGTATCTGGCAGTGATGTACCGCTGCTAGGAATGGCTGAGACAGTGAAAGAGGAGGGGGAGGACGGAGCATCATGGTGGGTCGGTGGATGTGGGCTGCTGGATGACACTGTGCTACCACCTGTGTTGTTGGGCTGGGGAGTGAACCCAGCCAGCCTGGGGAAGTTTGACTCTTGGCTCTGTAATATTTAGGGCTGGGATGAAGGATGGAAAAGAGACACCCGAGATGTTGTGTGAACTCAGCCCAGTTCAGCTGGATTTCCCCTCGTGACTTACCACGTTCGGTGAGTGTAGGAACCACTGCGGTGGCTGTTTCTCACCACTGCTTTCTACATCACTCAAAATCAAGCAAAGCAGCTGGCTCAGGCACTGTTTGCTGGGTGCCTGGGATCTCACCTCAGCTCTGCAACTGGCCTGCTTGGCCACTGTTAGCATCCTGTCTGTGCATGTGGCATTTGATAAAATCAAAGTAATGGCATGTCCCTTGGGATGTGCTTGCTGACATCCTAATAAAGGATGCTATTTTGGTGTTATGAATAATGAATTAATTTAAGTAAAATGTTTTGACGAGGGAAAGGTCTTCTCATGGATCAAGCTAAATAATAATTGAAGAGTACAGAAGAGACGTGCTTTATTGCATGGAATCTCTCATTCCAGGCTGCTTCTGGGAAGGATGCAGACTCAAAAAAATTTCTAAGTCAGTTTATTCTTGCCAATAATGATAGCCACACAGAAGTCTGTGCCCAGGGCTTGAGGATAAATGGAGATGCCTGTATAACAGGTTGCTTTATAATAGTCTTAATTATCAAGGAAAAAAGTCTCTCTGGCCTTTCTTTAGATGTCAGACAGCCTAAATTGCATTTTCACATTTCACGTGGATAACATTTGGGCAAATGTTAACTACTGGTCAGAGCTGCCGGAAGCAGTGCTGGCTCCTCAGTGCCAGATGCAGCAGCTCAGGCCTTTGGCATGG
This sequence comes from Mohoua ochrocephala, assembly GCA_013398855.1. Taxonomy (NCBI): domain Eukaryota; kingdom Metazoa; phylum Chordata; class Aves; order Passeriformes; family Acanthizidae; genus Mohoua; species Mohoua ochrocephala. The sequence continues at coordinate 214,543 of VZTA01021000.1, forward strand.
ACCTGCAAACAGGGGACCAGTGTATCCCTACAGAGGAAAGCAGGGAGGAACCTGTGGACAAACAGATTGCCATGGAAGGGTACAGAGGAAAAAGGACTCTGTGGAAGCAGGAGGAACAGGCAGCTGTCTCAGTCTTTAGGATTGCCTTGAGCAGGGGAAGCTGGAGCCATGTTTTTCTTTATGTGATGTAGCCCCCTTTGCCCTCAGCACCGTGCCTAAGGGCTCCAGCACTGGCCCTGGCTGATTTCCCTCGTATCAGCAGCTGCCCTATCATAATGTTCTTGTTGGCTACTGAGCTCTCAGCCCCAGCCCAGGGACGCTGCAGATCAAGCTCCTCTTCTGTGTTTCCCTGACATGGCTGCTGACAGCGGTGTGATGGTTTGTCACTGCACATTTCCACCTGCTGAGCAGCCATTTGAAGAGCTATTGCACAAACCCTGTAGTGCCATTTCAACACATAAATATCCACTTACCCCACATCTGTTAGCGCAACATCCTGCTCCGCCTGCTCCCAGCATCATGAATGCCGGCAAAATAACCTGTAGGAAAAGCACAGGCTGAATTGGTGTGCTGCACTTCTGCTGGGGTGGTTTTTCAATTCTAGGAGCTTGGGCATATGTTCCTCAACTGTAAGTCACCTTCTGACTCTTCTCTGGGAGTCACACCTGCTTGGATGTTGGTGCTGCTGAAGAGTTACTCAGAAATAAATGTGGGATTACAGCTAGAGCTGTCTGGCAAGTGGCTGGTGCATCAATTCTGATTACTGAAGCTATACTGCTTTTTTCAGCAGGGTATTGTTGGGGGTTTTTTTTGTAAAAAATGTGTCCGTTTTGAGAAAATTTAATTTCTGCCCAGAAAAGATACAAAGGTGGAGTAAGAATTATGTCAGTTTAAACTTCTTGAGCACTCTGCTCTGGATTATAATTGGGAAATCAGCCTTGAGCTTCCTGAAACAGATCTGACTTTGGTCTGGGGGGTTTTTTTCTGCTAAACTCCTGGAAAACCTACAAGATGGACTTCAGCCAATGGGGAACTCCCAGCTCACATCAGCTTTCTCCATGGTAATTATCAGGTGGAGTTGGACCAATGCAATGCAGTCAGTAACCATCTATGACTCGGGAGATAATGCTGCCTTGCAGAGACAGTCTGGAGTTAGGAAAATTTGCCTTTAGTCTGGTAGCCAGAGGGCAAGAAAGCTTTCGTTGGTCTGGCTGTGCAGCCAGCACACCCCCACTGCCTTGTCTCTACACACCAATGCTGGTTAAAGCATCTCAAAGAGCAGCACGAGTAAAGGAGTATTTGAGAAAGTAGGAAATGGTTACCATAAAGTTCATGAAAGAAGGAGAACACAAATCAATCAGTCAATCATTCAAACAAATCAACATAAAAGGTAAAAACTGTAAAAATGGCCTGAATAGATGCTGGCAAGGTTTTTCCTCATGTAGGGCAGGAAGAGCAGAATGTCCATGAAGAACGAAGCCCACGGAATTTATGTGTGTAGTGTGAATATCTCTGTTGAACAGTGTGGGACAGCGCTATGAAACTTGCTTAGATTTGCAGGCTCCTAAATATTTTTCAAAGGATTTATTCTCCGTTGCCTTTTACGCACACCCCAGAGGCAACCTACAGCACCTACAGTGATGGCTGGACCACATCTGGAAACCTGCAGAAGTAGAGCACTGAGGTGAAAAAGGTGCTCCTCTTCCTGCAAAGAAGTCATCTTTTAAATAATCACAAATGGTCCACAAGGCATCCTCAACCCCAGTGTGCTACTGTCTGGCACTCAGAAGAAGAGTTAATACCTCTGCCCGTCAAACCAACACTCTTTTTCCTCCAGGGCTTCAATTTTTCTTTCAAGGTTTCCCATCTAAGCTGCAAACACTTTTGTGTCATCTATTAGCCTGGCTCAGGATGAAGGGTTTGCTTGGCAGCTTTCTTTTTATGCGGTGCCTGATTATAAACACCTGCCTTTTGACACGGGAATGAGAATTTGCTGGATTTGGCTGTTGTCAGTAAAACAAGAGCTGTATGTGAGCCATGGCTCAGTCAAGGCATTTCTTTGTGTTGCACGCAGGCTTTCCATGAGGAAAGGTTACTATGACACATAGAGGCAGTCTTACTCTCTTTACGTCCTAAATATTTGAAACAAGGTAATTGAGAGGTTTTCACGTCTTATAATTTCCATTAGAGATTCAGCAGAGGAGGAGGAAAAGGTGGAGCTGGCTACTCTACTCAGCCAAGGAGTGTGCTGATGATCTAGGTATCAGTCTACAGATGAAGTTCCCAGGTGGAGGGAGATTTACTGGCTCACAGAGCGAAGCCAGGCTGTTCTGAAGTTTCTCCCACAGTCTTGACTCTGGAGGCTGTGTCCTAGTTGTGGGGAGATTCTCCAAGATCAGGCAACCTGTTGGCATGACTTGCCTCAGTTTCCTTTGAGAGGAAAGAAGCCATGTGCGTGGGGGAACATATTGCAGCTTCCTCTTTCCTCACTGTAGTGACAGGATATGGACCAGACTCCAGTCGTGGGACATCCTATCCCTTGTTTTAACTCCTTAGGACACCGAGAAGCCAATCTTCATTTTCCCATGCTTCCAGCACCTGGAAGATGGAGCTGATGATAATGCTTTCTTTCCCCTGACCTGTGGGCATTTCTCATGCGGTTTCCTGGAAAACGTGTACACTCAACAGCATTGTTTGTGGATCAATTACTCCTAACGCTGTGTTTTGAAGGTCAATGCAAATTTTTCCTCTCCTCTGTTCTCATTTTTGATGTATGTGGTGCTGGCCACAGGCAAGCCTGTGTGGAAACCTTAAAAGAAGGCGCGTTTTCAACGAGCCGATGACGCTCTCACGTCTAACATCCACCTTTCCTTTCATTGAACGCCAATGACTCCTGGGCTTGCAGTGATACGAATTTTCCACAAGGTCTCTCGTGTAGTTCTGCTTCTTCCTTTTACAAACTCACGCTTCAGTTCAAGCTCAGCATGAGTAATAGGCCTGAGTGGTAGCCGCAATAAGAAGCAGACAAGCTGCCGGTGAAGAACAGTTTATTGAATAATCTTATACCACGTTTCTGCTTTGGGAAATATGAGTACAAACCAGATCCACTGCAGGCTTTCTGTAGACTTAAGCGGCAGCTGCATCATAGTCTGACTGTGAATGAGATTTACTTTTTTCTAAGTTAATTGTTCTTAAACATTCTTTTTTTTTGGCCAGCTCTGTACCAGTTTGCCATCTGGCCAGTACTGATCATATGCATGTTACTCGCTCAGCTTTTTAACTGCCCTTGGGCAGATAATTGGAAGAGCACAAAGGGAGCAGGTTTTCTGATGAACTGGAAAGATAAGTGTTCCCGAACATGTTCCCTTCTAGCCATGGATATTCACATAAAAGTGATCTTTCCTGAGAGCTGGAAAGGAGAACTCATTAGAGAAGAGCACATTCAAACCAGATCAAACCCAAAAGAAGGTAGGTGGGAGTGTGGGAACATGAGGCGTTCTGCTCATTAAGCCATTTGCAGCTCCACATTTGCAAAGTGTTAGCTGGGTCTCGAACTAACACCTGCTGAAACATGTTTCAGTTCTTCCCTAATGCTTTTGTGAATTGTGTGTACATAAAATCAGTTGGAGGAGTAACGACAGGGTGCAGACAAATAGTGAAAATTCACCACCTCCAGCTGAGCTTAGGACCCGAGCTTTGCTTTCACTCTTGGAGGATGAACACTCACGTAACTCTTCTCCACAGCGAGCAGTCAGTCCTAGTGCTTCTTCCTAACTTGGAGTCCTGATATTTATTTCAGGAATGCTTTGTATTTCTTTGACTTGGCACTTTTCTGCCTTAAATGCATTTTCTCAGTTACATACCAAACTTATTTAAGATGTTCACATGTTTATGCAAAACGCATTTTTATGACCTTGCTTTTAATGGAGGTTTTCTTGGCCCCAAATTTAAAACAAAACAGAACAAAACTCACAAGAAACACTCATCTCTTACCAGTATCCCAGCTCCCAGAATGCCATGGAAAAACCAGACCAAATCAGTTATCTCGCTGAGCTGCAGAACTTGTCCATTGGGGAAGTACAGGAGAATGTTGGAGACAATGGCACATACTGCCAGTGGGAAGAGGGTGATCCCAATGCATTTCGAACACTTCCCCGTGCACATGGCAGCTCTCTGCTCAGGAAAGACACAGGGAGGTTTGGGTTACTGCAGTGCAGGGAGCACAGGATTTCAGCAGTTTTATTCTTTAATGAAAGAAGAATCAATTCTGAAGAAAGAAATGTTCCAGGTTAGACTTACACAGATAATCCTGTTCTACAGATTCTGTTACCTTAAGAGAATTTATTTAAAATTGAATTAGTCAAAGCTGGAATGTTTATGCTGGAATTTATTTAAAATTGTAGGACCACACCTGTGTTGGTATGAAATTACCGGAGAGTTTCATTTTAGCTGTTCATGGACAATTGTCTGTCCATTGGGAACATCAGTAAAGAAACCATGACCCCACAAACAGACACCCTGGCTGGCAGTCTTCACAGTAGGGCTAAGGCCTTGAGTGGAAGGGGAGTTGGATGCCCTGGGTTTTCTGGGACCACTGTCTTGGGAAGCGGATTTAAAATCTCTTGCACTGAAGGTCTAGAAGAGCAGGAAATGGCTAGCAAGAATGCCATATGAGTGTTCAACCCTGCCTGGGCACTGTGGCAAACAGAGAAGCTTCCCCAGGGCACCTACCAGCTGCATTTCCTCTATTTCAGTCAAAAATACACTCTCAGCAAGAACTGGAGAAATATTTATTACTGGTTACTGTGACGTGCTTATTCTGCACATAAGGGGAGATAAGACTGTGGATTACGGGCCTGTTTGGCACCCACCCTAAAATATCTGAAAAGCTGTAATCTTGTCTAATTCTGCGTCTATTTGCTAAGGGCAGGTCAAAAAGCCATCCCATCTCATTTTCAGAGATCTGTCATAACATACAGTAGCTTAGTAGTCCATAGCATTCAGGTTCTTTGTTTAAAATCAAAGAATCAACATAAATGAAGCACTGGTTTAGAGAGATCTCTGCAGGTGTCCAGTCCGACCCCCTGCTGAAAGCAGGACTGCCACCACCACTAGGTCACTGTGTCAGCTATGGCTTTGTGTAGCTGAGCTTGGAAAACCCCCGAGGATGGAGCCACCACCACCTCTCTGGGTGGCCTGTTGCAGGGCTGACCCGATCTCTTGATGAAAGAGTCTTTTCTCATGTCCAATCTGAATCTCCCAAGCTGTAAACAGGAGCTGTTGCTCCTCATTATATCCTCCCACACCACTCCATCACCTCTGTCACCCCCCAGTTTTTTGTAGGCTGCTCTTAGACCCCTCTTCACCAAAGTCTACAATCTCAGCTCACACTGCACCCACGCTGTGATCTATAGCCAGAGAGAAAGGGCTGATCAGTGCAAAAGTGGATCCACAGGTATTTCTCCACGTCAGTTTGGAAATTTCAGACTACTGTGTCAGAGATTACTGAACTTGCGTACTGCCTTCAACTTTATGGCACAAACTGATCACAACTTCTTCATGATGTTTTATCATAGCTTCATTCCAGCTCAAGGCTTTCAAATGCATAAAAATATAAAATATGCATGAAAATACAAAATACCAGTCTGTGGATTTCTGTCCTCAGAGAGAACTGTCAGTTTATGACAAAAAGGGTTTTGCTCTCCTGTGACTAAGTCACCAAATGCAAGAGAAGGAAAAGGATGTGGACACACACCATCTCAGGACACACACCTGTAGCCATGCACACGCAGGTGCCTTTGCTTGTTACGTGCAAATAGTTTTTGTAATAACCGAGGCAGTCAGCAGTGAAATGTCCCTCAATTTACTCGTGTGCATTGGCTAATCCTGAAAGTTTTATGACAAAGGTTGGTGTGGAGAAGGTACTAAGCAGGCTGGGAACACAGAAATCAATCGAGGTTGGGTTCCCAAGCAAGAAAAAGGCCCAGGTGAAAGGTAGCTTGAAGCCATTTGTTAAAGCCAGAGACAGGCCAAAACAGACTTAGGTGACAGAATGAAGACAGTGAAGAGATAAGGTAAGATATGAGGTGAGATGTCCTCAGAGCTCTGTAACTGGGAGGGAAAACAGAAAGACTTAATGGGCTGCCATGTATTGCTGTGAAGCAGCTGTGACTGCCAGAGATTTCTTCTGAGTTTGCATTTCTATAGCAAAAAATTTGCATTGTTCTCTGCTGCTATGAGTTCAACAAGAGCACTGTGCTTATACGTCTTTTCTTCTGAGCGCTTTGCAGTCGTGTTTTGCTTTATAATCCATCTTTAAAATAAGTTAACTTGGCATTAAACTGTTCCAGATGGGATCATTTTTAACAGAGATACTTCTGTGTTTATGGTCATTACCTGTTGTTTATACAGTGCTCAAAATTTGGCAAAGGATTTTGGAAGCCTCTGGAAAAAGCCCAGCTCAAAGAGACAAAAATCTAAACAGACCAGCAATGTGCAAGTGAAAGATGAAGTGGGGAATGGGAATGGAGGGAAATGGAAAGAATATTGGATATTTCACCTGTCTTTCAAATAACCAATGTCTAGGTTTTTTTTTTTTTTACACTGACTCTTGCCTGCCAGCTTTCCCATCTCATTCCAGCTTTAGCTTTTCCATTTGTTTGCCCAGCCTCACCTAGTTCCCCTCCCCAGAGAGAAGCAAACAAGCACAGGCACAGCGTGGCCTCCTTCTACAAAAGCTAAGCCTTGTAGCTGAGTTATAAATTCTCTTCTGCATCTTTCGTGCATCGCCGGAGGGCCCAATTCTTGTGGGGCACAAAGCAACATGACGCCGCTTTGGCTGGAAGAACTGGGGGTTCCAGCCCATTCCCTCTGACCTATCTCAATACCACTTCAAACTGCAGGGAAAACTTACCTAAACAACAATCACCAGTCCTAGCGAGAGCCTCTGCCACCGAAATCAATGCCGCTTTGCCACCTGTGCACATCAGAGGACCTGCATGTGTTTATTACAGCTTAGGAAAACACTCTGGTTTGCCAGAAGCACTTCAAGCACTTTATTAATTCGCCAAACAAAAGCACATTCTACAGCTTCGTTAAGCAAGGTGGCTAGAGCGAGCTTCTAAGTTTTAGTGAGGTTTTTAGAAAGTTTTGCTTTTTAATGCTATGAGAAGAGCGTGAATACTTTTGCTTACCTTCTAAAAAGGGCTAAGATGGCCTCCAGGCTCCAGAGTTCCCCACAGCCGGCTTCAGGCTTTCCAGCTCCTCTCTCCTGGAGCGTGGCCGTCTGAGCGAGGCACAGCAATGTTTTTGGGTGACAGCCTCTATTAAACAAATAGCTGTTTCTCTCTGGAGAATGAGGAAATACCCCAAGTTATCCCTGGTTGGCCAGCGCAAGGTTGGCGTGTCACCCGCGGTTATTGATTATTTTAAGGCAGTGTTCCAATGGTCAATGCCTCAGCCCCCGGGACACGTGGATCAGAGC
>VZTA01021001.1:6418-26997 GCA_013398855.1 Mohoua ochrocephala
AGGGGGAAGGAAAGGGAGCCTATTCCCTCGTGGGTGAATAAGTGTGGCAGAGGGAGTGGTTGGGTAACACCAGTTCTGAGCATTTTGCATATGAATCACTTACTTCTCTCTTGAACACTTTTCTTACGAATATTGTTGCTGTTACTGTTTATTTTCTTATCTCAATGCTGTTTCCAGTAAATTGTTCTTAACTGAACCCATGACCTTTGCCTTTTGTGCCCCCAGTTCTCCTCTCCTTCCTGTCGCAGGGGCAAGGGGGAAAGGAATGAGGGAGCAGCAGTGTGGTTTGGAGAGTCTCAGTGGGAGCACGAAATTGGGGGGTACCATTCCTAAACCATGACACCAGAACAGGCTACAAAGTGTATTCAGAGTCCTTCAGAGAGGAGAGGAGAAATGTTGTGCCAGTCTTTAGGAAACACTCTAGGAAATCAGTGTAGGAGAGGGCCCGCTATAAATGATGAAGACGTAACACAGGTTTTGAACGTTAACATCAGAGTCAAAGCAGTCCACTGTTTTAAATATATAAAAGCTTTCTACTGGGGATTCTTCTTGTGGTTTGACAGCTCAAGGACCTGAAAGAACATCTTAACAAGAATGATTATTATGCTGAGTCAGGGAAGGATGCCCCAAAGGAGAAGAAGGTAGTAACAATTTTGAGGAACCTGCAAGACTGCCTGGTTGATTCTTCAGCTGCAGCTATCATCCTCCAGCTAGAAGAACTCATTCAACGGTAAGACAGTGGAGCAAGGCCTCACTTTGTGTGATTGTGTGAAAACAACAGGACTGTCATCTTGCATCCCAGTGAGATACTAATACATGATTTTCAAAGATGCTTTTGTTTTAGATGAGGTTCTTTCATGCTCTTCCTTTGGGATTTGTTCTCTCGTGGACTTCTGTTATAAGGCCCGTACTTCTTTTTCAGGCTCCAAATTCAAATAGCCGGGCTGGAAGCTACAATCCAGCAACAAGCCAAGACTATTGAAGCCTTTGAGAAAATCCGGCAAACTTCTTGCCTCAGTAAGCTACTCAGAGCCTTTCCTGTTCATGACCCACAGAGCCTAGTTCCATATTCATGTGGGAAAATTTTAAGATCAGGTTTTCCTAGAGAGAGTCTAGGAGAGATCAGACCATATAACTAGATAACCTGAAAGACCCAATGATATTCTAGAGGAATGGATGTGGGGGTACATGTTGGAGGGAAGACATGTTGGTGGTTTGGGAAGTTTGTACATTCCTAGTACCTCAGCCAATGGGGAACGGAAGAGGGCAACATGTGGTTGGGAGTTTAGGATAAAAGGAGGCTGGATCCTCCAAAAACTTGAGAGACCCCATAGGGGTATGGCCCACTAGACTCCCCTTTTATTCAAATACAGTTGATTTTTGCAGGACTCTTCTGTGAACACCGACCTTTGGCACCGTGATCTTCCGCACACTATCAAAAACTGTTTTGGAATGAAGTTCGCAAAGTGAGCCGATCCTTGAGGCTGGGTCGCCCTGCGGGTAATTCTGCCATTTTGGGTGTCTCTTTGTTCCCATGAGACACATGAAATTTAGCAATTTTGTGTCTAGTGATTATTTACTGCTATTTTTTGCCTGTGGCTGGTCACTTGTCAATAAATTGTTACCTATTCACTTATCTCTACTTGTATTTGTTCCTTATTGGTGGAAAGGGATTGGATGGAACTAGGAGGAGGTAACTCATTTTAGAGTGTCCACCTCTTTAAACTGCCTTAAACCAAGACAGATTTTTTAGAACCACCCCGGTAAGATGTTATTGATATTGTTCTTGGTAGATACCTTTTCTGGATGGCCAGAAGGAAGCCTTTCTCTGTCACACAAACAAAACTCGAGAAGTAACAGAAGTTTTGTTAAAGGAAATTATACCCAGATTTGGGGTACCACTAGGCCCGTCTTTGGACAGAGAATTTCATTCTGTGGCTGAAGCAGTTCAAAGTTTATGCAAAGTGCTTGGGAGTTACATGGAATCTGCACACTCCCTAGAGACCTCAGTCCAGTGGAAAAGTAGAAACCATGAACCAAAACTTGAAACGGCAAATAAGTAAGATTTGTCAAGAAACTTCACTAAGATGGCCTCAGGCTTTTCCTTTAGCCTTATTAAGAATTAGAATACAGTCTAGATCCAAAGAAGGAGTAAGTCCTTATGAAATTATTTACGGCAGGCCATATCAAACTATCTATCTCAGGAGAAAGCCATGTGGTAGGAAATAGTAATTTAAAAGAGTATGTATTATCTTTGGGAAAAGAGCTCTCCATTTTGCATAGGTTTGTTGTTTAACATCCTCAACAGCCTTGGACACTCAGATACATCCTCATCAACCCAGGGATTAGGCATACGTCCACATGTGGAATGATGAACCACTTAAGGAAAAGTGGAAAGGACCATTCCAAGTTCTCCTGACTACCCACATGGCTATGAAAACTATTGGCTGAGACTCCTGGATTCACTACACCTGGACAAAGCCAGCCCCAAACCTGGAAACACTTCACTGGACTGTTCAGCAGACAGCAAATCCTTTACAGATATGATTGAAACAAAACATTTAATCAATTGTACTTGGGATCAAGTGAATTTTTTTGATGGTTATGCAGTGTATGTTAGTGTTTGTCTAAAATGAAAAGGTTAATGAAAATCATATTTCTATACTTAGTTTGTAGAATAGTCGCTCCAAGGGATGTAACTTCCTCTGGAGAAACTGAGAACCTTGTATTAGATTTAGTTCAAGGGCTTGGCAAAATGTGCAATTTGAGTAATAATCACCACCTGCGTGCCTATCACTGAATCAGTGAGCCAGACAATTCCCTGAGGAATTACAAAAGAGGCTAATTGGCTGAACAAAATTCTGCAAGAAATTGGGAGTTATTCACTGAAGGATTGGCTGGCTACACTACTTGAGGCCCTAATCTGTATTATAATTATCACAATCATTATTGGAATTTGTCTAGGATCAACTCAGTGTCAGACGATCAATTGAAGGTAATATATGGAAGTAGAGAGAGAAAACCTCTCTCCTTCCCAAAAGGGGGAATTGGCATAAATGCTCAAGAGGCTGGAATATCATCAATTGAAAAAGCAGTTCTGGAATAGGAGAACACTAGAAGTACCTCTTGGTGGGATTGGCTTACCTCATGGCTAACAGATTTTAGATGGCTTAGAAATTTTCTTATAACGTGTTGGAATTGTTGCAGCTTGTATTTCGTGTTTTTACAAGATATTTTGCAAATCTTTGTAGTATAGATAAAGAATCAGTTTTAAAAGGAGGGAACTGTTGTCAATTACTCAGAAGTAATGGTTACTGGAACGTTGAGAGCTCAGTAACAAGACAAGGCAGTCCAATTTTGAAGAGCCTTGAGGGGAAGCTGGATGAGGAGCAGCTGAGGACACTCGGTCTGTTCAGCCTGGAGGAAAATGAGGGGAGACCTCATTGCAGTCTACAACGTCCTCGTGAGGGGAACAGAGGGGTAGGCACTGATTTCTTCTCTGTGGTGAGCAGCGACAGGACCAGAGGCACTGACCTGAAACTGTGTCCAGGGAGATTTAGGTTGGATATGAGAAAGAGGCTCTTCGCCCAGAGGGTGGTTGGGCATTGAACAGGCTCTCTGGGGAAGAGGTCATAGCACCAAGCCTGACAAGAGTTCAAGAAGCGTTTGGACGATGCTCTCAGCCACGTGGTGTCACTCTTGGGGTGTTCTGTGCAGAGCCAGGAGTTGGATTTCAATGTACCTTGTGGGTTCCTTCCAACTCGGCTTATTTTGTGATTCTGTGGTCTGATGGATTTGTCGCCCACCAAGGGGAAAGGTGTGAAGAAGCGGGCACAAGCTGGAACAGGGGGAATCCTGTCTTAGCCTAAGGAACAACCCTTCCTCTTGTGAGGGTGGTAAGCTGAAAATGAAAGAAAGTACATAAATATTTTAAAAACTATACGGACAAATATAAGTATTTAAATTATGGTTTTAACACATAATGTTCTATTAGCTTGTGAGCAGTCCTTGCACACTGTCCTACAAAGATGTGCAACTCTGATTCCTTTTAAATTCCTCAAAATAAAATTGATTTTTTAATCAATATCTCCATAAATATTTTCCAAGAGCCAATTTCAATATTGCAAGATAAGTGATATAAATACTGGGAGGGTCAATGACTTCTTTTAATCCTTGTTTAGGCTGAAATAGCGCTATTAGGAATAATAAGAGATATGCATATGTCCTTAGGTATAATTGTCTGTGGACTTCCTTGTTTCTCATTAAATATAGTTTATATGCAGATTGTAAACTACAGCAGATTTGCACAAAATCCTGAAGTACCTGTTTTAAGTAATGCCAAGTGCTGAGGCTGCACAAATTTACAGCGACACAGAAACTGGTGTGGTTACTTTAGGATTTAATTTTAAACGTGTATGAATGTAACTCTTATAACACATATGTCTGGTCTGCTTGGATCTCTCAAACTTGAAGGACAAATCATTCTGTAAATTAAACTTTATTTTATGAGCTCTTTTGGAAAGAAAACAAACACATCAAACAAAGGCTCACGTACAATTCCCTTTGTGGAGCCTAGTCGTGTGAATTCACTAATTCATCATGTAATTAATGAGATTTCTAACTCACAAGGTCTCTAACTCATGACTTGCGAACCTTAACTGGCAACTCATAGCCCTACCAACAAAATAGTCACTTGGACTGGCTGCAAGAGTGCTCGTTCTTCTGCCTCTGTCATGGTGTGGGTCTCCCTTGTATCGCACCAGGAAGCACGAAAACCTCAGCAGTCCAACTGCTGTTGCATGTGCTTGAAAAGCTTTTCAGGTAAGCCGATGTCATTATACCTTCCAGCTTAGAATTTTTGTCTATGCTACTTCCATGGGTTGGTGGATTGGGAAGAAACTGCCAAACATTCAATATGCAGGGATGATGGCTGCAGGAGATGGTGAGATGCAGGAGATAGTGGCTGCACAATGACCTTTGTCCTGGCCATCGTATCCTGGGTGTGTGTTGCTCTCACTTTGACCTGATGGCTCTGGTCCCAGCATAGATCAAGCCTTAGTATGAGCAATGTGCTAGTCAAAACCTGATCAGGAGTTGTGTGAGCAGCCATACACATCCTTACGGGCTGCCTCATTCTGAATCCTTCCCCTTTGTTGAGTTACTTTTCAGACTTACATCTTCAAGACAACATATGTTTTTGGACAGGCATCCAGTTTAAGCAATACCTGCCCTTTAAGCTCTTCAGTCAAAACTACAACAACTGTAATTGCCAAGACTTCATTAGACACTGTATTGCTCAAAAAGTTAAATATTCTGTTGGCCTTTATTCACAGAGGGATTGGTCTCCAATGCAAGAGTCTTCTTGAATCAAGCTTTCATCTCGGCTTTAAGAAAAAAATAAAATAACTAACTAAAAGTACTTAAATATTCAGTGCTTCATAAAAGAATGAGCTGAAAGTGGAAGAAAGTGCGTTTGTGCCTAGTCAGTAAACTCCTACACATGGACTTTGAAGAAGTTTGTAGCATTTAATAACACTGCGACTATTTAGATGTAGACTACTTAGACTGAAAGCCTTTTATTTCATTATTTTTCTGTAGTTCCAGATTGGCAGATGTCATAGCTGCTCTTGGAGATTGTTATTACAGAAACGGTGTAAAAACATAATGAGGTCAAAGACTTAGAAATTTTTGAAGTGTTCACCTAAACTTTAAATGCTAACCTTACTTCTCCTCTCCTCTGCGTGCTGCTTTGGCTGCAGGGCTGTGTCCTCCTTTTAGTTCATAGGGGGAATAGATAAAAGCATTGCTATCTCAACTGCTGCGTAATGTTTTGGTAAGAGCATTGCCAAGAGACTTTAGAAATCATTATGGTTCAGTTGCTGTCTCACGGATGCCTTCTCTGTGTGTGGAGCCACTTGATCAGTCTCCATTTCCTGTTGTGTAGCAAATAGTTTTGCCGAGAGTAAAGAAAAAGGAGTATTTTGGGATTTGCCATTCCAGCAGGAATCCCCAGGTTAGGGATAAACTTGTGAAGGATTGTGACAGGGTGTCAAAAACTCAGTTATTATTATCTTTTGGTTTTTTCTAAACTGCAAAGCCAAAATCTTATTTCAAGAGCAACATTGGGACAGTTATTCTGAAAGAGAGAAGCAGCTTAAGATACCAAAATTCTCTTCCTGCCTATCTCCCATTTCTACTGTCCATTTGACAACACAACAGCTCCACTTTGAAGTACACCTAGCTGTACAGTGCCTTTGAGGCTTAGTCTTTCGAATGTCATCAAATTGTTTCTTCTAATGATAAAGAACAACAGCCAAATTCTTACAGAATGAAGTATCAAAAAGTAAAGATGACACTGATAGTAATCTAGTACATAATGTCAATAATTTAAAGCTGTGGCTGAAATTGCCTTTCTGATAGAACATTTCTAAAAGTTTTAGCTGCAGTGTTTCAAACAGAGCTTCAAAACTCTCCTTCCAGGCATTTCCTCCTGCGGTCTCTTTACCTCCATGCAGTTTCTTGGGTTTGTCCTTTTTGTGGCAAATATCCCTCCACCTATAGCCAAAGTGCCCGGTTCTCTTCAAGCCATCAAAACCAGCAGACCTGTTGCTGTAGTGCTGCCATTCTCTTCAAGCATGACCAGTTATTTTCCATTTCCACAGCTGGAATTTGTCCTTGGCTGAGTGATTTTAAACTTAACTGCCTTGCTGGCTAAACATTACGATTCAAACAACAAAAAGCTGTAATGATTTAATACCCAAGTATTTATTTCAGAGTAGTGCTGATTTCTGGTCAGAGAAAGAAGGATACATGGCTTAAAGTGACTGCAGGAGGAGGGCTGCTTTAATGAAGACAGCTAACACTAATGACAGAGTTCTGAGCTTGCACACAATTATGCTTTGACTCAGATTCTTATTTTGAGGTTTGGAGGCTGCCTGTGCCTTGTTCAAATGGGCCCTGCATTTGTTAATATTCATGTATGCGGCACACGCATTTCCACGGCCTATATTTAACTAGTAAGTAATATTTATGTAAAGCAATTTCACATGTTAAGCCACATGTTAAATTGGTCTTTAATAGCGGAGCTGCTAGAAAACAGCCCGTTTCGCCACTGCTTGGGTCCGGCGGAGCGAACTGGGGCACTTACAAAACAAAAGGAGCAGATCGCAGCTTCTCGCCCTGAACCGCCGGCAGTGCGAACCGCGAGAGCCCGGGTGCCGACAATGCAATGTGCAGGTGAGGACCCGCTGCAATAAGAGGCCGTGGGATCCTTTCTTGCTTTCTGTAATTCTTTGCTTTTTCCTACTTTGCAGTCTTTCCTCCTTACTGTCTTCCTTGATAGTAAATAAAAGTGAGTTATGGTTTTGGTTACCCACATTTGACCTCATTTGTGTCTTAATCTTGCTCTGGGTATATTCAAATCCCTTGCACACCCTGTATTCAGGGTTTAGGACACATTCCTGGATTAGGACATGAATCTGTCTCCTGCCAGTATACCCACTTCCATAACTGATGTTGCCACTGTGTGTGGTGTCTTCACATAATGATCTCAAAATGTGTTAAGGTCATTAAATGACACACCTTATCCAGTGGTAATTATGTAAGGGAGTAAAATGTATTCTCATTATTCATGTGGATTAGGTAAGGCACAGAGGGATTAAGCTATTCTATCCATCAAAGCAGCATGGGAACTAGCAGTCAAACCTGGTAATCCTGTTTCTTCTCATCCCAACTGCACGTGATGCTCACTTCCAATCACTAAAACATACACCAATGTATAGATCCCATTGTTCCCCCTACAGCTTCCAATAATGTGACAAGATAACCTGACTCTGACTCTGTTTCTTAGGCTGGTTGAAAGATTTTGTAAGGGAAATTACCTATTACTGCCTTCAGACAGAATCACAGAGTGGTTTAGGTTGGTTGGGACCTCGGAAGGGTACCTGGTTCAACCCCCCTGCTCAGGCAAGACCACCTAGAACCAATTGTTCCAGACCATGTCTAGACATTTTTTTAGTACCTTCAAAGATGGAGATTCCACAACCTCCCTGGCCAATCCGTGCCAGCGCTCATGAGAAAAAAGTGTTTCCTGGTATTCAAAAGGAACCTTCTGCATTTCAGTTTGTTCCCATTGCCTCTGGACCTGGCACTGAAAAGAGCCTGGCTCCGTTTTCTTTGCACCCTCCCTTCAGATATTTATAGGCATTGCTAAGATCCCCTAAAGAGTCACAGCTCTTTCTGTCTTTCCTCATCTGTTAAGTACTCTAGTCCCTTAATAATCCCTGTGGCCAATCGCTGGGCTGTCTCCACTGTGTCCATGTCTTTCCCATACTGAGGAGCTCTGGATGCAGTACTTCAGGTGTGGCCTCTCCAGTGCCACATAAGGGGGCAGTATCACCTCCCTTGACCTACTGGCAATACTTTGTTTAATGCAGCTCAGGGTACTATTCACTGTCTTTGCTGCAAGGGCACTGCTGACTTGTATTCAACCTGGTGTCTGCCAGGAGCCACAGGTCCTTTCCTGACAAGCTGCTTTCCAGCTGGGTGGACCCCAGCATATATTGCTACTGGGAGTTGTTCCTCTCCAGGTGCAGGACTTTGCACTTCTCCTTGCTGAACTTCACGAGGTCCCTGTCAGCCCATTTCTCCATCCTGTTGAGGTACAGCCCTGAGAAAGCATCTGATCCATATTCCTGTGAACCATTACTGCAGGATGATGTTAAATTGAATTGACTCGTGGGGGAGCAGTTAACAATCCGTAGGCAAAGTGAACTACATGACACAAGACCATCTTGGCAGAGTGAAAGCTGAATGTCTGTGAGTTGTAGAGAATTAATGGTCTGATACTCACTAAGAAGAAAAAAGCATGAAATCAGAGCTAGGTGCCAAGTAGGAACACTAAAGGGGAATTGAAAGCTGGAGAAGAGTTTAGCACAGGAACTGCAATGAGAGTTGGTGTACTCCAGCTCTGCTTCAATGCAGTAAAACAAGGACAAGCTTCAAGGCTCACATGAACAAATGGCAGCCAAAAATACTCACAGCCCAGGTGGCAGGGCAGAGGCAAATCTCTTTTCCAGCATTCTCTCCTGTGCCTTCATTTTGTTTTTGTTTGTGAGGCTTTTTAAGAGAGGGAGAAAGGAAATAGCATGTACAAGGCAAATTGGAGACAGCCATTATTGTTCTGTTGCTAGGATTAGCTGAAACACATAAAATCGACTCCAGATGATGAACGGTCACTTCTCTAGAGCCTTGTAGGCCAATGGGTTACTCCTCAAAGTGGACGCACGGTTCCATCAATTCCAAATGGTGTAAGGCGTGGGAAATGCATGCAGAAATTTAAGGTGAAGCTGTCACTAAAATGTATGTAACTAAGTGGGTATCTGTTAAGGGGAAGAAGGAGAACGTGGCATGATGGGGTGCAGAGGAGGGCATGCTTGCATGAGACTGTGTATTTTGGATTGATTTATGGGATTGGATGACGGTGGTCCTTTAATTTTGGTATCTAGTCAGTGCTTGGTAAGATCTGTTTGTGCAGGTGTTTTTATTGGAAGGAGCTTTCCATTAAGAACAACAGTAATTATTTGCTTTGGTACATGGTGATGTTTAATCAGAATAGATAGAGCTTATGTCCCGACCAGCTAGGAACAGTATATGGCAAAATGAGCAAAGGAATAGATTTTAATGCAGTGAACACTAAGCTCTGCTCACTTTAGTGTCCTGATCAATGCCCTGCTGAAGCTGTTGGTGTGACTTTTTGTAACAGGAACTCCTATGACATGGAGCCCTTACTGACTGACCTATGTTATCCAGTTGGCAGCTCTCACCAGTCCTGAATTCTGATGGTACTGGATGCTCCTTTGCTTTTGCCCATTAAGTAATGAGATATAGAGTGGAAAATCCAGGCTGAGTAGTTTTCCTTAGCAATGTTTGGTCACAGAGGTGACTGTTGTGCAGTGGGCTGTGACTCGCAGTTGAGAGACCCCTAGGCTGGAAGGAACATAATCAGCACTGTCTTGCAGTGAGTGAGGGAAAATCCTGTAACATTTACCTTGGCATCGAGCACGAAAAGTAGAGACCAGGCTGTAATGAGGACAGAGTTAGAATCTAGCAGTTTCTGACAGTTTGATTTCTGCTGTTTGTGAGTAGCACTGATGGCAGTGTTTGGGGCTGACAGAAGCTGAGGTGCGAGGTTGTTTGAGCATCTCAGGTGTACTGCAGGAGGGAAGGTGCAATTTTATTGTTTGCTTTGAAGACAGATCATGTGCAAGGTGATAACTTCACTTATGGATACCGTCAAGCGTGACGAGGAAACGACATGAAATGACATTTTTGCTTTGAAGAATCTAGGCTGCATGTCCTCAGGAAAAAAGAATAATAGGATGATGGTGACTATAATTTCTGGTGGCAGACTTCTAGTCTGCCAGCTTCTGGAGTTAAATCAGATCCAGAGACCCTATGTTTTGGCAGCTGAAGCACAGGTATTCCTTAATAATCTGTTACACAAAATACTTTCAAGGTCCATGGAAATCATTGTATTGTCTTTTTCTTTTTTCTTTGTGTGATACATGACAGCTATTGGAATTTATTTTTTTTTAGAAACTCAAAAGCGAAATTGTCTAAATTCTGAAAGACAGAAGGCTCCTAGCAGAAACAAAAAGGGCTTACAACTACGATATTCTGAATCTCATTATTTTTAAAACTTTGTGTTTGAGAAATCTCCCCTGTGATTTTTTATATGATGATTGGTCAGACAGTTCATGCTGCTGACTGCTAGTATCTGAAACCTAGACTAGAAACAAAGAGCTGCATTTTAGGATGAGCTGAGCAAATTGAATGTGTTAGCAGGTATGATAAGAAAGGCACTTCCATCATCAGGTCTGCCGGCCAGGACTTCTCATGTGGTGGCCGAGCAGCTAAGCTATCCTTTGCTACAAAGGCAATATCTCAGGTTTTATTTCTATTTTAAGTTTTTATTCCCTTTTAAAAATCATCATCATAACGTGACATCCTCTGTCTTGGTTTGTGGGATGTCTGTTGGGAGATTTTCATGACAGTAGCTTGATTAACCTGTTGCCAAGGTTTAACCCCAGCTGGTAGCTGAACTCCACACAGCCATTCTCTCAGTCCACCCCTCCCCCACGATGGGATGGAGAAGAGAATTCAAAGAGTAAAAGCTAGAAAATCCATGGGTTGAGATAAAGACAGTTTATTAGGTAAAGCAAAAGTAGGTGTACACAAGCAAAGCAAAAAAAGGAATTCATTCACTGTTTCACATGGGCAGGCAGTAGTTCAGCCATCTCCAGGACAGCAGGACTCCATCACATACCATGGTGACTTGGAAAGCCAAACACAATCACTCCAAATGTCCTCCCATCCTTATTCTCTCCCCAGCTTTATCTGTGAGTGTGACACCTCATGGTATGGAATATCTGCTCAATCAGTTGGAGTCAGCTGTCCCAGCTGTGTCCCCTCCTGACTCCTTGTGCACCCCCAACCTCCTCTCTGGTGGGGTGGGGTGAGAAGCAGAAACGGCCTTGACCCTATGTAAGCACTGCTCAGCAGTGACTAAAATATCCCTGTGTTATCAACACTGTTTCCAGCACAAATCCAAAACATAGCTCCATAAAAATTACTGTGAAGAAAATTAACTTTATCCCAGCCAAAACCAGCACACATGTGAAGATTTGCAAATCAAACTGATAAAAGCATATTGAGTATAAAATGAATCAAATTACCCTGTCTTACCCCTAACACAGAAGAAATACTGTGTCAAAGATGCTGCTCTCTGCAGCTTCTCTCTTTTCTGAGCTGAACGACTGTCATCTAGGATTCCTGTCCTGAATAGGTTTCCATTGTCGTCCCTATTTGTCTTTCCAGACAAAGCTATCTACTTCTCTGGGTACTTGGAAAGATAAAATATTAGTTTTGGCCATATCAGACTAGCAGTCTAGTTTCACAACAAAGTGGGTTGTCAGAATTTAGCCATGCTGGAGATCTAATCTTAATCTGACATTTAAATGAAAGTTGAGGTCATTGAGGCCATATTAACTGAAACCAAAAGGCAGAAAAATCATCAAGACCTCTGTGATGTGAGGCTGATAAATTTTAATGGCCCTTCAGTGAGTTCAAGCGTCTTTTAGAGGGGATTTAACATTTCACAATAATTGCATCCTTATGAAATAGAAATCACAGTGGATGGCTTGCAGGGGAGTGATGGCAATTATTTTTCATCTCATGATGTAGAAGAAAATGAACCTTTCCAAAGTGTGTTCTTTCAGTCATAGTCAGAGAGTTTTATATTGTTTTATTGTCAATTGTTGTGTTTTCATTTTTTCATAGTGGTAACTTCTATTATAGAGAGAAAAAAAGGGTTGATTTTAAGGTTAAGAAATGTTGAACCATATTACTTAAAATAAAATTATAACAGCACAGAAGCATGTTTTAGAATTTTATTTTTGTGTGACTCTGATGGTTTTGGCTGGGGTAGAGTTAATTTTCTTCACGCTGGCTTCCACGGTGGAGTAACTGGATCAGAACTTTGACCAGGTATATTTGGGTATGTTCCCCCTCGCCCGCCATGTTTGCGGCTTAGGACATGTTCCCAGATTGGAACACCAAGATGCTCTGATTCATTTCTGAATTCTCCAGTTTGGCTGCAGGGCTCAGCTGCAGCCTGGATCACTTGCCTGGTCCCCACATGCCTGCAGATGGAACACAGGGTCTCTTCTGTCTGGCAGAGAAATGGCTCATGAATCTGTCAGTAGCAGGTGAATGTGCTCACAGCGGTGAGCCCAGTGTTCAGCAGGAAGCCGGGGTCACTTACCAGCTGTCTTCTGCCTACAGGAGAGACATCTTGAGTATTTTTACAGTTTTTAACTTACGGCCTCTGTGCTCTTGACAGGTGTCAGCACGTGGACATGGCTTTCATGTTTTACAAATCTTCCAAGATTTGAATATCCTAATGAATTTCTATTTTCTTCTTTTATCAAAGCTTGCTCTAACAGTTTCAGTCCTTTTTTGCTTGTCTGATGTACTAGTCCTGAAGGCACCTGTCGTTATACTTTTCATACAGGATGTTAAGCATTTCCAGGCTTGAAGCTATAACCTTTTTTATCTTGAACCCCTTCCTTCTTTAGACAAAACCCGCAGAGGTGCAGAGCCCCATGGTGTTGAGTGCTCTGCAAATGTGACACCAAAACAAGTTGTGAATCCCTGCACTGAACTTCTGAGGTTTGACATTCATGCTAAGGAAGAAAACAGCTGAACCTGGACTAGACTGTCCAGTTTAGGGGTCTCTGGTGCACAACAGAGATCAACAAATTGGACAGAGCACAGTGAAGGACCGCTAGCATGGAGATGTACTCGCCTGATGAGAACTAGGTATGTTTAGCTTGGAGCAGAGGAAGCTGAAGGCTGATTTAGTTGCAGTTTTTCACTTTCATAATGAGACATGTGGAGAAGATGAAGCCATCATTTCCTTGGACATGTGCAGTGAAAGGAGAGGAGGCAATGGTCAAAAGCTGCAACAAGAGAAACTGAACCAGTGTAAGTTAAAAACCCTCAGCATGAGTGTTGCGTGGCATTAGGATGGGTGCTGAGAGAGACCAAGGGACATCTATCACTGGAAAAATTCAAAACTCAATTGACAAGGCTATGGGCGACTCCAGATTAGCTCCAGAGGTCTCTTTCAATCTAGATATTTCTGGAATTCTTTGAGAAATTACTTCTTTTGCAGAAATGACTGGAAAGATCACACTGCAATTACTGAAAACAATGGAAGCAACACTGTGTCCTCAAAATGACCCTGGAAGTGTCACTAACAATGTGATATCTCAGAATTCTGACTGGGTTGCAGAAATAAGGATTGTGCTGCAGTGATCAGTGGAAAACACCCAGTGCTAAAGGGGAACCAGAACATGATACACCCAATAGCGTGTTTGGAGCACCTTTGGAAAAACTATTTTCTTGCCGGATGCTTAAAGGTAAACAGTTTTCAGACAAAAAGAGATATGCAAAGTATTGCATGTATTATGAGGCCATGAAAACCCTAGTGTTCATGGATACATGTGGATACCACCCAAATACCACAAGGGATTGACAGGTGGGTATATTAAGCCTCTGCTACAAAAAAGAATAAAACGACAAGTTTTGTATGACAGGTTATGAGCTGCTGGTTCTTCCCTTGCTATTAGGAATACCCCAGAGGAACCATCTCCTGTAACTGTAGTCATGTCCCGAGTGACCACTATTAATTTGCAGGTCTGTTGTCAGTAATTAAATTGCCTCTTTGGCAAGAGCTCAGTGTAGCCAGGACCCACACGTTGGCAAGGCTGCCTGTGGGCTTCTGCCATCTATTGCGAGGAGTAAAAACAAGTCCATTGCAAATAGAGAGCTTTGTAGCAGCAAGAATAATGTAGCCTTAAATTATGCCTTTACCTCTGATTAATTGCATAGAGATGAAAGTTTCCAAATAATGGAAATGGGGTTATTTGGATTTGTACTGCAGGCAGTCTGGTGCTCTCAATATGTGTTGCTTGATGCATTAACCTTACAAAGATTTTTTTTGACTAACAGAAATGAAGACCGAAAAGAAGCTGACTTTGAAAAATCCATTTCATTAAGACTCTAGCTTCTTGATATAACTGAATTCTTGTCACAATCCACTGAAATTGTCATGTTACCCATAGAAGTGTAGCACCTTCCTGCAGCAGAGCACGTTAACTGCACGGGAAAATTGAGCTGGAGTTGTTAATTGGAATTGGTTTTGGCTAGCAACAAAGAAAAAAGCAAAGCTAATCTAGTAATGAAGTCATGGTTTTAGCAGATTAGAGTTAGAAAGATTTGACTGATGAGGTAGTTATTGGGCTGTTCTATTAGAATTTAGTACTCCAGACTTTTAAAATATATTGTTCAACAAGTATAATTTGGAAAAAGTTTGGGAAGTTGAAATATAACATAATATAAAGTGAGTTTTAAAAGTATATGAAGGAAGGAAATAAGCAAATATTGTGTTTTCTTTTCTTTCTTTCTGAGCAACCTGATCTAGTGGAATATTCCCTGCTCATGACAGGGAGGTTGGAACTAGATGATGTTTAGGGCTCCTTCCAATGCAAACCATTCTATCATTCTGTTTCTTTGTCTTTAGTTCCACTTCCATCTTTCAAAACTCTCCAGATTTTGCAAATCCTGCTTAATTTTAGGTTTTGGATAGAATCTTTTTTTTTTTCAAAATTGAGACATTTCAAAAATAACATGGTAGTAAAATAAAGAAGAAGAAAAAATACCTATTTATATGTCATCTGTTCCATTGCACACTCGGGGACAGCTTGCGTGACAGGTTGAAAGTGAGCTCAGTTGGGCAACCCATCTCTGCCAGAGGGGCAGAGATCTAGATGAGTGGGTGAGTGTATGAGTAAATCTCTATAATGACTAAATTTCTCTCCTTGAGAATATCTCTTCTAATTTCTAAGCCTCTGTCGAAGTCAGCAGGTCAGTATTGTGAGGATCATAGCGGAAAAGCTCTGCCCAGAGTCCCAGAGACTCCTAGAGAGGTACCAGAGAGTACTTGGGAGGTGAAATATTGCTGAAAGTTGCTGAGGTGCATCCAGACTGTTGGCCAAGGCGTAATTCTGCTTTTTCACGTGAGCCCTGCTGGTGTTCCTGCATTGATCCAAAATGACTGTGAGATAGTGGAAGGAAAATTGAAGGACTGGGGACTCCCATCTGTTCCTCCAGTGAAGGGACAAAGCACATCCATATAAAAATATATCCAGTTAACAAAGCCATGGCTAAGCAGATGGTGCTGTCAGGAGGGCTTTCACTGCTTCATCCAAGGGTGATTTCATGAGTCATTCTTTGACTGATGGCAGAGTTTAGAACTCTAAGAGAAGAGAAACTCAGAAGATTATTTTGTAAATCTGTTGAGGAGAGTTTTAAACCGGGACCAAGAGTAGCAATGGACAGTGCACTACGGATGAGTGTAGATAAAGATGACTTGCTGACTTGGACAAAGGCCAAGAACCTAGAAGAGATATTTTCTTTCACAGGGTTTAGGAGTATCAAAGGGGATCATAGCATAGGCTGCCAAACATTTTAGGTTTCTGTATATGATAAAAACATCTGTAAACCTGAAATTATTCATGCAGAGGATCAGAATGTGATTTAATTTACAGAACAGACTCGGAGAGAAAATTCACATAATTGGCATATTGATCAAAGGTATTAATTTAAAGGGTATAATGTGTTCATGGACAAAAGGAAGGAAGTGTTCCTTGCATATCAAAGACGCAGGCTAGATCTGAGGTCTCCAATGTGGTAGGAAGTGAGTCATGCTGCAAATCTCTGGGTAGGAATGAAAGGGAAAAAAATACATACAACACAAGTGGGTCACTAAGTGAAGAGTGTGGATGAGACTTTGTGAGAAAAAAACCAATCAACCAAAACATAAATCTCATGAGAGTGGGAAAATCACAGAATAAGCTGAGTTGGAAGGAACCCACAAGGATCATCAAGTCCAACTCCTGGCCCTGCACAGGACACCCCAAGAGTCACACCACGTGCCTGAGATTATTGCTCAAACACGTCTTGAACTCTGTCGGGTGCTGTGACCACTTCCTTGGGGAGCCCATTCCAGTGCCCAGCCACCCTCTGGGTGAAGAACCTTTTCCTGATACCCAGCCTAAACCTCCCTGGACACAGTTTCATGCCATTCCCTCAGGTCCTGCCACTGGTCACCAGAGAGAAGAGATCAGTGCCTGCCCCTCCTCTTACCCTCACAAAGAAGTTGTAAACTGCCATGAGGTCTCCTGTCAGTTTCCTCTAGGCTGAACAGACCAAGTGACCTCAGCCACTCCTCATATGGTTTCCTCTCCAGACCCATCACCATTTTTGTTGCCCTACTTTGGACACTCTCCAATGGCTTAATGTCTTTCTTACACTGTGGTGCCCAAAACTTCAGAGAATATTCAAGGTGAGGCCGCCCCAGTGCAGAGCAGAGCGGGACAATCCCCTCCCTTGCCTGGCTGGCAATGCTGTGCTTGATGCCCCCCAGGACACGCTTGGCCCTCCTGGCTGCCAAGGCACTGCTGACTTGTGTTCAGCTTGCCAGTGACCAGGACCCACAGGACCCTTTCCACGGCATTGCTTTCCAGCTTCTCGTTCCCCAGTCTGATCATATACCCAGGTTTGATCCATCCCTGGTGCAGAATCCTGCACTTCTCCTTGTTGAACTTCACATGTTTAGTGATTGCCCAATCCTCCGATTTATCGAGGCCTCTCTGCAGAACCTCGCTTCCTTCAAGGGAGTAAAAAGCTCTTCCCAGTAAGAAATAAAGGAACACAGAAGTTATATTTCTTCTGCTAGACAGGAGGAGACAAGGACCGATCTCTGGGTCTGAGGCACACACAGGCATGCACACAGGTTTTCTTCCTTACTGTTGAGGACAAACCTTATTTAGAGCAGAGGGACACCATGCACTCTTCACAACACTTGGTTCTGAGTCTGCTCTGATCCCCTGTGGCCCAAGGCACAATTGTGATTTTCTATGATATCTTCCTTTGCTATTCAATGTGTGTGAAATAATGCAAGGGCTGTGTTACAGCTCACCAGACTGGTGCTTTCACGGCATGCAATGCAGAGCACATGCTGCTTGCCCCAGGGAAAACATATGAAGGTGGAGTCCTTCAAAAACAGGTTACATAGTAATTTTTCAGGTGAGATTTTGGTTAGGTGTTTTATTTTTAATGTACAGTCAAAATGCATAGAGCACCAGCAAGGCAGCTTTATTATATTTCTGTAAGTCTAAACAAACAAATGAAATAACTAAATAAGGAGCCAAGAAGACTAGATGGGAGTTTGGATTTAGCTACTGAGGAAGATTGAGGCATGATCAAAATCCTAGGGGCTTGGGACCATTGCCTTATATAATCTCATTGCAGAGTACTGTTATGCACTGTATATATACACGCCTAATTCCAAAGTAAACTGTCAATCACCTTCGTTTCAAATAAATGGAAATTGGCTTAGCTCCCACTAATGCTCCTTGGATCTGACTAATGCTCCCCTGACACAGGCAATATCCATTTCTGTAAGAGCATGGCTCCTACTGACCCATCTCCTTAAAGGCCGTCCCTTGGCCACTGCAGGGCAGTTGGGTGCTACAAGAGCTCTGGGACCACTGCACGGGTCAGCATTCTCCTCTTCAAGTATTGCTCCCCCTATAAGGCAGATTATGAGCACCCTAAGACCATGCAGTTGTCATCACTGTAGGATCTGAAGTCTGCCTTCATTGCGGCATCTAATTTCTTACTAAATGGTTTGATCTTCAAGAAATCCTGAGCTACTTATGAGACGTCACTCACAGTTCAAGGATCTGCAGGAGTTTCTTGGAACCCAGACAGTCTTATGTCTATTCAGCTCTGACTTTGTTTTGGAAAATGTGTACAACTAGCTCAGACCATGGTGTAACGCAGTTTTCCTCTCTTTAAAAACTGTGCCGTGGTTTAACCCCAAGCAGCACCTAAACCCCACACAGCCTCTCGCTCACTCTCCTCACACTGAGTTGTGGGAGAGAATTGGAAGAGTAAAAGTGAGAAAACATCTGAGTTGAGATAAAGAGAGTTTAATAGGTGAAGCAAAAGCCACGCACACAAGCAAAGCAAATTGAGGAATTCATTCACCAATTCCTATGGGCAGGCAGGTTTTCAGCTGTCTCCAGGACAGCATATCTCCAGGAGCATATGCTCTATCATGCACAACAGTGACTTGGGAAGATAAGCACCATCACTCCAAATGTCCTCTCCTTCCTTCTTCTCCCCCCCTGTTTTACATACTGTGTATAATGCTGTATGATGTGGAATATCCCTGTTGTCAGTTGGGATCAGCTGTGCCAGCTGTGTCCCCACCCAACTCCTTGTGCACCTCCGCCCTCTTTGCTGGTGGGGGGGGAAGAGAAGCAGAAAAGGCCTTAAATCTGTGTAAGATCTTCTCAGCAGTAACTAAAATATCTCTGTGTTATCAACACTGTTTCCAGCACAAATCCAAAATTTGCTGCCTGCAAAGTCAAAAAATGTACATTGTTTGGGGGAAAAAAAAATGATGCAACAAAGGTACAGAGGAAAGTCTCCAATTCACATTTTCAAATCCCTAGAAATTTTTGTGGAAGTAGATGTTGAGAAAAGATGAATTGACACAAGCAGCTAACAGTGGGTTCCTGACTTTAGCTTTTTGCATGCATGACGTAATGTAATACATTGGGAAGGAAATCCAGAGAATTTCTGAACATTCAGGCAAATCTTGACCCTGCTGAATGTACTGAAAAGCAAATCTCAAGCACCGGTTAAAAGATTATTCCAGAAGCTGATTTTTAAATTTTTTAGACAAGTGGCCAAGATGCTCCTAAATTTATGTTGGTGTATCTCAAGCTCCTTCAGTTGTGGTACTGGTTTTGTCTCCTTACTCCACCAGTGGAGCCCTTTTTTCATGCCCTGATTCATCCCCTTCCTTCACACCTTTTCTCACTCTAAGTGGCTTATTTGTTCCAAATGATGATTCCAGGGTGTCAGGCTAAAGGATTCTAGTGATATAGTTCAATCTGTCAAGCAAAAGGATGCAATAATTAAGGTTTGGTCTAATTTAATAGTTCTCATGAGTTGAAGTTAAAAAAGGGGATATAGGAAAGAAAATGGAAAAATCACACATGGACTGAATTCTTAATCATCTCTGGTGTATAAAAATACCCCAGAAAGAATTACATTTTATCACATTCTTGGCTAAATGAAGCACATATTCTAATTACAATATTAAGCAAAGTTATAACGATGAAAGGTCAAAGTAATCAAGAACTATCTTCACTCACAGTATGTGCTACCCATTCTCACACAAAGAGCTGTCTCTGCCAGCCCTCCTCCCTTGCTGCCTGTGATAAGGAAATTAAGCAATTGTTTTGAACGGAAGTAAGATCGAGTGACATATTATGACTAATGAAGATATTGATTTAACACTTGCACAGGGAGGACTAAGCAGAATGCGAAGATTTTTCATTTTAGCTTTCTTCCTTGTAAAACTTTGAGTTCTTATTCACAGTGTACGGCTGTCTTTGCAACCTAAAGCTTGCTGAGTTGGGCTGACAGAGTCCCAACCTCGGTCACTCAGGGACTGGGAGATTTTGGTTCCATCACAGAAGAGAGGAGTAGGGCACAGATTCAAAATGCTGTCTCGGGAATCCTAGCACTGTTAGCCTACTTAACAGCCATAGACCAACCAGATGGTGGCAAGCACTGAAATTTACTTTGTCACCATCCTTGGAGATAGTAAAAACCTGACTTGGTGTCCTGAGCAACCTGAGAGGTCCTTTCCCACCTCTGTGATTTTGGAATATGTTTGGTGCCAAGAAGAGACACAGGTCTGTGTGTGACGTTGTGTCTCTGAAGAAGACAGCTAAACCCTAAATGTTTCCGATGATGCCTGTGAGAGACTGAAAAGATTGATGGCTTGAGATATTTTAGGGTGCATGTGTGTGGGGGAAGGGGCCTTGCCCGGTGACACAGTGAACTGCCCCCCCTAACCCCCCCCAACCCCT
>VZTA01021001.1:27090-69885 GCA_013398855.1 Mohoua ochrocephala
CCTTACAGTCTGTATCCCAGCCTGGCAGTGGCTGCCAATCCCTGGAACAAGAGGCAATGCTCCACACCCCACCTCTGGAGCCCCCTACCCCAGCTCCTGAGTGGCCAGATGACTGGAATTCCCACCTGGGGCAAGTGCCCAGGAAAGCAGAGGGGTATTTAAGGCCAAACATGCACCTGGAACATGTCTTGACCCTACCTCCTCTTGAGATTTCTGTCAGCTGAACACCACTGGAAACCAGGAGATGGTAGCTGTGTGAGTCCTTTTCTATATTTTTTCTGTCTTTCTCTTTCTTCTTCTAATTATCTCTTCTTGGAATTTTCGAGTAACTTAAAATTGAATGGGCTTAGAGTTTGCTAAGCTGAATGGGCTAAGTTAGTGCTCTGAGAAGTGTTTTATGTTGATTGAGTGTTGCTCTAAATCTTTTGTCAAAGTTCTCTGATTTTCTGAAGCTGCCAGTAATGTTCTCCTTGTTGTTTTTACCTCTTGAGAATATCTTGTCGGTATTTCTCCCATGTGTCTAAGTCAGAGTACAAGAAAAACTGTAAGCCCTTTTCAAAGTCTTGTCGAGTGAGGTTTGTTTGGACCTTACAATGCCAAGCTCTGGCATGTGATATCTGCTGTTTCCGTGGGTACAGTTTGTACCATCATATCAAGTATCACAACTGTTTCATATTACTTATTGACAAGGGACCTAACTAAATGACTGGGATTTTCTTTTCAAAGGTTAAATTTCCCTTGACAAGAGGGGATGCATGGCAGCCTACAGCTTTGGAAATCCATGTTCACTTTCTAGTTTTGCAACAACTATGCACCACTTTGAACAAAGCTTCTTCCTAACCTCTGGTGTCAGGCCCCAAAAACTGGATTTCTTGGGCCCTTTCCCGAGGTGGAACTTCCCTGCTATCTGGCCACTCAGGAGCTGGATTAGGGACTCCAGGGTTGGGGTGTGGAGCCCTGCTTCTGGTGTGCCAGGGATTGTGCCCCACTGTGGGGCTGGGATACAGGCCCAGGAGAGTGGGGTGTGCACGGCAGGGCATCACCTCCCCAGAGCAAGGCCCAACCTGCCCCTTCCCGCACACACACCCCCCTGAAATGTTTCAAGCCAGCAAAACTTCAGTGTCTTATGCCTGGTTCCCCCTTTCAAAAGGGGAATTATAATGCCATTTTTCTTCTACCTGCTGGCAGCCGTTAGACACGCGTTTTGCAGGTCAGGCTGTGCTCTGTGTGTGTCACTCCGAGCACAACAGGGTTCCGTGCTCCCTCACAGTCAGTAGCCTCTGAGCAACACAAGTTGTGAGTTAATTAAAAAGGAAAGGCTGTGCAGTTTTCTGAGTGCACAAGACTTGCAGTGGGGCCTTGGCTAACCTGAAAGCACCAGGGATGCTTTTTCCTATACAGAGGAATCAAGACTCCCGTCTTTCTGTCTTCTATTTATCTGACGTCCATAAACTGCTTACTTCTCAATGTGTTAGTTTTTAAAAGTGGATGTAGTCCTTCCTAGTTTTGCCTTTTCAGCAGTGTCATTACTGAAGAATAAGTACGCAAGGCACAGCAAAACCACTCTTGCTCCATAGCAAATGGGCCAAGAGCTATCACAGATGAAACGGACTTTATTCAGCCTGAAAACATCATCAATGTGTATATCTAAAGGAATGAAGGTTGTTAAGTTTTTTATTAGTTTGCTACATGATTTGAACACTTCATAGAATCTCACAATTATAGAAAGGCTTGGGTCGAAAGAGACCTTAAACATAATCCAGTTCTAACCCTCCTGTCATGGGCAGAGACACCCTCCACTAGACCAGGTTGCTCAGGGCCTCATCCAACGTAGCCTTGAACACTTCCAAAGGTGGGGCATCCACAGCTTTTCTGGGCAACCTGTTTTCAGTGCTTCACAACTCTCTGGGTAAAGAATTCCTTCCTAACATCTGATCTAAATCTCTCCTCTTGTAGTTTAAAAGTGTTCCCCCCTTGTCCTATCACTATCTGCCTGTGTAAAAAGTCACTCTCCCTCATTTTTATAAGCCCCCTTTAAGTACTCCAGGATGGTCCATGTGCTGTGCATTTACAATCAAGTTTTTAAAGTTCAAAGCTAGAATTTTCAAAAATACTTCTTCACCTCGCTTCGACCAGACTAAGGAGTTTTCCACTGCCTTAATCCAAATCCACATTAGACTAAAACATCTCCACCTTTCAAAAATCAAAATTATCTGAAGACTCTTTTACCAGTTCTGTTGCTGACTGAATGATGGCAACAAAAACATCAAATGGTTAGAAACTAGTGAGTGTTGTAGGGTCTACATGGGAGGGCTTCTCGCCACCAGTTCTACAAAAGTCTTCAAACATATCACAGGGAAAACCTCCCAATTTATTTTAAGACCACATATGGCATATGAGAAGGCATGTGGGATAAGTTCCATTTGGAACTAAATCTGGCAAGGGATGTTGAAGACAACAAGAAGGGCTTCTTCAAGTACATCAATAGCAAAAGGAAACTAGGGAAAATGTGGGCCTGCTGCTGGGCGAGGTGGGCGCCCTGGTGACAATGGCTGCAGAGAAGGCAGAGTTCCTGAATGCCTTTGCTTCAGTTTTTACTGCTAAGGCCAGCCCTCCGCAATTCCAGACTCTGGAGGCAAAGAAAGTCTGAAGAAAAGAAGACTTTTGCTTGGTGGAGAAGGATTGGCTTTGAGATCATTTAGGCAAACCTGACACTCACAAATCCATGGGTCCCAATGGGATGCACCCATGAGTGCTGAGGGAGCTGGCAGATGTTGTTGCTGTGCCACTCTCCATCATCTTTGAGAGGTCATGGAGAACAGGGGAGTAGTCTGAGGACTGAAGGAAAGCTAGTATCACGCCAGTCTTCAAAAAAAGGCAAGAAGGAGGACCCAGGAAACTGGGTAAGAAAACAGTGAGTTTAACAGTGTAGGTGCTTGCGAAGTAATGAGAGGAAGCTGTACTTATGCTAACTCAACCTGCTCAGAGCTGTTGAAAATTTCATTAAAATGATTATTCTCCAAATTTCAATCATGCCTCTCACTTTTTGATAGTTAGGAATGAAAAGAACATTCTTTGGATGATCACAACCATTTTTATAGTAACTAGTGACAGCATTCATTGTTGGCAGTTTAAGAATGTGATCAGACATAAAAGGTAAGATAAGGGAACTGCTTTGAAATCAGAGGTGTAAGCAAGTACTGGAGATATAATGTGAAACCACTGAGCAGTTTATAATGCAATGTACAGTGTGGTAAAATTTTTGTTGCATACTGAGCCATAACAGGAGAGACACTTTGTTTTCTAAAATTAAACTGACAGTTTATTAAATAGTGAGATGCTCCTGAAGATGATGTGAGTGGTTCTGATGTTTCCATCTATAGACAGCCACAGATGCCTGTCTGTATCTCCTGCCCTTCGTATGACTCTTGGCTCCAGTCAGATTGCTGCAGACACTGTTACCTTCTCTTCCAGCATTGGTTTTGTTGCATTGTGGAAGGCATTTCCACCCAGTTGTCATGGCCTTTCAGCTTAATTTCAGGTCAATGCATATTTCTGATAGCTTACTAAAATCAATAAACTTACTATCCTGTTTTAATAAGACAAAAGTCTGTGGAAGAAAAAATGTAAGCATTGTAAGCAACTATTCTCAGCTCCTTTTCTCAGAAATTATTTTAACAGGGAGCCCTGTAGCATAAGACTCTTTTTGCTGCGTGTTTGTACTACTACATGCTCTCTGGATGTGACTAGACCCCTTGAGCACCATGACAACTGAAGAACAAAACCTGGTAAAGGCTAAGCAATCACAAAAATAAGACACGTTTCAAAGCTTGTCAGGATGATACCAACAGAAGGACGTAAATGGTGGGCTAAAGATGCAGTTTATTTTTGTGCTTTGTTTTGCTGTAATGACTCACAGACACTTATCACCTCTGTATTAGAACAGGAAATGGAGAGGAGCCGTCATTGTGCCGCACCTGGCTCCAGCTTCTCTGATCTTCCTCAGTTTAGCAAGTGTGTCCAGCTGAGGTGTGCAGTCCTCGAGAGTCTGCGTTGGGAGGAAATGGTTACAACCAGGAGATTTGGCGAATAGGAGGGAATAGTTTCCCTCAAAGTGACCTTGCAGCTGGAAATGCTAAACATGTTAATGTGGGAAAATTCCATTTATTATGCCTAATGTTGTTCATCATCTGCCTGTTTTGAGAAGTAGAATTCCTGTGGAGAGATAACACACTCTCAGACATATGTGGAAGCTGCCTGTTATAGTGAGGCAGGTGAGCCCCCGCCCTTGCTGCTGGGTAGGATGAACTGAGCCAAACTGAGCCTGTGTGCCTGTGTGTTGTTAGTGAGGTAATGAAATAAATCTACTCTTTGCATTTCAGCTGTGGTTTGATTGCTGCCCTTGGTTACCTGTATGTGTCGATTCCCACAGGCTGGGAAGTTCAGAGCCATGACATCTTGTCGCTTTGCAATCTGGTGTCTCAGCAAGAACAAGCCTTCTGATCAACTGTGCATTTATTCTCAGAACCTGGTTCAAGACCCGAGCTCTGTCTTTAACTTGGTGCCAGAGAGGCAAACAAGAGCTGTGACTCTTTTCTTTTCAATTACGCCACTAACAGTTCAGTCTGAAAGTACATCACTTGATTACATCCTTTTGTCCATAAGCCTCCTTTGGATCCAGTGTGCTCATTTGTGAGCCAAGACTTGTTTTACAGTGTTCTGGAAGCTTTATGTGCACTCTGGTCTGAACCAAATCATAACATCATGATTGAGAGCCCAATCTCTCCCATAAAAAGGTGGACAGTGAAAAAGAGAAATATTCAATGTAGATGGAGGATCTCAGCCCACACCTTTCTCACTGGTGGATAACTGCGAGTGAGAAACTGAGTTGACCTAATTTGCTTCAATGATAGTGATCTGTTAGCTCCTTAGTGAGAGCACCTCTAGTAAATAGGGTAAAATGAGACTTTTTATCCTGGAAGATAGTTTGAAAATCTGGCTGATATTTAATATTTAGCATCTAAGCAAAACGGAACAGAAGTACACAAGCAGAGCTCCACCGAACAAGGATTTTGTTGCATCAGAGGCATTATGGAATAGATTCTTCATTAGTAAGCTCCAGAAACTGAAGCAGTAGAGAGAATTTCCATGAGTTTCAGTGGTGTATTGAAATTTGATGTATTTTATTGTGATACCAGAAGTTTTTTGACTGAAAACCAAAAAAAAAAGGAGGAGGGACACCTTTAATGATCACCTAGTTCAATCTCCATGGCTTGGGCTGTACTCTAAGCTGAGTTTTTCTTGCATTAAAAACTTTTTTTTTCTTTTCCTCAAATTCTTTAAGTAAAATGGAAATTTAACTTGTACCTTTACCCAAGTCTGAGTCCAAGACATTGGGAAACTGTGAAGATGTTCCAACAGTGTGTAATTATATTTACCTGCTTTTGCACTTCCTATCATCAAGCAGAAGTGCCTGGTTAAAAGACAAGTTGCCGCAAACCCCAAGCACTCCAGTCTGCCTGGAAGGCACCTGGAAGGGTTTTATTCTTCTTGCTATGACTCCAAACTCCAATTACCCTTTTTCAAGTTCTTACCCCTGAAGAAGGAGACTAAAACCAGGTTGTTCTGTGTGATTTCATACCACATCAGTTACCTGTGTGTGTCCAGAGCTTTGCAGAGCTTCACTGGAATCACTCTTCATTGAGCTACTGATGCTGACTCTGATCCTTTATTTGCCAGCAGAAGTGCTTGTGAAACTGAGGTCTAATCTAATTAATTAGGCATGATCTACCTTCTCTTAGGTAGTAGATCTCTTTTAGTCTTAGTTGTATTGAGTTAATTCTGCCAAGGAGCAATGACATGGACAGCTATGCCGTTGGATGTGAAGAGCAATGACCAGCCTTTGGGCACAGGCCAGGGACAGAAAAATTTACATCAGAGTCAGCCACAACCAAAGACAGGATGTGTGGCACTAATCTTGTGGTATTTTGAATACAGGTCGTGAATCTAGACCTTTGTGGAAAAGAGCCTACTATTGAGTGCACAGTAAGGCTTCAAATTAACTTTGAGCTATAAATACTGAAAAGTCTGGAATGAGTGGTTGTCGGGATTTAATCTAGACTAACAGGTAGTTGAAAGAGAGAAGATGAGTGATATAACCTCGTGCTCAACTTTAAGATAGTTCCCTTCTTCATAAGAGTGGAGATATTTCCCTTGGTTATTTTGGGAACCATTCTTTTTTCTTCTTTAAAGAGCTGACATTGTATTAAATTATGTGTCAAGTCCTCCACAGATCAGTTCTACCCACCATTGACAACCAAGTTGAATCTATTAAGCTTTCAGCCTGTGTTGTATTTCTTAGCCTTGGGAATTGTTTGTCTTTTGAATGTGAGTTTTCAACCGGAGGTCTCTGCATCACTGGATCCTAAAGACTTCTAAATGGTCCAAGAAAGTAAATCAGTTCTCACTTAGCTGAGTCAAGTCCATAATTTTGTTGGAAAATGATTTAGAGGTTTGAGATTCTGTAGTAAGAAAAAGAAAACCCACTGACATGTTTTAGTTACATTAGACATAATTATTATTGTAAATTAATTTAATTAATGTCTTTAATTGCTTAAAGTCATTCGCTTATTAAATGTAGTTCCTGGACCGCTAAGTGTTTGTATTAAAGATGTTTGTGTAAAATAAAGCTGACAAAGCACTCATTATCTGAAGTGCTTTTTGCAAGAAAAGTGGTGTTTTAGGAATATGGAAAAAGTTGAAAACCATGTCAAACAGGTCCTTAGTTTTGAGGGATATATGGACCACACTCAAAACTAACTTTCATGTGGCCTGTGGAATTACCCTTTTCTTTCCAAATCTCCATGAACCACTACAATACAGCAGTGTAAATGTGAGGTTTCACTCTTTGGTATCAATTTTTCCTTACTGATGTTGCAAAGATGAATTAATGTTGCTAATAAATGAAAGTCAGTCTTTCATCATTAATGTTGCAAAGCTTTAAAAAACTAAATATTTTTCATGATTTTTTGCGTGTCAACTGCCTGCCTGATTTAGCTTGATTCCTTGCAAGATTCCCCACAGAAAAGCTTCCTTATTCTGGGGTAGGGCAGCCCCTCTGAGTCAGGAGGGAGAGGCGACAGGGAGAGCTGCCCACGACTCCACACACGGCATGATTCAGATCTTTGCGGGGGTGTCTCTAAATGCTGTGTAAAAGGCTCTTGCCTCCATCATGATGACATAATACAGGGTTTTAACTTACCAACTGTGGATGTGCTCTATTTGTTTCCAAACGAATAGTGAACAGACTGCAGATACTACAAATATTCTATGTAGTTTCTTAATAAACCCAAATGGCTGTAAATAAAAAGGACCTTTCTGAATTAGTGAGTAAATAGTAATTTCTCAAAGCCCTTTTGGCCCAGCAGACCTCAATTACAACTGCAGAGTATGTCAGAAAACATTTAATTACCTTCCAGAGGATTCTGTGATTCTGCTTATATTGACTACACGTCCCTATTATTCCTGTGCAAAACCTACCCTTTTGATGAGTTTTCATCTTGGTTTTGTTTCTGGTTTTGATAAAAAGAAACAAACCACTCTAGGAGGAGTCTTGCTGCCTGTCCACCAGTCGTCCTCGCCAAGCAGAAAATTTGCTGTTCCTGCACTCCTTGTTTTCAGGGCTAGGTGTGGTGCTGACACTTCGGTGGAATCAGATCTGACATCAGCTGAAGTCACTAGCAATAGGTTTAAGTTATAAATTAAGATGTCAAAATGAAAATTATCATTTTTGAGCCAAGCGTCTAAGCTCTCATCTACGACAGATCCACTCATAGAACCCATGTGGCACTGAAAGCAAATTGTCTGACCAGACACAAGAGGTCCAACTGGCCAGGCTATGCAAAGGCATTTGAAATGTTCTGAACTGACCTAGGGTTTCTCCAGAAACATTTCCCGCAGGTCCTTAGTCATACATGCCTTAAAATGTAGCCTCAGATATCTTAGGTATGATCCCATTACTATTTGTATGTTATGGATTTATATGAACATGATTCTAGATTTATCTGTTTCCCTGAAGTTTCTTCTCATCTGTGGAGGAAAACTGAACCCAATATTTCATATCCAGTACACTAAGAGCCTGTTAAAATGAAGGACTATAGGGGAACCAAAGCTAAGCTAAAATTAGTGAATCTACTCTCTGCATCATGAGGACTTGAGTCTAGAAACTCATCAAGCAGCTTAAAAATGTGGCCCTGTAGCAACTAGGAGGTGCCACCAGGAAATCTGTGGGACCCTGCACACCCATGTGTGTGTGCTAGGTGGCTTAATATGCCTGATATGTAGCTTAATCCACTAGCAAAAAGACATTGACACTACAGCCTTACGCACAGGAGTCAGGCAAATCTAAACCCGCATTGTGTTCTCAGATGTTCCAGGATCCAGACTGGTAGATGAAGGATGTGTAGTGTGTGTAACCATTGTGCCCTTGTAGCTGATCCCCGAAATAGCTTGTAGCTGATCTGAGAAATGCAGAGTACATTTAGATAGTCTATACGTACATCTCTTGCCCTTTCTCCCTACTCCAGGAAAAGAGGGTTGATATCTTGTGGCTGCACTGATTGAAGGAAATAGTAAAGAATGGACAGAATTGGCAGCTGATTATTTTTTTATATTTTCTTTGATCTCCTGAAGATTTTTGCTTGATTTCACTCTGGTCAAGAGAATTCCTTCTCATTTCGCCAAGACGTGAAATCTCAGGATGTTTTTACTTACCTTTTATTTACTTAAAATATAAACTTGTTGCAGATCAGATGCCATATAGTAGCCACCTATGATGAAAAATGAAATCTGTAGCGCAGAGACTCCCTCCTACACCAAAAGGCAGCATGCCTGTTATCACTGTCCTAACTGGACTGTACATGTATGCCTTGCATAAATGCATCAGTTGTACAGATAGATGGCTGCTACAGCATGGGATGAGGCTTCTATTTGTTTTGTGGCTTCATGGGGAATTTAGATGGTCTTTTCCAAGTGCCTTTCAATGCGATGCAGCCTGAGAATGACTGTCCTCTATTTCAATGCAGCTATTCAGCTAACAACTCAGGTATGTTTTCTTCTGCTGGAACCCTTGCCTTGCTCTTTTCTCTCTGTAATTATGGAGACTTGTATCTGTATAATCTAGAGGAAATGTCATTCCAGCATGAAAACCTTCATTGTGGAGTCTGGAAATCATGCAGCAGTTTAGCAGTTTGAAGTTTAGAAAATAGCACATTAACATTTAAATGAAGTGTTAAAATAATAGGCTGCTGCTGAAGTTCAAAGCTGAGGATGTGAATTTTTTACAAAGGGCACTTTGCATCTTCAAAGAAAGAATCATGGGCTTTTGAAAACCCTAAGTTAAATCTTGCAGGCAGTGCCAATCCAGTAAACATAAATGAAAAGGACTATGAGAGGAATTACAGAGGCTCCATAGCAAGCTATGCAATGGTTGCCTGGAATGAGAGCATCTGAGAAAAAAAGTCTCTTAGGCTTAGTTTACTCATCCTTTTAAAATCAGCTAATTTAACACTTGGGTGACCAGGGAATCCTCAGTAAAATCCAAAGCATTTGTCTCTACATGAAGAGAGAGCCATTATCCTCCCAGCAGCTACTGTCTCTGAAGCACCATAGGAAGTGATTCAGCCCTTATTGCTGTCACGTCTCATAGAGCAGAGAAGAAATATGGATGCTACGAGCAATATTTTATCATGTTTTCCTAAAGATCACTTGGGTGCCTGCTTCTTCTTTTCCTGCTGCTTCACACTGTAGATAAAGAGGTCTACCAGTATGTCTAAGGGAAAAGAAACCAGACATAAATATGAGATGGTAAAAAAACCTGCCTTCCAAGTGTTTTCGTCTAAAAAATTCTCAAAAATAAATTTTCTTTATTTTTAAATACTTTGTGTTGCAATTTATCCAATTAAAACCGTGAAGACACTGCTTAAATGCAGCAGACAAGTGAGCTGTCAGCCACTTGGAAACTAGGAATGTGTTAAGTACTTGTGGCCTAATGGGAGACTGTGCCTACTGCTTACCCTCCAAAAGCACACACACCTTTTGCAATACAGAAATCCTAATGAAATAATGAGTCTCTAAATACAAAAAAAAAAAAAAAAGCCTTTAAAATTAAAGGAACATATTTTTTATGCATATGCTGGTTTTTGAAATATAAATAGGCAGTGATGTTTGGGGAAGAATAAAATAAACTTCTTTCCATGTATTTCTGATGAGAGATAAAATAGTTTAAAGTGTCATTTGTGTCACAGAACTGTTCACTCCTGTATCCCATTTCTGCCAACTCAAGTGAACATTTTATCATAAATTTAAGAAAATAGGATTAGAGGATGGAGTGGGAAACTTCAAGTAAATTTTCCCACTTTATGGAACAAACTGAAGATTGGTATGTCTTGATTTCTTAAATATATCCCTCCTAAAGGCTCACAGTGGTTTTGGAACTTAATAAATAACAGTTTAATCCCATCCTGCTTGGGCAGTCTTTCATGGCATAACAACTCCTGGGAGTTTGTATGTGTATGTGTGGTATTACATGTTCACATAAATCTGTAGCTGATATTTTTTACCTACTCTTACAAATATGCCGCCACCACACCAAACTCTCACAGCAGCTGTGCGTGCTGGGTCTCCCTTCACCCACACATATGGGCACTACAGAACTGGTAAGGAGCACAGATCCCAAAAGGATTCGGGTTCCATTGGATCAGAAGGAATTAGGAACCACACGTTGTGGAGCCACCGTTCTCTCTTCAGCTGCTTCAGCATGGCCCATAAATGCTGAGCCTGTGGAGTGCCCCTAGGGTTTGGGTGGGAACAAAGCCCAGGACCTCAGTGGAGCAAATCCAGGAAGCCAGAACTGAAAGCTGACAGAAGTGCTGGCTTCTTGTCCTCACCTTGAGGTCCTGAGGTGGTGTGTTCTAAACTGGGAATACTAATACTTGCAAGGCCTCAGACCAAACCTCTCTACTTTGAGTCTTCCATGGAGCCATGAAAAATACTGCATGTTTTAGCTTTGTATCATTAAACTATAAATATCCCATTCAAACTACTTACAAGAAATATCATCTAGGGAAAAAGAGAAACAATATAGAATCATAGAACAGTCTGTGAAGTGAAAGTGACCTTAAAGATCATCTAATCCCAATATACTCCCATTTTATTCTGATGGTGTCTAACCCTTGTGGTTTTATCACTATTCTCATGATAGTTAGGTGTTTTCTTCAGCATCTAGTCTTATGATACAGGTGCTAGTGGCAGCATTAGAGCAGGAGGAGAGCAAATATTGCTGACACAGTCGTCAAGGAATCCTGAGCCTACTGAACCATTTTCAGCGAACCTGGTGTTGCAGATGCCTGCCCGTGTCCCAGAGGAGGGTGTGGGAAGTTCATCGGTGCCTGTATTTGCATATGTGTTGGGAACTGAGGTCCTTTCCAGAGGTCATTACTCTGAGGAGCAGGAATACGTGCTTTGTTTGACGATTTGCATCACAGCAGTGCAAAACAAATTCATCCTCACAACCAGTATAGTCTGGCTTTTTACTTGAACCTCTATTCTTTAAGGCAGTATGGTTTGTAGTGTCAGCAAATCTGTTGGATCAAGGAAAAAAAGCCAAGGTAGAAAATCTGCTTACCTGGGTTTCATTTTCATGTAGGACATGTTAAAGTACAGAGATTCCTACTGCTCTGTAGAGTGTTCGGTGTATGCAAGCAATCAACTGCATGGTGTGTGACATCCAGGAGGTTCTCATACCATGGATTGAATTATATGACTGTAGAGATGCGATTTTTATTCATATTCATTCCATGAATAAAAAGTATGAGATGTTTAAAATATCTTCTTGTTAGAGACAGCTTTTCTGGAAGGAATTTGAGTAACAAGGACATATTGTTTAAGAAGATCAACAACAAAAAAAAGACGTGGTGTCTGCATATTGTCCCACTTGCTGCATACTGGCCTAAGGACAGACAGAATGGACCATGATTTGCATGCATATTCTTTGGTGATTCCTGCAACTTCAGATGCCATTCATTAACAAGCTATGAAGAAGACCTCACTGTTTCTGATACCTTTTTAAAATAATTATATGTAGTTGAGAGAGCCACATTCAGATTTACTGTAAAATTCCTTCCTAGTTCCAAGAAAATTAGCACATAAGGGAGAATCTATCAGGATGAAAAGGACATGGGATGATAGCTTTGTTGTTACAAAGCCCTCTGAGGTGGCATAGGGGAGGGGCACAGAACCAAATGCATCAGTAGCACATCAGATTCTTTCAAATAACACCATTTTTCATTCGTAGGTTTCAGTTCAATTCATGCACTTTTTTGCATTGAAAAGTTAAGATGATGGCAGAAGTTGTTCAGCAAGCAAGCGTATCTTCTGGAAGGTCAGCCAGAGAACGAGACAGAGCATAAAAGTCTAGAATCCATGTGCTTTTCCCCCCAAAAATTGGTACTTGAGGCCACCTAGTTCCTTGTTTGTGATGCATTTGAGAGGTGGTCTCTGTATACAGGACATGATCATGTTGTTTGAGGATTTTTTGTGGGTTTGTTTTTTTTTAATTGCTCTCCACACAAACTCTCTATGCAGAATGTGCTTTAATACGTGACTTGAATGCACTGCCAATTTATGATCTACACCAGAATGGGATACTAGAGCCATTGTATTCACTTCTTCTATGTCCAACCCAAGAGTATCCAGATCAATCTGTACAGTAGCTTTTTTGATAGTTTATATCTGCTGATTGTATAAAAGACTCTGAAATACTGAATATCTGGTTGAAATTTAGCAGCAGAACAGCTTTCATGGTGTTGCAGTGACACCCAATTTAAGAATAGTGCTACTTCAGGGCAAAGGGAAAAAATCTTTGATGTACTATGTTTAATGATGTAATCTTGCTTGAAATTCCAATTTCCTGCTGTGCTATTGTGTAAAGGGCTCAGACTATATCTAATTAACCCTTGCAGGAACCTAGTTCTATGAACCTAAAATTTGCATTAATTTCCAGTGACATAGCAATTTAAGCATGACAAAAAGGCTGCAGTTGATTAAATACTGAATTAGGGCTTACTATTTGAAAAGCATTGGGATCACTATCTCTTGAATTTATGGATTATAATTTATAAACTAAGGCATGTGGGATTGGTGAATACATTAAAGCGGAGAAAATCTAGCTTAAATTTTGAAAGTTATATATATTACATATACTTTTAAATATTTCTGGTTCATTGCCTTTTAAACAAAGTGAATTATAAAGGAAACAGAAAATAGGTTTGCAGTATTTACTCCGGCTAAGCAACTTTAGACGAGTATGCTCTCACACGAAGAGGGACACAACTGCTTGAACTAGACTTATGAAATGGACTTTCAATGAAATTCTGCTTGAGAGTAGTGGAAAAAAATGCAGAATAGTATAATAACATTTTCCTTGTCAAAAATATATTTTAGAAGTCCCACGATTGCTACTGAAATATAGGAGGAAAAAAATCCCAAAGCCTGTTCTGTCTTTTTGATTGACTGATTCCTTCACAAAAATATGTCCTTCTCAACTTGC
The DNA here is from genome assembly GCA_013398855.1 of Mohoua ochrocephala. Classification (NCBI taxonomy): domain Eukaryota; kingdom Metazoa; phylum Chordata; class Aves; order Passeriformes; family Acanthizidae; genus Mohoua; species Mohoua ochrocephala. Next base: position 40,697 of record VZTA01021001.1, read on the forward strand.
TCTAGCATTTGATCAAAATGTCATTGTTCAGGAATGTTAAATGACTTGCCAGTACAGTCTCTCTCACCCTGGGCTGTGCATTCAGTTTGGATCATCAAGATTAACTTGCGCCAGCTCACCTGAAGTCACACAAAATAGCACCTACTTCTCCCAGCCACAGTCTCAGGCTGCTGCAAATGGAATGGAAAGGGAAAGGCTTCTTCAGGCTCTGGAGCACAGTGACTGAAATTGAATTTGTGCAGTAATCACCTTCACACAGCATATAAAGACTTGGAGTGACCAAGGTGAAGGGCAGCAAGGACAGTATCTGCGAACACACTGGTATTAAAGGAAGGGTAAGAACTCTGGGTGCCCACTTATCAGTGGGGCAGAGAACTTAGTGAGAAGCTACAAGGAAAAGACTGATGCGCTCACTGGAGTTTTCGTCTCCGTTTTTTTGCTGGAAGGCTTGTCCTCAGGGCTCCCCGGTCCCTGAGCCTTCTAGCAAGATCCGTGGGAGCAAACCAGTACCCACAGCAGAGGAAGAAAGGCATCACTTAAGCCTCTTGTGCATACATGAGTCCATAGAACCAGATGAGATGCATTTCAGCTTGCTGATGACATTGTGATGCCCCACTGCATCATTTGTGAGATGCCATGGCAACTGTGGAGGCTCCTTAGATCTGGAAGATGTCACATCGTTTTTAAGAAGGGCAAGAAGGTGCATTCAGGGGACTACAGACTAGTCAGGCTCACCTCCGTCTCCAGGAAGATGATGGGGCAAAGCCACTCAGAATTAATTTCTAAACTCAAAAATAGACAAGAAGGAGATTAAGAGCAGCCAGCACAGGTTTATCATAGAATCATAGAACCACAGAGTGTCCTGAGTTGGAAGGGACCTTAAAGATCATCTAGTTTCAACCCCACTGGGACACCTTCCACTAGACCAGGTTGCTCAAAATCCCATCTAGCCTGGCCTTGAACACCGCCAGGGATGGGGCATTCACAGTTTCTCTGGGCAACCTGTGCCAGTGCCTCACCACTCTCACAGTAAAGATGTTTTTCCTAATATCTAATCTAAACCTACTCTCTTTCAATTTGAACCCATTCCCCCTCATGCGGTCACTGCATGCCCTCATAAATAGTCTTGCCCCATCTTTTCTGTAGGTTCCCTCAACGTACAGGAAGGCCACAGTGAGGTCATCCTGAAGCCTTCTCTTTTCCAGGCTTTACCTGTTTTTCCAGGTTTACCAAGTGGAAATCATACCTGACCTTCCTCATTGCCTTCTGTGATGAGGCGATGGGTGCTGTGGCCAGGAGAAAGCAAGTGGATGTTGTACACATTGATTTTAATGAGGTCTTTGACACAATCTCCCACAGTCTCCTTATCACTGAATTTGGAAGATAAGGGCTGTATAAGCAGACAAAATGGTGGGTGGGGAATTGGCTCAACTGGTGGACCCGAAGAGCTGCGATTAGTGGTGCAAAGTCCAGCTAATGGTCAGTGACTAATGGGGTCCCTCAGTGGGCAATAATGGGACCAATCCTGCTAAAAGTCCTCACTAACAACCCAGGTGATGGGACAGAGTGCATCCTTAGTAAGTTTGTGGACAACGCCAAGTTGGAGAAAGCAGTCAGTGTCCTGAAGGGCAGGGCTGCCACTCGGAGGGACCTGGACAAGCTGAAGACATGGGTTACAAGGAACATCATGAAGCTCCATAAGAGCAAGATACCACATGTAGGATGGAATAACACCATGTAACACTACAGGCTGGGGCTCAACCATCTTGGAAGCAGCTCTGGAAAAAGGGATGTGGGGCTCCTTTGTGGACAAGAAGCTCACCATGAGGCAGCAGCATGTGTTTGCAGCAGGGGGCTGCATTAGGAAAAGGGTCACCAGCAGGGCATAGGAAGTGATCCATGATGCCCAGTGATTTTAAGACCACATCTGGAGCAGTGTGTCCTCTTTTGGACTCTAAAGTGCAAGATTGGTATTGATATACTGGAGTGAGTCCAGCAGAGACCACCAAGATGGTAAAGGACATGGAGCACAGGCCATATGAGAAAAGGCTGAGAAAGCTGGATTTGTTCAGCTTGCAGAAGAGAAGCTGAAGGGCAGACAGTGCTGCTGTCCACAACTAGCTGATCAGAGGATGATAGAGCTAGAGTCTTCTTGAGGGCACACAGTGATAGGACAGGAGGCAATGGGAGCAAGTTGCAAGGTGGGAAATTCCAAATAGATATCAGGGGAAAAAATATCCCACGGGGATGATCAGATACTGACACAGAATGTCCAGAGAGGTTGTGCAGTCTCCATCCTTGGACATCTTCAGAATTGACTGGGCACAGACTTTAACAACTTGATCAGTTTAGATCTGTTTTGAGCAGGGAATAGGACAGTTTGAGTTCTGGAGATCCCTCCCAACCTAAGACATGATTCTGGAATTCTGAAAGTATTCTTGAGATTGTGAGGGAAAATTTCTATCTGCTCATACACTGATTGCCGCAGAGATACGAACATTGCAAGCCAGAGGTAGTCTTTGTTTTAAAGTCCCTTAACGATGGTTTTGAGGTGTGTTTTCTTTTTTTTTTTTTTCCCTTTTTGGTAATAACTATTCAAAACTAGAAAAAGTACTGACATTGAAAGCAAGAGGCTATGAGACAGTTGGTTCTTCCTGGAAAATCTCTTTTGTCAGTTGTAGAGACTGCTTAAGACTCCTCAGTCACGTAAGCAAATTGTTAAGGCTGGGGAAAAAAGGCTGGACCAAGCTGCTCCTGACATGAAAAAGGGAAAAAAAAGCAGCATGAGAAAGATGTGCTAATGCAGTGAACAGTCAAAAAATAGAGTCCTGGAAGTTTGCTGTCAGCAGAGGATTAGGAGGTGACAGTGACAGTATCTGCTAGAGGAACCACATTTCTGTTAGCAATAGTTGAGGCCTTATCCTCCCACAAACCATCCTGGACAGCAGCAGGTTTCCAGTGCTTCCTGGGCCTGGCATATTCCTGCACTGGTTCTGTGTTCAGAGTAGTCAGGCAAACTCTGCTTTGTGGGCAAAATAAAAAGCATTTAAATTTGCAATTGTGTGTCTTTCACATTTTACCCTCACACCATCCTGTGTATATTTCAGTGCCCTTTGGAGACTTTTGAAAATTAGAAGTGCAAGTTTCTAGAGTAGAGTATCTTTTGCCTTGGAACAGGACTGTATAATTTAATTTTTGCAAAGCCTTTTGGATTTTTCTTCCCAGGATGTAATGGTTACACTTATGCCGAATACAGGCAAACTGGTTATTTGCCACAAGCAATTTAAAAGTATGGCCACATGAATTGCCTTTGCAGGCTTTCTTTTGTTTCTTTTTTTTTCCTTCCTTGAACAAAACCTCGCTGGTCATTAGTTTGTAAATAAAACACATCTGGCATGAATAGACCTCACATATGATTGCCTGTACTATCAGTTCACATGCATTTAGTTGATTTTATCACATGACTGTAGGTAAAGGGAACCTCAGTAGGTTTACAGAAGAATAAAACTAGTTGCTATGTATTTCAGACAAAAAATATTAATTTTTTAAATGCTGCTTTTGTGGTCAGCTCTACTTTGTTCTCCCAAAGAAGAAGTCTCCTTTCATACAGCCATTTCAAGGCTTCATCCTGCAGCCACTGAACTATCTGGCGTTTTGCCTGCACAATGCCATGAGATTAACTTGTTCTGTGAGTGAATCCCTGCATCTTTCCATAGGACCTTCCCAGCTATCCACAAGGACTAAAACCCCCAGGGCCGAACACAGGAGTCTCTACAGTGAGTGAATGGGGCAGTTCCACCTCTGTGGCCGAGTCCAGGGGGTCACACAGCGCGTCACGTTCTTCGTCGGTTCAACCTCCAGCTCCAGCTGTTAAATTGGGAGTATCCAATTTTTCACAGCTCATTCATGTTCTTAACCCAGCGTAATTTTATGCCACAAGAATATTTATAAATATAGACTGAAAAAATAATCTTATTAGTCAGATGAAGGTGCTACTAACAAGACAATGAACAGGAATCAGTTGTGTGTTCTGCAGCTGACATTCACAGTGGTCTCACTGCATGCTCATTGTAACTTGAGGTAAAATATTGATTTATTATTATAGATAATAATGATGTGCAAGATCCAGTTAAACTAGCAACATATCAATAGATGACTGAAAATAAATTGTCTTCCTCATTTTCCATTAAATCTGTAAACATCTTTAAGTGCAACAAATTGTTCAGATGACCAAAATTGTGTTATATACATATTAAGAAATATATACAATCTTCCATATATATTTATTCATTGGCAAATTCCCAGTCTTGTGCAATTCATTAAAATACAATTGGGAAATGAAAGCAATAATTTTTATCTAAGTATGTTCTTAAAGGAAGAAGTGGAGAGACAGAAACGCATTTCTGCCCCTGAGAATGAGCCAGGCAGAATTATTCCATTCAGTCAATAATTTAGTGAGAAATCTCATCAAAGTCAACAGTTATATGACTGTACCTTTAATTTTGATTCTTCCTTGAGAGTGACATTTTCACTTGTACAGAAAGACAGGATAAGACTAATGCATTGATTCAGTCTCATTTAGACTTTACCACACCTCCACTTCTCTCTTTAGTGAAACAGAATTTACAAGTGGTCTTCACCCATCTATGCGAGGGTGAGCTTTTTTCTAATCTGAGTTCTACTGTAAGAACAATTCTAGAATACATTTACTTCTTTTAATTAACAGAAAAGACAACACTTTTAAATCAAGGTAACACTAACAGTTTGAAAACACTCCACATTTTCTGGAAACAGACTTTGTCCCTGAGGCCCTAGTTTTTCCTTCACTAGTTACCTTGTGCAGAACACAGGGTCTACCTGACTTTTTTCCTCTTTTTTCTTAAAGTGCCTATATCAGATATGCTGGTGTAAATACTTTTATATAACAAAAGTAATAATTTCCTCAAAGATGCATAAATCTGCTCAGAGCTGATATGCTCTTCCTGACTATACTTTCAAATCACGCTATAACCATATCACCTCTCTTGATGGTGCATTTATAAAGTTTTCCTTCAAGCTTAATTTGAGGGAAAATGGATTTTGAATTAAAGTATGAAAAGGGAGAAAATTAATTTAAGGCTTCTGATGTAGGTAGAAATATACATTACTACACGAAGACTTTTCACCATTGAGAGCTGCATTTAGTCATCTAAATTAATATAATTTTTACGCATTTGGTTGACTTACAGGAAAACTTTAATTTTTTGGATTTGATTGAGTTCCATGTCAACTCAAATGCAATGCTTTGTAGTAGTACATGGTATGAAACTTATTTTAACAGGTATTAGTTATTGTCCATACATCAGGACTCAACAAGTACCAGTACCTGGCACAATAAAGTGCTGAGTTTCCAACCACCATGCACTGCAGGGTCCCTTTCAGGTAATGCTGTGATGGTAAAACCCACACCTAATAGTTTAGCCCTGTTCCAAAAATTTCCCATCGTTTGTGAGGAAAGACCCAATTTTGGAACACTTCTCCCTGTGACAGTGGTGAAACGCTGGCACGGGTTGCCTGGAGAAGTGGATGCTCCATCCCTGGCAGTGTTCAAGGCCAGGCTTGATGGGGCTTTGAGCAACCTGGCCTGGAAGGTGTCCCTGACCAGGTCAGAGAGGCTGAATTTAGGTAATCTTTAAGGTCCCTTCCAACCCAGGCCATTCCATGATTCTGTGATTCTATTCAATTACTTGTGTGAGATTCATTTAGGTTAGTTGGGAACACATGAGAACAAGGATTCTTAAAGTGATACTTAGTTTTTAAAGAGCAGATATAATTTGTAAAATGACTTTATACAAATTTCAAGTCTTTTCATAACTATCAAGAGTGATAGCAGCTCATTTTTATGGCCGAAGAAATGGTTCCAACATTTAAATTTATTTTATGGAGCTAAACTAATAATTTTTGGACTCTATTCTGAGTCATTCCAGCAAGTGATAAACAAAGATCTGTCAATTTACTTCTAATAATAGTTCATCTATAAGTCGTACAACAAATTTCGACTTTCAAGTCACAATTTTGAGTACTCAGAGAAGTCAGAAAAAGCAAGATTGTCAGGGAATCAAATTTTATATCCTTTCCTACAAGTTTCAGAGACTCCTGAAACTCCTTATTTATTCTGGGGGAAATTTTACATGTAGATATACATGTATATTGATTTTGTGTTCCATATCTTGCTGTGGAAGTCAGGAAGAAAGACAACACATATCAAAATTGTTTCAGACTTACAAACTTAGGTTTCAGGTAAAACCTACTAATTAGTGATTGCTACTTTTAGCCACAAAATATTTTTATTTTCTGCCACCAGGTTATATTTGTCCTATCTCTTTATTACCTCTATGCACAAAGTTTTCAGCTTCTTATCAGCCTACTGCTGTATGAGTCCAAGGGTACTGAACTTCTGAGGTTATCTGAAATCATGTGAAGAACATGAAAGCAGCAAAAATAATAATCACATTTGTTACTTTGCTGTACTTTACATAGGCTTTTGGCAAGCAAATAGAACATTTAAAATACTGTGGTTCTTGATATTTTTCTATCACTCTAGCAACATAAGGGTGATATTTAACACATCTTTATGGCTTCAGAAGCAGTATATTTTCTGTACAAATTAATATTACTACGGAAATCTTTTTCATAATAGCCAGGTCAGGAAACCCAAACTGGAATTCTGAATCCTTCATTGTCCCATTTCAATACCTGACATGGATTTACCAGAGGCCTAGCTCCTCTACCCTGAATAGCACTGCTAAGAAATGCTGAGAGTACTGTGCATTTCAAGTCTAATGATGAAATAAGCTCATTGACTGTGTGCTTGCACGCAGATGCCTAGTCTGATTTAGAGATAGTACAACCACGTTGTGTAAATCACTGTAATGCTCCGTAGTACGACCCAAATTGTAATCTGATCTGCACAGTCACTGTTACAATCTGTTACCTGGAAAAACAGAAATCCAGATGGAATTTGAGCTGAGTTTAAAAATGAAGTGGAAAATAATCTTTTTATTTTATGAACTGCAAATATGAAGTGTAGGTACACTATTTATGGAATTTAGATCACCTGTCTTTGATCTTTTAGATCACCTATCTTGAAATATGTGTGTGTGAGCTACCTGATCTCTGTTACAGTCAGGTACAATCACTGAGTTCTGTTGATCAGCTCCCCTGACCAATAAAAATGCCTGTTTCAAAAGAAAAGGAATAATTTCCTAGAACTCTATGGACTACTGTGGGTATATTAGAAAACAGATTGTGTGCAAACATCTACACTGGATTCACCCCAAATTAGGCAAGATAAATCCCTTTCTAGCTATCCAAAATTAGATGTTTGAACTGGTGATCAAAACTGCTTCTAAAGTCAGTGAAAGGAGACCAGCACCTCCACGAAGCAATTAATCTCATCCTTGGACGTGTGTTTATCATCACATGTTGAAGGAAACCTATCTCCACTATAGGGAACCTTGAAGATTGTCTTAGGTTAGACACCAGCAGTGGGTTTTGTTCGAGATTGGATGTAGATGTGAGTCATGTATATCAGCTACCATCATAGTCAAAAGGGCTTCTTCTTTTGGTCTAGCATCATTTGAGATGATCTAGGATATCCTGTTTAGTGTCCAGTCGCCACTCCGGATGATCACAGGTCATATGCTATAATTTCCAGTCTGTTGCAAATGTATAAGCTGTGCTAAAGTGCATCAAATGGCATTTTATATAGATATTTTGGTAAATAAATGAGGTTCAATGAAAATTCAATCTTTTCTAAAGGAAGAATATTGTGTAAAGTAAATCTGTGAGAAATCAACCAATTGTATTACATTATCTACCGTAAAATTGACCACAAAAGATGAACAGAGTAGACACACTGTATTCCCATTCTCAATGTATGTAAGTATGAAAAGCCTGTGAGGAAAGTCTCTAATGTTAATATTTGCTTTTACACAAATATTCTTCTCTCCAGTTTACAAATTTGATTCAAAGACACCATTACTGTCAGTACACCAGTACATGCACAGAAATGCAATGTTTGGCTTATGTGTGGAAAATAGAGTCTGTCTCACCCTCTGTTCAGATACAGAAGGGAGGAAAATACCACTCCAGGGCCTTGATGAGCTGCTGTCCACATAGACTCACTACATCTTCTAAGAAATGAATCCTGATCTTGTATAAAGAATGCAAAACTCCCGCTGAAGTAAAAAAATACCTCATTCATATGTCTGGAAGCAGGATTCAGCTCTCAGAACTAAAACAGCTTGCACCCACCTGCTGCTTTAATTCTGAAACACATTTTCAATTGATATCTTGTATAAATCACGAATCGAGAGCAATGTGCTTTACTACGAAGACAGTATTCCAGTCATAAAGTGTGATCCAAGTGGAAACTCCCCAAAATTAAGCAGGAATGACTGAACATTACAACTATGATCGTGGTTTTCTCATGACATACTCTTGCATTGACTATTACACATTTACAAGGTGTCAGTTTTCATTTGGTTATTGTTGTTTAAAGCAGGAGAAGGCTTGCTCTTCTGACCATCGGTTCCTCCTTTGGATGTGTCCTGGAAGAAAAGCCTTGGCATCCACAGTGACATTAAAATTCGTTTATATTCATTCCGAAAATTCTGGTTAAGAAGACCATATATTATTGCATTAAGGCAGCTGTTGAAGTAGGCCATTAAGTAGCTTATAATGAATAGCCATTCAGGAACTTTTGGTGCCATTTCCGTAGGATCAATGGCTACAGCCAGTCCAATGAAGTTTAGAGGTGCCCAGCAAAAGGCAAAAATCACAAAAACCACAAACATGGTAAGAAAGTTTCTGAAGTCACTTGGCTTCAATCTTGGCTTTGTTTCTGACTTGACTCGTCTCCTGACTTGAAGCACTAAAACCCAAATTCGAAGGTAGCAGAAGCTGACGATGGTGATAGGGACGATGAAGTGAATGACCACAACAGCTATCGTATAGTAGGAGCTTGCAGTCTGGACAAACGTGCATGAATAGATGCGTGGATCATACTTCAAAGAGCCAACAAAAAAATTTGGCACAGTTGCAATTACTGTTAAAATCCAGACTAAGGAGACATACAGCATCGTGTTCCAACAGCTGTACACTTTGTCATAGGCAAAGCTATGACATATGTAGCAATATCTGTTTATTGCAATTGCAGTGATGTTGAAAATGGAGCCTATCACGCTTAGTCCCATCACAAAGCCACTCGCTTTACAGTGCGTTTCGCCCAGTGTCCATCCATTGTGGAAAATAGCTAAGAGCACCAGCGGGTATGGATACAAGGCCACCACCAGATCAGCCAAAGCTAGGCTCACCACAAACGCGTTACCTGGAGGGAAAGAAAAACACATGGGCATAAGTCTGAAAGCAAGCACAGACGTGAACAAGAAGAAAAATGTTAAATTAGTTTGGATGTCTGCAAGGTTAGATTATTGATGATGTCAGCAAGCAGCAGGTATATAGGACCAACAGGGAAATGATTTTACAATGCAGCTTAGAACACCACGGAAATATCTGCAGCAACACGATGTTTCAAATCTGTTGGTGACTGGATTATACCATCCTTGCTCTTTTTATCTTTAACAGACATACCCATAATTAAGCCATTACATAAGCACATGTTGATTTGTTTAAGTGTAACTAACTCCACAGCTGGATTGAATAAAATGAAAAAGAAAAAAAACAAACTAAATGATGCCAGGTAGGTAAGCCATTATGTCATTCTAAGCTATCACTGGAATGCTAATGGGCTTGACAAGTGTCAAGGAGAAGGATATACAAAGACTAGGTCTACAGCTGTTGGAAGGATGTGTTGTTTTATGTATACTCTAAATTGCTACACAATAGTCTGTAGCATAGATATTTTCTGCATGAATGTCCTACCCATACTGCAGTTATTTTCTCACTGGATTGTCTAAGGAAGAGTGAATTGCCTTCACCACCCTCTGCAGAAAGGCATATTTAATTATACAAAGAAAACTTCCATGCATGCAAGAGAAAGTATTCAAATTTTCTGCTGATGACGTTAAGGGAATATAGGTGATATGGTTGAGCCCTATTGTGTCTCTTTAAATAGTGTCCTTTTCATCAGCTTGAAATTTCTGACATTGTATCTAAAGGTATTTTTATAAAATGGTGAGATAGTAAGCTATAATCCTGAAAAAAAGTTCTTTAGGAACTTTACTCTAGAAGATAGAGGTACTAACTTCAAATTCTTGGCATTTAGGTAGCATAAAATGTGTATGGTTTGTATGGTTTTGTATACGGCTTGCATACTCTTTATTTTTCCTGGAAGTCCTTCACAGCATGAACTGATATGCAAAAAATCCAAGCAATTTTAAAAAAAAAAATTTAAACATAAATATTTTTTGAACAGAGCAGTTAGATGCTCCATTCTACAAATTCTGAGCTTACTAGTCCTCAAATAACAGAGCAGTTCTCCGTATTAGAAGTCCTAAAAGCAACAACCATGTAGAAATGCGCTCATCAAAAATGACAGAATTTCACCTCTACTCTGTTTTCTCCACCTGCTTTACATCTGTAGCTTCCTGAATTAAGGAATGGGGAGGTCTCCTTCTCCCATACACTTTAGGGGACAACCATGCTCATCAGAATTTGCACAACAGCGAGTAAACTTAATGGAAAGCAGGATTATCCATCTGTACGCTCGGAAACATGGCTCATCTCAAGAACGGTGCACAGCTTAGTGTAGATGGTTCTTCGTTAAATATTTAGTAGCCTGTTTTATATGTTTTCAAAAGCTGCACAAGTGTTTCCATAGCTGCAGCTTTATGATTTGTGAGGAAAGACTGAACAAATTAGGGAGACAATTGAGTGGGACATGATAACTTCAAATAAGCAAAGCAGGAAGGATATAACCCATTCCCATGATTGTTGTGAACCCAAGCAAACTTCAGTCACAACAAGGAAGTTTCAAAGTAGACAGCAAGAAATAGATTTTAATGGCAAGAAGAAGGAAGTGTGGCAACGCCTTGCTTTGAGTCTGCCATTAAAGGTTGTAAGAAAACATAAACCAAGTTATTTGTCAGTACTGGCCAAGACAAAGCTGATCCCTTTGTACAAGAAGGATGAGATGATTGTGAAGGCCTGTTCTAAACATATGGTAAACAGACAAAAATCAAATAACAAAAAACCAGGGGCATCTTTATCAGAATGTATTTACATCATGGCAACAATCATTTCTCTTATGTTTTTTCATCATTGTATCTGACATTAGAAGATAGAGAAGTCGGAAGTCGGAAGTCGGAAGGAAGGAAGGAAAAAAGACTCTTTTTGCTCTTTTGGAATGCCTTTTGGAGAAAAAGAGAATTTAGTCTAGGGTGTGTTCACTAAGATTAATCTAAACTCTAAGGCCTCCCAGCATCAGCTTCAACCTAAAATGTAATTGTTCAGTTGAAATAGAGTGGACATTCAGCTCTTTCAATCATATTTGGAAATTTACTGTAAAGTACATTTAGCAAGATGTTTTCAAAATTTTGAATGTAATTTAGGACTCCTTGAAAATTCCAGGTGCAATGAATAAATAGTTAGCAAGGAACTTGTCAAAAACTGAATTTACTAGTTTACAAATCAGAAGAAAAATGGTCCAATATCTATAAAGGCCTCAGGTGATTTGTCACTTCTGTGGCTGTTTACAGGGTTGAATGTTCCCACTGTGCATTGCAAAGTAAGGTCCAATGGTATTTTTCCTGTCTTTATGGATGACTGCAGAATTAAGTTTAATGTTTATTACTGCAATGAATAATCTACAGAAGTAGAGAGAAACTTTCATAATTCATAAAACATAAATAATCAACATTTTGAGAAACCAAAGGTCTTAGACATCTTTTATGTGCTTGGAGAAAGTAAATGTTCCTTGATACACCTAACCCAGAGCTTTTAGAGTGGCCTATTACATTCGTAATATAACTAAAGAGGTAACTTTTTGCTGCTTGTAACAAAATAGAAAGCACAGAATTTTCATCTAGCTGGAATTATTATCATTCCTTCTGGAATTTACTCGATGGACTTTGTTCCTAGATTTCAGTTTCATAGGAGAGAGAGGTATATTCATTTGTAAGAAAGACATTTGTCCAGTGGAATGGAAAGACCCCTTAATTACAAGCAGTAGCTACTAAAATCCAAATGTCTTGCCAGGTGTTCAAAAAGATCCACATCTGTGCTGTTTTAAACACTGACAGTTGTATGCATAAAAAAAGAAAATAAGTTCTGATATTGACTTTGGGTGCAACAGAACTGGATTGATATTTCATGAAGCGTTCCTGCATATTGGTTTTCTTACTACAACTAACAGGAGAAAGAGAACTGCCACACCTGCTTGTAATCTTGATATGACTTGACGTTGTAGGAATTTACTTACAGAACAAAATTTTTGGTAAGGCCAAAACTTTTAAGGGCTAAGCATCCACCTTCTGTAAAGACAACTGACTTTTAATGTCTCTACCAATACCAGAAGCAATTTCAACCAGCAACTATTTTTTTAAAGGTTTTTCTGTGTCTTTGGTTCAAAACTGGTGAAAATGCTTAATCATAGATCATGGTGTTGTTTGGGGGTTTTTTTAGGTGGCGTTTTGGTTGTTACACATTTGTTTAACAAGTTGTTATACATTGCACACAGACATCGCCCTCTTCGATCTATGGCACCAGCAGCAGGTGGAGCAGAGAATTAAGTCTTTCACACACTGACATCTGAATTCCCTGTGACAGTACAAGCCAAGACCTAGGGTAAGCTTTGATTTACTGAGACATGTTAATTTGGTATAATGTTCGACAGTGTGTTGCTAACAGAAGGTGTAACATAATGCTCCAGACAAATGCCAGATGGGTGTTTGTTTTCTTTGAATATGACAGTTTAAAAGCAGTGATATGCTCTTTTGTAGTTATGTTTCATGATTTCGGATTTTAGCAAGGTATACTGCAGACTTTGGTGTAAGGGTAAGGGACAAGCAATAGATTTCCACCAGAACAGCATATTTTAGAGACTCTAGCAAAAAATACAGCATAAACAATGAATCAAAGCTGGTCCTCAGTTTATGGAACATCCAGGTTATTTCTTTTTTAGGAAATGTGTGTTCTATGAAACTGTTCAGAATAATTGGTCACTATAATTATCCTCTTACATGTACAAAGAAAAACCCATCACTGGGAGTAGAATCATAAAATCATTCAGATTGTAAAGGACCTTCAGGATCATTAAGTCCAACTGTTAACCCAGCACTGCCAAGTCCACCACTAACCCACCTTCCTCAGCACCATATCTACACCTCTTTTAAATACCTCCAGGGATGGTGACTCCATCACTTCCCTGGGCAGCCTGTTCCAGTGTTTGACAACCCTTTCAATGAAGAAATTTTTCCGAATATTTAATCTAAACCCGCCTTGGCGCAACTCGAGTCCATTTTACTCTTGTCCCTTCACTTGTTACCTGGGAGGAGAGACCAACCCCTGCCTGGCCACAGCCTCCTTTCAGGTAGTTTTAGAGAGCAATAAGGTGTCCCTTGAGCCTACTTTTCTCCAGGTTAAATTCCCCCAGCTCCCTCAGCTGCCTCTTTACCCAACTCTGTTACCCTTCTCTGGACATGCTCCAGCACCTCAGTGTCTTTCTTGTAGTGAGGGGCCCAGAATTGAACGTGGGATTCACCAGTGCCAAGCACAGGGGGACGGTCACTGCCTTGGTCCTGCTGGCCACACTGTTGCTGATCCAGGCCAGGATGCCATCACCTGGGCTCAGCCTGGATCGTGTTCAGCCACTGTTGCCCAGCATTCCCAGATCCTTTTCTGCCAGACAGCTTCCCAGCCCCTGCCCCCAGCCTGTGGCGCTGCCCAGGGTTTTTGTGACCCCAAGTGCAGGACCCAGCATTTGGCCTTATTGAACCTCATAAGTTGGCTTCAGTCCATCAATCCAGCCTGTCCAGGTCCCTTTGCAGAGCCTTCCTGCCCTCCAGCAGATCAACACTCCCACCCAACTTGGCGTTGTCTGCCAACTGACTGAGGGGGCACTTGATCCCCTTGTCCAGATCACTGATAAAGATATTAAACAGGACTGACACGAAGAAGAATGCAGGACTCACAAGAACAGAAGCTTAGCATGTAAAAAGGACCTTGGGATTGTGGCTTAGTGACTTGCAGACTCCTGGACTGCAACAGACCTGTGTTCTTGGCCCTACATCTGCAACTATGAGTTAGTGCTGGAAGCTACATTTGCAGGAACAGAATTTTAGGCTTATTAGGCAGAGCTCTCAGGTGTTGACACAGATTTACTGCAAAGAGATTCCTAAGTTGCACTGTTGTTTTTGAGATCATGATTTTGGCATGGTTGGCAGCGGGGTATGAATGTAACCCAAACCAAAACCTCCGCTTTTCCTGCACGCTCACTCTTCTTCTCCCTCTGGTTAAATATGGGAACGCCAGTCCTTGCTGCGAGTTTGCTGCCTTGAGTTTGCGAACAGACTACAGGTGCAAAAGTGCTGCGCTGTTAAAAGCTCAGTAAAAAGGCCTGAGGTTTGTAAACCCTGGGTGCACAGTTCTGCTCGCCTGTGGCTTCCCTGGTGCCGGTGGGGACGGTGGTGACTCTCTGTTGCCACCTAGTGCGGGAGCCACAGCAGAGACGACACATCGCGTCATCTGGCAGGGCAGGAGGAGAGCGCCGGGGGCTGCTTCGTGCAAAGCAAAACGCCGATCGTTAACCGGATACTACATTTATGGGGTGATAAATACTTGTCTGGGCTTCTGATACTTTCTGAGGTTGCAGGAACCTTTCCAGTACTGGGTATTTTCACAGAGAAAGGGGGAAGCAGAAGAGGCAAGACAGGCTCTACTACTAGAAATTTCACTGTTGCCTAGCGGTTAGGACACTTCCATGTTAGAAGAGCCCTTCTTTGAAAAAGACTTGAGCTTATGTCTCCCATAGTCCCCAGAGAGTGCCCTACTCACCAGCCCTGCTGCTCTTCTGGGGTAAGCGTGCTTGTCTCTTTCTAGGTTATGTTCAAGAATTTCAGCCTAGAATCAGAATACACAGGTTATCACTTGTATTGTAGAGCGCTCTTTATCAGTATGCTTTCAAAAAAAAAAAAGTAAAAAGTCCTTCTCATGATTTAACAGCTGGGAAACTGAGATAGACAGATGTAGGAACTCTCCAAGACACTGATTAGGAGGAACACTCCAGGTTCATGAACCTTGCTCTTACTTTTCTCTATTAGATGATACCACCTCTGTTAGGCATACTCTGGGAAAAGTGACGGCACCAGTCCAGCTTTCTTCTCCCAAATAACATCATAGTGGCACACTGATGCTGAGGGATGGAGCCAATAGAAGAGCTAGAGCTATGAAGCAAAGCTAATTGTATTAAAAGCAAACAAAAGGGAGTGGTTGCTGCACTAGGTCGTAAATCCTTAACAGATTTTTCAGATATAAAAATTTTACTTGTGTTCAAGGAAAGACTGGAAAAGTACTTGTAAGAGACATCGTTTGAAGGTAACTAAACAGACATACCATGCTAGGTTTGGGAAATCCTCTGAGCTGGAAGGATTCACAAATTGTAAGAATGCAGAAGTATCATACAGGGTTGCTCTGTTCTCTTTTTCTCCTCAGTGCCTGCTTCCATCTACAGTTAAAGACAGAGTATGAGTCTAGCTATGCCTCGTTCTGTGTGTCCAGCCATCTGAAACTGCATTTTGCAGCAGGCTCAGGGGAGAAGATCCTTTATATCCATGCCCTAGCAGTGAAGTCAGGCTCTTGCCTTGAGGATAGTCTAGGATGGAAAAGGCCCATGTTGTTGCTGAGAGAATCGCAGACTTGTAGAATCACAGAATGGTTTGAGCTGGAAGGGACCTTAAGCATCATCTGGTTCCAACCCCCCCTACCATGGGCAGGGACACCTTCCACTGGATCAGGTTGCTCAGTGCCCCACCCAGCCTGGCCCTGAACACTTCCAGGCACTGGGCATCTACAACTTCTCCGGGCGACCTGTGCCAGCGCCTCACCACCCTCACAGTAAAGAATCTCTTGCTAATATCTAATCTTAGTCTACCCTCTTTAGTTTAAAATCTCCCCATTTTCAGTTTAGATGTCTCTCTCTAGGGTACTTCTGCTTTTCACATGGAGAGTGAAGCCAAGACATTCACGCTGAGGGCTTAGCACTATGGGCACCAGTGGCAGCCCAGCCTCAGAACCTCCGGTTGCTGAGCACAATCGCTAAATAACAACAGAAACCGACTGTTTTTTCAGTGGTTCATGAAAGAAGTCGTGTTTTCTGTATCTGCCAGTACATATCAGCTTAATTTTCTTCTCTTGAAGTAATCACAGCTGTTGATTGCTTCAACCAAGAAAGAATAGGAAACCTACTTGTACAACTGCAAGTATGAAAACTCATTTACTGCTGACAAAGGGGCTAATATGAAAAGCTGTAAAATACAACAGGTGCAATCTAGTTAGATCCTATAAAGAGCTTGGCAACCTATAATTTTTAATAACTTTTTTTTCAGCACTATATTGCATGTCATAGAAAAAAAAGGTGAAATATGTAGCATTTTATAGGATGTTACTTTGTTAAAGAAACAAACAAAAACCCTACCCCAAAACTTGTTCCAGACTGACTATAAAAGACCAAAGTGTGGAAGAAAACAAAGTAAGGATATTTCACTTCTAAAAACTCTGGGCAAAACCTTATTATGCCCTGACAGATATTAATTTATATTGTGTGAAAGGCAAGTTCATTCCATCACCTTCATTATTACTTTCATCTTTGCTACTGTCTTTAGTCTGAATTTGTGTCAAAGGAAATTATGTTGTTTTCCTCATTACTGCAGCAAAACATTGCTCAAGTCGTTAGAATAACTTCCACTTTCTTTTCGAAAGGAGGACAGGAAATTGAAAAATGAAAATTATTTTGTTCAAACTAAAACCATGTTTTGTTTTGTTAAGCTGTTTGGTTTGTGTTTTGTTTTATTTATTGCTAGCAGATAAGTTGAATTTAAAAAAACACAAACAAACCAACAAATCTCAGACATGAAATAATTCTATTCTAAAATGTAAGGCTTAAGATATTACTGAGGGTACTCAGGCTATCAGGTTGGTATATGAAGTGAATAAAATTGGGGACTGTTGGAGACGATGGGACACACTCAGGACCAATTAGCCAAGAGATTTGATTAGCCATGATGAGCTGCATCTTATAGTTTTGCCCCGTAGACCAATTTAAACAGCCCAGAACTTTTTGACCAGGGTAAATGTTGGGATCTTCACTTAGAGAACCGAAGTCATGCAAGTGGCAGTTTCCACAGTGGTTTGCTCAGCTGCTCCGCAGGGCTGCGGGTGAAGGACTTGCAGCATGTGACAGCTACAAAGACAAATATGTGCAGAGTATGTACGTGCCAACTGCTTCCATCGGCAAAAAGAAACCAAATCTAAGCCCATTATTGCTGCTACTTATTTTAAGGTGTTCCTGTGTTCAACTCCCAGACACGGTGGGGGATCCCGCACTTCTATAAAATAGGATCTGATACGCTGCAGTAAATAGAGTACACGGGGACATCTAATTGGAAAACACTTATGTTGATGAGTTGCCAATGCTTCTAACAACCTATGGAGTCCCTTCATTATGATCTTCTTTTCTTCTCTTGTTTCCTGTTTCACCAAGGAAGAAAATAGATGACACTTGACGAAAATGGCCATTACAACCTTTCAGTAAGGAAAAGTCTTACCCTTTTTGTTCTGAGCTTTTGGAAGGCCTCATCACTGTACATGCATAGGGAGATGAATGTCTTCAGAAGCTGTTGTCAGTCTCTGCCATCTGCTTCTTTTGGAAACAAGGTCTTAAAGCAAAGTACAGTGACATGATTCATCTTATAATGATACTCATAGGTTTGTAAACAGCATGTGAACAGATGAATAAATAAAATGCTTTTACAGAAGATGATTTTGTATTCTCTTCTGAAGTATTATCTGCTTTGTGTTCCAACTCAATACAGACAAAGTGTGTAATGATCATTTGCTGAATCAAGGTCTTTTCTGAGAGCCAGTAGAAGCCTTGAAAAATGACAAGACAGAAATTCTGCTGTGGCTGGGCCTGCAAGTCATGATATTGTTGAGATGGGTAAATGAGGGGTGATAGGCATGCAGCCAGTATAGCCACAGAATCATGGAAGCTGGAATTGATCTCTGGAGTTCATCTAGCGCAACCCTCTCGTTCAAAGAGAGATAAACTACAGTGGGTTGTTCAGGGCCATGTCCAGTCAGCCTTTCACTGTCTACAGCCACAGAGACTCAACAAGATCTCAGGGTGGCCTGGTCCAGTAAGGAATGAGTATACAGGATATTTACTGTTTTCACTAGGGAATAGAGGCAAGATGCTGTCGAGTTTGCGACACATGAGGGGTGCGCTTGATCTACTAAATAGCAGAGGGTACCGAAGATCACACTGTTACTATGCATGCAGGGACCAGAAAGGGTCATTAACAGTGAACTAGACTTGCTTGGTCAGAAGAAGAGGCCCCAGTGCAGATTAGAGTAGATGGGGCTTTGTTTTTCTTACACTTCTGCCTTCAGATTCCTTGTGGCAGCAGAACTGAACAATCTTTGACTGGACATAATGGTCTGAGCCAAACAGAGAACCTGGACCAAGAAACATTTCCAGACCAGTAAATCCACAGAGTGGTAAATGTACAGAACGCCAGGGGAGTGGAGCGTGGAGTGCGTTAAGGGCTGCACAGAAAGAGGCAGGAGGCACCAGCTCCTAGCAAAATCATTTTCAGAAAGCAATTCCCATGGGCTTTAGCAAGGCTAGGATGTTCCTCCTTATCCAGACACCCACATACTAGGTTCAGCTCACCCCGGTTGCAGAATCCTGTTCCACATGCTACCTTGATGACCTTTGAGCACTGAGAACTGACTGCAACTATCTCTTCAGACCAGCCCCTTGTGGCAGTTCTAGCTGGTACCCCAGTGAGGGACCTGGTGGCCTGTGATCCAGAAGGAGATCTGTGGGTGACTTCTGTCTGCCAAACCTACTGAGCCACACCTCTCTTACTGTGTGAATACACTTGCCAACTGAACCAAACCAATATTACTTTTATTAAAGCAGGCTCAAATGGAAATTGCTATGTATACTACATGAGAATGTTTGAAGGTCACCTACTTTACTATTTTGTTTACTCTCCATAAGCAGAGCAGATACTCTTGCTTCATCTTTAACCAGGAAGCTGCCTGTACAGCAAGTTTTACAGTCTTTATGGTCCTAGCCTACCAGGTGTTTCATAAGAGTGACTAAAGAGGATTGTATTGTTTTCGGATTATCTAACCAAAGGCATAATTACAGGACCTCAAATTAGTTACTTTTCCTTCTACTTTGAAACAACAGATGTCCAGTGCTGCAATTGGACTCTGGATTGTGTAGTTGATATTGCATACCCAGGACCATAATCACAGTTAAAATCTTATAAACTCTTTCAACCCACTTACCAGAAGACAATTTTTTCTAGGCAAATCAGTATGGTTAAACCATTCTTCTGCAAGGCCTGCCTCAGCACCTGATTAACATTTTACACAATTTGCTTCTAATGACTGCAAAGGGAAGAAAAAAAAAAAGAAAATCTTGCTTAACATGAAAACTGATTCAGAAAGTAATCTTTTGTCCACGGGCTCTAACCCCACCTATGAATCTAATAACAAGTACTTTTGCAGCCACTTTAAAAATATCACAGGGAGACTTTTTGTCCTTGAGTAGGAGTGCTCTGAATTTCCACAGCACAACACTCACTTTCTGACACTGTATTTTATGCCAGTAAAACACCTGGAACATAATGGTGTACTATCTGACTTGTGGCAGGGAAGTTTGAATTTTAAATATTCTTTCTGTCATGACCTCTAACATAACAAGACAAAGGCATACAAAGATACCATTAATCCCCTGTTAATCAAATATTTTTTGCTCTGTAACAATCCAAAAATTACACCCTGTGCGTTCCAGTGAGTAACAACTGATTTCAAACAAGCTGGTTGGAATGCTTAGTCTCTTGAATATATTTCCAAGAGTCTTAAGAACCATAAGTGGCAGTTCACAGAAAGGAGGGATGAGGTAACTCCCAGCTGGCACGTAGTGACTATGCCACTTGTACGTCTTTACTTGTCTTGAAGAAAAGCAGCATGTTTTAAAATAACAGCCTTTTATTTGTCAGTAGAAAACCTGAGTAGAGTTGACTACTTCTGAGAACATATTTTAAAAGCCCTAAAGATTACAACTCCAATGAACTTCACCATGGACAGGATCTGCACAGAATGGGCATCTTGAATAGACACTTTTTTTCATTAAACTATGTGGATAATATTCAATAAATAGGACATAAAAATACCTAGACTTATTAATATTACATGTATTCACGGGTGACAGCCATCTCACAAAAGTTTCTTTTCCCTATTTGCACTCAAAAGAAATGGTGTGTGTACTTGAATCATTTGGAAAAATGGAACTGGCTTTAGAATGAGAGGACACTGAGAATTTCAGGCAGTATTGGAGCAAATCATAGAGACATGAGGATGCCACTTATCAGTTCCTGTCTTCTTTGCAGTGATCTATTTTACAATTTGCTTACTTAAAATTAGTTACCATAATTATATTTGCAAGGCTGAGGTACCAAGCGGATATTTCTCCTGTTAGTCAGACTGTTAGCTCCAGAAGCTGCATGTGATATCTTCTGACAACAATTGTTGCCTATGTTGTGCAAATATGGCAATCTAAACCAACAGGTAAGCAGATGCTGTTCTATAGCAGAAAGATGACAATATTTATGGAAGTGTCATATAAATTATTATAATCTTCATAAGGTATTTAAACATTGAAACTGATCCAAGCCCATAAAAAACAGCTGAAAAAATCAATAACTCTGTCGGAAGGGTTATGTTTTTTCTGCAGACATAATTTAAGCAGCATTTATTAAACAGTGTAATCAAATACCTCTATAATTAATAAATAATTCAAAAAGAATTCCAATAATCAAGACTCTAGTCATTTGATGAACGTGTTTAGGCTGTTGTTATCTGTTTTCATGTCAAGACATAGCTGTTCCATACGCAGCTGAAATGCCAGGAAAATGTTGACTCTCTGATATAGATCAGTCCTTATCGTTTTGGAGATCAAAAGAAAAGCAGAAGATTCCAAATCAGCTGCTGTTGTTAGGGAGGACACACCACGGTGTTGCATCCGCAGTGATTTAAACAAGTTTCTGTGGGCCTTTGCTGTCAGGAAGTCTGTATTATGCCCATATCAAGGTGGAAGATCAAAAAGCAGAACAACTGCTCAGATTGATTTTTAGGAAGATGAAAATTGCCATAGCATTACTTCCTTTCTGCAAATGAAAAGAATGGTTTTGTTTTATCAGCTCAGGATAACGTAGCTGTTTTCATATTTATTCTTGGGAACAAGGCAATGTACCTGACAGTCTATGTCAAGGTACCAATATGCACTTGTAAAGGATAACTTCTAAGAAGCTAAAATCTGGAGCATATCTGAAGGTAGTGGTACTCATAATAGATCTGAATTGGAGTAGGAGTAGAATTTACTCCTAGAGGCAGAGAACAGGTTGTCACCGATTTAATGGAATGAGTGTAGTCTCCTGTAACATCCTCAACACAATGATTCAAGTCACCTGGTGAATATCTATCTGCTAAGAATAGATGAAAAAATGAGTCTTTTAAAATGAGCTGTCCTAGCGCTCTGTGGGGAGGTTTGGTCTCTGAGCTCTTTGGCTGGTTGTGCCAAAGAGCACCACGAATCCTTGAATTGCTTCTGCTGGTCCATCCAAGAATAGAGCTTTACTGCAGAGAGGTCATTCCTCATGCAGTCAGTGAGTCTTGCAAAAGGAATGTCAGTCCAGAGTCCAGGAGAGAGCTGGCAGGAAAGGGAGTGCTCCTAAAACACATTGGAACTGCCGTAATACAGCTGCTAAGAGCTCCTTCTAATTTCCTGTATCTGAGAGTATGTTTGCATTGGTTATTTCACGGAGATGAAGGGAAACTTATTCATACTCTGAGTTGAAAAAAAACCAACAAAAAAAAGCTATGTGACTGTGCTAGACTTGGCCGTATGGAGAACCTGAGTACAGTTTTGCAGGAAAAGCATCGCACTAACAGCATCCTTTGGTTTTCCTTTCCTTGAAACACGGAGTGGACTTGTGCCAAATGAAATACACAACGTAAATATACCCTTAGATTCTTCTTTGCAGGTTCAAGGAAACATACTTCTGCAGCTCAACTAAATCCTTATCATTCTATTTCCTCTAAAGATAAGCACACCAATAGCTCCACTTACTAAGTGGGGTAGGAGTTACTATTACGTTCTGAAATGAAAGTATCTTGGAGCTGATCTTGGCAATAAACTTCCTGTTTGCTTCTCAATAAATGGAATACTTACTGTACAGGATAAAAGTAAATTATAATTTAGAGCAATGATAACTTGGCAAGAGGGTATTGCCAAGTGCTTCAAAGGAGGATGCAAAATACCCTGTGGCTGCAGAATAACCTGCCTCAGGTTACAATTTTACCCTAAACAGGATTCCCTGTGATGCAGATTGATAGAGAAGTTATTTTTCAAATTTTTTATGTTTCTATACTCCTAAATACTTCTTTCAATCCCTCTAGGCTCATAATTACCTTAGAAACTTTCTATTTCTGAAATACTTTAAAATTCTGTGTCCTCTAGATTTTTTCTGATCTAGAACAATCTTAGGTTTCCACTTTTCACTTTTTCTAAATTTACCTGCAAGATTTACCTGCTTTGTTAAAGTAATTTTCCTATTTTGCAAATTAATAATACTAGGTTTTCACTTTGCTCTTCTACTCTTGGAATTATTTACAGGTCACAAAGTTAAGAGTTACTATTTCATAAGTAACTTTGAAGACTTATTTTCTCCTTTGGTTGCTGTTTGAACCAAGTCTCACAGAAAAGAGGATGGAATTGGTGATGAACTTATTCTTTTTCCTCTCCAAGAAGAGAATAGTAGCATAATTAGAAGTATGAGATGAGTCACGGGCACATGACTGAATAGTTCTAGAAGTTGTACAGAAAGATTTGGAGTATTGATCATTTGGAGGTATTTTCTGAGAAGAGGTTTCATATCTTCACGGACAGACTTCACCTAAGCATATGGGACACCAGCTTGCAATCCAAGCTGGCAGAATGAATAAAAAGAACTTGAAATTGAGAGATGGGAAGAGAGCTCGAGAAGAAATCATACCGTTTCTTCATTTAACACCCAGGGCAAGGGAATTTTGGCTTCAGGAAGGTGGTGGCAACAAATATAGAAAATAGGACCTCAAACATTGTGGAGTTCAACCGCAGTGGTAATATAAAAAGCAGCAGAGTCAGTTAAAGGATGCCAGGAACCTATGCAATAAAATAGGGGATCCAAAACTAGTAAGAAATAAAAATAAAACTTTATGGAAACAATTCTGTTCGAATGGAATTGCACCAGTGATCGGAGAAGAGAAATACTAAAAAAAAAGGTCTATTGTCTTCATAAAAGAAGGGGAAATGAAGAGAGAGATTGAGAGAGAGAGAGAGAGAAAGGATATCTTGGTAAAAGCCAAAATTACGTTGGGGAGGAGTTGTAAAGACAATGTGCAGGGAAGAATGCAGAAACCTGCAGTAGGATGAGAACGCCTCTCTTTTAGTAGGAAAACACTAACGGAGCCAATTTAACATCGGGACAATGCAGGTCCTCATATGGAAAGGGGAAAATAAGCACAGAAATAGCAGCTGAGTTCTGGACATACACCCTGCAGATTTCAATTCAGAGCCTATTTGCCAATATACCCCAGCCTTTGTTTTCATAAGGAACAAAGACATCCCTGAAGAGCCTGCCATAGAAAATAAGGTTGTATTGAAAGCAGATGAGATTATTTTGGTTAAATTAAATGGAAGAATAAACAAAGTAGACATAACTAAGAAGTGGGCTTGCACATTTTGATAAATAAAAGAAGCTAATTAGGAAAGTGAAATCAGCTGTATTGAGGAGCTTGGGGACTTGAATGTGGAGGAAGGTTGGCATTTCTTCATATTAAAGGTACAAAAATATTCTCTGTAACTTGCATCCAAAAGAGGGAAAAAATACAAGAGAAAGTTCCAGATCTAGATGGAGAAAAAGTTGTCTCAGTAAGGATACTGGGGGCAAGAAAGGAGGCTAGAAGTAAAAGATGTATCCACCAAAGAAAACTGCTAGACAAAGCAAAAATGGATTAAATGGGAGCTGACAAACCCCCTAAACTTCATTGACTTTGCAAAGACTTCTAAAATGACTAAAATGCCCTTCCAGCACAGTAACAAAAGAGGAAAGGAAAGATAAGTTTCTGGGGAAGGGGGACCCTGAAAATCAAGTTAAAATAGCTCCTGGTTTGAAGAAAGATTTTGCTAGACCTTTTAATAAGGATAATAATGGTGGTCTTGGGGACAAGGCAGGCCGACAGGTGAGGAATTAGCATGTCTACAATGAAGCAAAAATGTCAGAGAGATTGAATATACTTGATGGCAGGAATTTTTTAACATCTGTTATCTCAGAGATAGTGTCGTGTTCTGAAAGTACTGAGAGCTACATGTGGGACCTGTAAAAAGGGGCTGAAATGTTCTCTAGTCCTCACTGCCAGTAGGGAAGTGCAGATTTCTCTCAGGCTTGAGCGATTTGATTTCTCTCAGAGCTTGGCTCCCACATGCATCCCAAAGAGCAGTGTTGCCATGACTCACTTGCAGCTGTGGTGCTCTCACACTTTACTACCCATTTCCTCCTCCTTTGCTATGGTGCTGCACAAATGCTGTTTCTTTTTGCATGAATGGTGCTCCCAGTAAGTCAGAAAAGCAATTAAGGGAGTAATGAGAACAGTAGAAGAGGGTTGCCACCTCTGGAAGATTCATTTGTCTACCGCAGAGTATGTGCTAACATAGCACCTGTATTCAAGGTGGGAAATGGTTGAAAAGGAAGAATGAATCAAGAAATCTTTGGGCTCCTAATCTCATCTTAATTGTAGCCAAGGCTGGAGAGAAAAACTTGGAGGGATAGGAAAATTAAAGATGCAGATACAGACAAATGGAATAAAAGTCAATGTGAGCTTACACAAAGTGGCTGTACCAACTAATCTGATCATCTTTATTTAATAAAAGCTGGACTTGGACTTTCTGGACCTGGGAGGTTGCTCTAAACGGATCTAGCCTTGGAATCACCAGGGTACCACTTACAGTCTGTTGCTACCACTGCCTGGATGACGATGAAAGAAAATTGTTGGACCAGAGGGAGATAACCTACATTGAACTAATTTTGTCTGTTTCAGAAGTATTACGTCACAAAACACAAAGAGAACTAATGAAATTTTGCGATAATACAAAGTTGAGAGCCTACACTGGTACAAGGAAATGTCAAGATATTTTTTTTTTGCTTGAGGACTAAAAGAGCAGAAAGTGGATAGAGTATAATAACATGAGGTATGAGGTCAGGTACTGAAGGAATAATTGTGTAACGAAAGAAAAAGAAGAGCTGCATCAGCAAGTGGCTGCACCAAGAACAGTCATCTCTATGATGCTACCACATAAAAGGAAAATGTGGCTTCGAGGCATACCGGGTCTATTTTGTCCACTCAGGAAAGGACGGAACAGAATAGAATGCTAATACTTTCTTGAAGGTATTGGTGGTACTTCACCTGCATTACTGTGAACAGCCAGTTTTCTGTTTGAGACAGATTAATTTGGTTTGGAAAAGTGATCTGGAAGGCCTAAAAAACCCAGGGAAATGAAGAGCGCAGCTGCTTAGAGGAAACTAAAAGCATTTTACTTGTTTACTATGGAAAAAAAAAAAAGGTTGAGGGGTAAATATGTGTTTACTCTCCATTAATATTGCACAAAAGTTCTCAACGGGTGGAGAAAGGATCCATTCAAATTAGATGACAATTGTAATTCTACACATAAAAATATCTACTCTAAGTTAGCAACTAATAATCACAAAGTTAAGTAAAAATGAGTTTGAGTCATGGTAAGAGATAGAAGAGCTTTATTTTAAGCGTCGGGTTCCATGAAATTTTGCGAATGTTGAAGCTATGTTCCCATCAGTTTCTTAGCATTGAGCACCTTCAAGCTGAATGTGAGAGAGAATGCGAAGGCCAAACACACACAGTCCCAGAGCTAAGAATTCCATGGATCCAGAGTTCAAGGAGACAGGAGTACAAAAGCGGAAACTATCAGAGTGGGATCTCATGCTCTGCTTATCAAAATATGTTCTTGTCAGCATCACTGCTGGCATTAAAGGACAATTTTGCCCAGTGGTTTCAGAAACAGGTTTCTCCAGTGAAGTTGTGTAAGAGATGGATTCCATCACAGGAGACGACTGCCCTGTATCCCTGTGGATGGGAATAATAATAGGGGAAGAATAAAAGGGGGAAAGAGAACTGGTGTGGCCAAAGAGATGAAGAATAACTGAAAACAGCATTTGACGATGGGGATAACTTACCTTCAGCTATATCACAGAAATGTGGAGCGAAGGCTGTGGAAAGAGCATGGAAAAAGACTACGAGGCTTACTTATATTGCTGAACATGTTTATTTTGCAGACAGAGGAGTACCAAAATTATAATTCTTCATGCAGGATTGTTTATTTTGTACAGATGCACATATGAGAAGCATTGTCCAGCTCCAGAGCCACATACACATTAGACAGAACTAAACATGCAAATACACCAGTGTTCTTAGAGTAAAAGAAACATTAATTTTGATTTCATTTGTGTTGTAACAGCACCTTGCTATTCAAATGGAAATCAGAGTCTCATTGTGCTGTGTTAGCTGTTATATATAGAAAAGAAAATAGTGGAGAGGATGAGGAGGGCTGACAAAATGCACTAAAAATACCACTTTCCACTAATGCATTCCTTGGCAATGCACCAAGGCTAATATTAATATTCTGCCAAAAGTCAAAGGGTCCCAAATCTTCATTACTCTTTGAAATGATATTGAGTTAATGTGCCTAATTCTCACTTCTCACTGATTTTATGCTGGCTTTAGGGCCAATGAAGTATAAATGATTTGCTTTATCTCCGTCCTCTGGGAGATGCCTTGCTGGTTCCCACCTTCTGAAGTGCTTCCTACCAGGTTCTTACCCCAGCCCATAATGTTATGTTTGTAGCTATGGCTATACAAAAGTATCTTTAAAGCTCTTAAAAGCATCTAGTGGTTTTGATTTACTTGATGCACCTTCAGGATACTTGATCATCCAGGCGTGGTTTTTGAGCACATGTAAACTTTACCACTTCGAAAGTTCAGCAATTTAAAAGCTGCCTTCAACTGGGCATGCTTAATTGGAGACATACAAAATCAATAATTGTTTTTGAAAATTCAGAACACATTTGACATTTTAAATCGAAAGACAAGCTAATTTAATCTTATTATTTCCACATACAAAGTTTTATTTAATTTTGTAGTGTGTTAGATGAAATTACTCTCCTCCCAAATTAGAACTGATAAAAGCATTAATTTCTGTAAATTAAATCACTTTGAGAGATCAGAAGTTGCTCAGCCTCTCACAGAAAGACTGGGTGCAGTTATGTAAGACAAGCATGTTGATTCATACCAATTATGCTATGCATTACTTGGAAGAGTGTTCACAGATTTTCCCCAAAACCAAATTTAAATGTGGGAAAGAGGCTTCTGGATGATCGGAAACAATCATTCTGTTGTAAGGCTGGCAAAACTCCCATGTTTGAGGAGTGAATGAGCAATGTCCAGAAGCACCAGTCTTAGCCATTCTTTATTTCTCTCCTGCTGACCATAGTATGTACCAGCCCAAAGGCTAATGGGTCATTTTATTTCACTGCATTCTTGCACCTCCCATTATATGACAGCATTAGAGTAGATTTACTTTTGGTCATGCTTTAATTTTAAGGAGAGTGATGCATAATTACATTGTTTCCGCTTATCAGATCTCTCTGTAAAGTCTAGAACAGAATAGTGTTGATAAATCCTGGAAAAACGGCTAAAGTCCCGCTTTGCTTTCTGAAGGTAAGATTACTTTGTGTGCCACAGAAATGGGTAGAGCTGGTTAATTTATTCCTTATATGACTTATTTGAAGTCTCGAACTCTCATCCATGAAAAATCTCTCGTTAGTTTCTTCAAAGGGAACCGGGTGCTCATGATACTATAGCTCTTCCTTTTTCCAGCGATCATCTGGATGTCTTCCTGTCATAACCATTCCCCTAACTTCATCTTTTTCTTCTTTGACAAGGTCTAACTCCTTTCATGCCATTTTTCTTCATCATTTCCCTTTCTACGGCATTCACTCCCCGTGCAAGTACAAATGCATCATTTCTTGTTTGCTCAGAAAAGAAAACTGCAAGTCCACCTGCTTTTTCCATCTTCTTTCCTTGTCAGAGGCTAAGGGCTCCAAAGTACTGCCTTAACTCTCCACCACTTTCCCATCCCCTCTATCACTCCACCCCCATCAGTTTTCAGTTCTCTTCCACTCTGCTTCCTGCTTAAGCAATTTTGCCTGAGAAGACTTCTGTGGACATTTACCAAACTGTGCCCTTTCAGTTTCACCTCTGAGAGTCATCTCTCCCTGACGTAAAACTAAGAGCAGGCAATTTAAAAGGTATTTAACCTTACGAAGATTATGCAGAAGGAATACCCTGCTATTCTTCACAGTACTTATCAAAGATAAAGAGATCGTTGGGACAGGGTCAGTGACATCACACTAAGGATGATCCTAGAAGGAGATCAATTAGTAGGTATTTGAACTGGATAAGACGACCACGTTTGTTTTGTTTTGTTTTGTTTTGTTTTTTTTTTTTTTTTCCCAACGGTCTTAGGGTGCCACAGAGTACTTTGATCAGTATCTTTGATCAGAAACTTACTCTTTCAGGCATCCCTCTCCTCCAGTCCAAACCCTCCCCTTTGCTGTAGTTTGGGCGAAGGGAACGTTTCAGAAGAGAGTCTCTCTCTTCCTCCCCCCGGAAAGGATTTGATGCCTCGGGCCGGCCGCCCTCTCCAGCGAGAGCCTGTTCCCTTGGGCGCTTCCTCCCCCCGGGGTCCAGGCGCGAATCCCTCGAGAACACGCTTCCCCCGGCGCCGAGGGGGCCGGAGAGCGCCGGTGAGTCACGGCGGGTCCCGC
>VZTA01021001.1:77959-386957 GCA_013398855.1 Mohoua ochrocephala
TGGGGTCCTTCCCACAGGAGACAGTTCTCCATGAACTTCTCCAGTGTGAGTCCACCCAACGGGAAACAGTTCTCCACAAACTGCTGCAGTGTGGGTCACTCTTCCACGGGGTGCAGTCCTTCAAGGACAGGCTGCTCCAGTATGAGTTCCCTACAGGGTACAAATCCTACCAGGAAACCTGCTCCAGCAGGGGTTCCTCTCTCCATGGGTCTGCAGGTCCCCACCAGGAGCTTGCTCCACCATGGGTCTTCCATGGGTTCACAGCCTTGTCTCAAGCATCCATCTTCTCCAGTGTGGGGTCCAGCTCCTCCAGGGGCTGCAGGTGGATCTCTCCATCCCTGTTGACCTCCATATGCTGCAGGGGCACAGCTGCTTCACCATGGACTGCACCACAGGCTGCAGGGGAATCTCATCTCTGGTGCCTGGAGCACCTCCTGCCCCTCCTTCTCCACTGACCTTGGTTTTTGCAGGGCTTTTTTTCTCACATGTTCTCTCTCCCCTCTTCTCTGGCCACAATTACGTCTGTGCAATAACTTTTTTTTTTCCTTCTTAAATATGTTATCATAGAGGTGTTACCATCATTTCTAATTGGCCAAGCCCTGGCCAGTGGCACATCCATCTTGGAGTTGGCTGGCTTTGGCTCTGCTGGATATGGAGGACACTTCCAGCAGCTTTTCACAGAAGCCACCCCTGTAGCCCCCTGCTACCAAAACATGGCCATGCGAACCCAGTGCAGCAAGAGTCTGGCTCTTTGACTTTGACAATCAACAGGACCACCAGTGAGTCAGCAGTAGCTGATTTTGTGGTGCCATTCAGTTGCAACGTAAGATGGATCATGTCTTTCAGGTTTGGGAGACAGAACAATAGATCATGGTGTAAATTGAAACTTACTGTCTGGATTCATTGTTTTGCCTGAATAACAAAAGCTGACCCACTGAATAATCTACCACCCGAGGTATAGCTGCTGTTTAGGGGAAATGCTGTGTGTCTGTCTTCAGTGGCAAAGAACGTAAAGGCTGAACACCACTTTGGTTACTCTAGCAGTGTTTCAGAGGGAAACATTATCGTAACAGATGAAGTGGTGCAGGGCTCTTGTGATGGCCTTTCTTCCAGGTGAGTTTCATCTGTTAAAGTTATTGAGGTGGTTTTATGTGTATTAAATCATTCACTGCACTACAGTAGTCTTCTACTTAATGTTGAAAACATACATCTAGTTTAGGATTTTATTGTGTCGGTTGCAGAACAAGTTCAAAAGAATTTCCAACTACTTTTTCATCTGGGTGCAGTAATAATCATGCTTTTCTTCTGGCAGTCTACTAGCACAAAGGACAAAATCTCATAGGACAAAGCTATATTTATAGTAAATGTTAACTATTCATGCATTGACTGGAATTCATTAACTGTACAAAATGCCTGGAGGTATGTTTGTGGAAGTAGCTCAGAATTGTTTTTTAACTCAGTGTGATTATTAGCTCAAACAATAAGAAAGCAAATACTGTCAGAGTTGGTATGGCTGGCACGCCGGATATGACTGAAAGCAGAACAACAAATGAAGAATTTGGGAAGCAATTTGGAACATGCTGTGGTGGCATTATGTTTAAAACTGACATAAAGGAAAGGAGTGTATCTAGCTTTATGAAGTGAAACTTGGCTGGTGGTAGATGAGGGCTGCATGAGTTACAGGGAAATGGTACGGGCCATGGATGAAAATTTGGAAAGGAAGACATGACAAAAATGGCCTTTTTTCTCATTTTGAATTTTAATTAGTACATTACTGAGAACAGGATACTTGAAAAATGCACTGTATCATAAGGGGTTAGGCAATTCAAGCTCTCATGCTTTCAAGCTTTCACAGAAGGGAAGGAAAACCAAAACCAGTTCCAATTTTTAAAGTTAAGGTCTCTAAGGTAGGATATAAAGAACAATAGAACATATAGTCTTTTCCACT
This sequence comes from Mohoua ochrocephala, assembly GCA_013398855.1. NCBI lineage: Eukaryota > Metazoa > Chordata > Aves > Passeriformes > Acanthizidae > Mohoua > Mohoua ochrocephala. The sequence continues at coordinate 79,908 of VZTA01021001.1, forward strand.
CGAAATCTCAGAGGGGACACATTAAAAAACCCACCAGTACCCTACTGAGATATGCAAATTGGCAACACACCATTCTTTTGTCAGAAGAAGCCTAATAATCATTTCCCCACCCATTGGTGTGGGCAAAACTTGATCCACTTATGGAACACATTTGTCCATTAGAGATAGTAAGTGGTCATCCAAAACTGTGTCATAGGGCTACACAAAAAGGGTTGAATTCAGATTTTACCAACACCGATTTTGCTATTTGTCTGACACGTGACTTTGCAACCTTAAGCTGCAGTTTGCTGGAATTCTTTATGCCACGTCCTAGTTTTTTTTTTTTAAGAAAAAACCCCAAAAATTGAATACTGTGTCATTCAGGATTACTGACCTTCCTATGGGCTGTCACTGATAGTGAACATTATATATTTAAATCTTCTCTACAGCTCTCTTGAAATTGATGTCATCACAATTTGTTGTCATTCTCTTTTTTTTTTCATCAGCATTAAATTAATCTGAGGCTATTGACTTTCATGGCCACTTGATTTCAGCAGAAGATGGGAGAAGCTCAGGAATATGGGTTTCATTCTAGAGTATGGAAAAGCTCTGTTTTTAGGGTTCTAACCTTTCAAGCTGTTTCTCTATCCTATCAAGTTCCTCCACATCTTCTCCCTTTGGGTGTATCATACTTTAATCTCTTTTTCTACCCCCTCATTGCATCATTCCTATTTGCTTTCTCAGACAGTCCTTGTATCCCCCTTGGGAGCTTCTTTGAGATCCCAGGACCTCCCTTTCTTCCTGTGCAGGCAGTGTCCTTGCCTAACAAAGCCTAGTTCTCTTTCAAAACCATGCAAGTTTTGTTTCACCCTTTTCCCTGCTCCTATGTCTTCCCAATCTCACCACCCTTTTCCTGCTTCAATATCAATCAGTCCTGTATTTTCTTTCTCCCTTGCAGCTGTTCCCTTTTTCTCTCCCCGGGTACCTGTCTGTACCTTATGTTACCTCGTCTTACTGCTTTGCTCACTTTTCATTTCTGGAAGTCTAGCCTAGGCTTCTTGAGCAGGCTGGCCCCTGCACCAGCTTTGCCAGCCAGATTGTCCCAACTGACCGGCTCCTCTTGCTATGTCCTCCTTTTGACTTGCATTGGATGGATTTTTGTCCTCCCCAGACTAAGTGGAGGAAAATTCCTTTGTGTGTTCTAATGGTGTTCGCACGGTTCGAGGGAAATGAGAACTTAGGGGTCTTTTGTTTTTTTTTGTTTCCAGTCATAAACTCAGTCCAGTCACTCTCAGGACAGAGGTTTCAGGGGAGACTTTGGGAAGCAGCTTTCTACTGAACCACGGAAAATCAGGTCAGTGTGAGCAGTATGGTGGGGATGAGATACATTCAACCACTCTGCTAAGGTGGCATTCACGATAGTCACAGAGTGGAGAGAGAAGAACCTCTGCATGTTTGGGGGGATTCCCCCATTTTAGCCAGCATTAGAACTTGAGAAAAGCTCATACATCTTCAAGGAGAATAGAAGCTACGGGTAGGACTGCCCTGTAACTGTGGAGATGACATGACATTAACCTAAAATTTGAGTCAAACAGCTCAATTCCATAGGATGCATCAGCAACAAGGGGGTGTGGTGGGGTTTGGATATCTTCTTGAGGGTCTGTAGCAGAAGGGTTGGCGAGCTTTGAGATTACTTACCTGTATCTTCTGGGAAAAGGAGGCAGAAGAGAATAGCAGCTCCAGCTCATTCTCTCTCAAGTGTCTGCCTAACCACAGTGTCTGTGATCTGCAGTCTTAGATCCATATATGTGCATGTCTTTCTGCTTTGTCATTTTAATTTTTTTTTTCTTTTTTGGCCACCCTTTGGGAAAACTGGACCTTTTCTTCCAGTCAGTTTTTTAGCAGCTATAATTACCATTTCTTGGCATTACAGTACTGCTGTCTCTATATTTATAGTAGAGTTTCTTCATTCCCGAATTTGTGCCTCAATATTTGAAGAAGCTTTCATAATTTTACAGGAATTTCCTTTGTTAAAAACTTTCCAATCTTTTTTGTTTCTTTTCTTTTTCCCATTCCACGCTAGCATAATTTTAGAAAGCTGTTTTAAAGTCTTCCTCAGAGACCCTTGAAATTACAAGCATTTTCCTGTCTTTTCCCCTGTGTTTGAAACATGATGGCTCACAGTGTTATGTAAGTTCCCTGTTTCAGTCTCGCTTTTATGATTGTGGAGGCTGCATTGTTCCAGAGACCATGGGACCAAGTAGGTGAAGCTGGAGGAGGATAGTCTAATGGGTCTAGTAGAATGGCAGCATTTATACTACCGTGTGCAGTCCTAACTAAAACTGTGTCACTGAAACATGGCCAAGCAGTGGAAAGGAAAACTGATTGGGAAGGTTAGGGAGCATGCTGGAAGACCATAGAACAGTTCGAGTTGGACGGTGGTAAACTTCCCAGTCTGACCATTCACAAGACTCTCTGGCGGTCGCACTCACAACGCCAGACTGGGACCGAAGCCTCTTCACAACAGGCAGCTCCAGTAAGGCAACTGGACCCTGCTTGACTCCAGACGCACCCCACACTCACACACAGGCAGAGCAGGCTTCCTTACCCCAGATTTCAACCCCAGATTTCAACCCCAGGTTTTCCATAGCAGAGTCTCAGATGTCTTATTCCATAAAGCAATTTCTTCATGGCGCAGTAACACAGAAACAACCTGAGCTGGCACCTTCAAGAAGGGACCCCAAACAAAGGAACCCCTGGGGCATTTATACTCTCTCAATCCAAGCCCATGAAAATCTCAGCTCTTCCTCTGGATCCTTCAGGTCCTGCTAGAGCTTGGAGTGTCTGGTCACCTGGCTGGGCCACAGGACCCCATGTCTTTTGTTATGCAATTTTCAGGAGTTCATGGCTTAGGCCTAAAATGTCGGTCCCCATTTTCCTGGTAGGATCACTTTAAGTATTGAAAGATTGCAATAAGGTTTCCCTGGAGCCATCTCTTCTCCTGGCTGAACCATCTCAGTTCTCTCAGCCTGTCTTCATAGGAGAGGTACTCCAGGCCTCTGATCATCTTCATGGTTCTCCTCTGGACTTGCTCCAAGAGGCCCATGTCCTTCTTGTGTTGGGCCCCCAGAGCTGGACACGGCACTCCGGGTGGTGTCTCATGAGGGCAGAGGAGAGGGACAGAATCCCCTCCCTTGCCCTGCTGGCCACACTGCTTTGATACAACCCAGGATATGACTGGCTTTCTGTGTTGCCAGCTCATGTCCAGCCTGCCATCCACCAACACCCCTAGGTCTAAGATATGCTCTTCCGTGATATAAAATCTTCTTGTCTTCCATGAAACTGGGAAGGCTTCAAAAGAAAGGAAAAAGTAGCCTAACACTGCTGTGTTGTAGGATTCTCCTGTTTTTTTAACTCCTACAGAAATACTGCCATTTGCAAAGCCCGCAGGAATACACCAATACTTCTATGTTGCCATGAGTTTTTGGCACTTGAGTAATAGTGCCTATGAGCTTCAATGTGCACTTTGCTAGTTCTGCCTACTTGTACTTCTGGTACTGCTATGTCATGCCAGATAGCAAGCTGGAAGCAGAATTGTTAAGAACTTTAGTTGTTTGGGGGAAAAAACCCTCAAATGTTAGGCTGAAATAAAGTATGTGCCTCTAAAATTTATGTTTGTGTCAGCAAAGCCTTTCTAAAATTCATGTTTATATAAAACAAAGGTTTTACTGGGAGACAAAGTTCCCACTAATAGTTTTTAATATTGGGACTCTAAATCATTGTACATGAGGTCAGGATCAGGACAGGGCAATGGATCTTCTTCAAGGCTTTCACTTTTTCCTATTGGTCTTGTGATGTGAGAACTTGCAAAGGTCCAAGGGCAGCCCATTGATATCTTCTAGTACCGGTTATGTACCAGCCTGCTAAGCTTTGAATTGCTACAGTCCACACAATTTGCACAGGCACTAAAATCACCCAGACCATTCTTTAGCCATGAAGTCAAACTCAGCTCACCTTCTAAATACCCTTAGCATTTGTGGCAATTGATTAAAATTCACCCCAAAAGCTTACTGGCCTATTATAACACACAGTTGCAATAATTTCATTCATAAGTGTTATTTTTAAATTTATATAGTAAGAAATAACATCCTTCCATAGAGTTTACACTAAATATTCACATACATACATATTGTAAATTAGCTTGTGGTAGTTTGGGCACAAAACACACACAAAGACCATTGCAGCCTGCATAGGCAATTACAGATTCATTGGATATGGATGGCACAATTTCTTGACCACTTTTGGAGCAGAAAGCTGTTATCTTCCTAAATGTAATGCCTACCTTGACCTGATGTTTGCTGTTTTCCTTCTGCAGAGACTGTCCAGAAAATTCTGTCTTGTTCCACCACAGGTCCATGATTTTATTCATAGGCGTTTTAAAAAGCCTTGGCTGTGGCACTACACAAACATGCAGTCTTTTAAAATGTGACTCTTATATTTGTGTACCTAACTTTGCTTTTCAACACTCGGAACAGTAAGTCCTATAAACAGACAAAATCATATACATGTGCATTTTTATATTCCATACACACCTTTATGAGTTGGTGATCTATTAATCATATTCATATTAATAGATTAGGATATATCCTCCATCAGTGAGAAAACCAGACAAGGCAATTGACCTATAAAAGTATTATATCTATCTCGTTTCAGATATGATAATAAAATGAAATTAAAATCAAGTGAAATGAAGTCAAGGAACTTGTAATTAAATATATTCGTAGTGTTTGAATAGATTCCTTTTCTGCTCTACCTCTGGTAGATAAAGCAGAAAGGATTGTTATTAATAGTTATCCAAGTTACTCCAGCTTAAAGATTGTTATTAATAGTTATCCGAGTTACTCCAGCTTAAGGGTTGTTATTAATAGTTATCCGAGTTACTCCAGTTCAAGTATCTCTCTCTCCACAGGATTTTCTAGTGATCTTAAAGGCCTGATTACTGCATGTTTGCTTTTTTATTTCATGCAATTCATCAGCTAATATGGCTATACTATTGTTTATAAGTCCACTATTAACTTTTATTATCCATTTCTTATCTATTATTTATAACTGATACGGTTTTTTTTATCTTAAATTAGCAGTTCTTATATATGCATAGGCTTCTACCACCTTTGCCTTCCTTTCATGTAGTTGTTCTGTTTGGTATATTTTGCTTTGTTTTGTTTTTTCATTTCCTTCTCTGTACTCTGAAAAAAAATACTGGTTTTCACATGCCACTTAAAATCAGACATTATAGTGTTAACTTCAGTATTCAAGAGCTAGGTCTCTCCAAGCTCAATGAAACAGCTGATCCCTCTTCTCTCTCTCCCACTGAAGGGTCACACCTAATCTGCCGTACTTTCAACTGTTAATTACTTACATGTGCGACTTTGTCCTTTTTATTTTCCCCTCGATTTTGTAGCCAATGGAACGCCCCCTTCTAGGTTTCTTTCATGCACCTCCTCACATGCCTCACTGAATTTAACAATATTCTCTCTGAATTTGAATGGCTCATTTTCATTCTAATTGTATGGAATTTTCTTGTCTTGTTCTGCAGTTTTAAACATTTTAGCTACTCTAGCAGTTAGGTATTCTTTTGTATGTGGGTCTCTTTTTCTTTCAAAACTTTTCAGAATGAATGTTAGAGGAGTCTAGAGCTGATGCTGCCTTTTCTTTCCTTGTTTTCTACTTCTGGGATTTGTACCATATTTGGCTCTCCTATTCATACAATGCCTCACTCTTATACCTCTTTCTTAAGTCCAATTGCTGCAGGTCATAGTTAGCAAATGTTAAAGCCCTGACTCATTCTTGTGTTTATTATCTCTTTGAGCCTTTTTTTAATCTCTCAAAATTTTCCTTGCTTATTCGAATCTCTGTGTTAATTCAGCCGAAGAAGTGGTTCCCGGTCTGATTCAGTGGTTGCTGCTTCTCTAGATGGGTTCCCCTGCTGCTACCCCAATGGTTTTCCCTCATTTAATCCACCACTCCATGAAGATATGCCTGTTTAAGAGCACTGTCATTTTTCTAACTGGTTTAATTAGCTTGGAATTTCAGTTCCTTGTGATAGCAATTTGCTTTCACATCTCCATCCCTTCCCATTTACTACCGTATTGTTGCTTGAAAGAGCTGTTGGTTTCCTCTGCATGTCTGTCAGAGCTGGGTTTGGAATAATGCACAGTGTGGTGAATAACAATGCAGCTGTGGTGAGTTCCTCTCCAGTTTTCCCAGCACAGTTATTATTATCAGTCTCTACTCTGGCTTGGTCTGGATCACTCTGTCTTTCTTCATATTGGTGTTTCAGGTGTCCCAAAGAGCTGTAGCAAACCTGTTCTGACTTTGAAACTGAGCTTACAGAGCCACTGTGTGTTTCACTCATCCTTTAAGGCCAGCCCTGGCAGGAGAATAGTGGGGGTCAGTAGCCTGTTTGATTCCAGAATTAAAACCTACACCTCTGGTGCTGTCTTTTGGTTTTCTCTCATTCTACCTCTTGCTGAACATTCCAGGAGATTTACTCAGCCACCTTACACCATTTGAGTTTACAGGGTAAAGAAACAGCCTTCTGCTTTTCACAGCCACATTCCTATCTGCTAAATCTGACACTTCCCAATTTGGCAAATTCTTCCAAATTGTGAAGCCTGTTGTTCCAAAATGGCTCCTCAGACCAGGGCCTTTTTAGTGCACTTGAGCAGTTGCCATGAAGCATCCGGGAAGTGGTGGCATCCTCACGATGAGGCTCATCACATTCCAGTCCAGTATTACAGGGATGCTCTCAGTCCTAGATGCACGTGCAACACTGAGTTGTGCAGCAGCTTTGGGCAGATGTTCGGTCCTGCCCAAACATCGTCTCACAGCCGGGACTGGCAACTGCTGCTCCCTTCCACTGGTGCCTTCTCAGTCACTTGGACTTTAGTTTGGCCTTGAAAAATACATCCCAACAGAAATGGGCTGAGTGGCAGAAGGTTTGCACAGAGGAGCTAGCGTCTGATCTCAGAGAGGGAATGTAAATATGAGCAAAGTTGCTGTTTCTGTCTTCAGCTGGTTGCCGACCTGCTTCTTTCCTGTCAGTGTGGCCAGCAGTGGGCTGTGAGAAGGGCTGGGGGAGAGATCCCCAAGTTTTGGGAGTGTAACTGATTGGTTATAAATTGAGTGCTTTCACACATTAATATTTATGCAGTGTGTCCACAAACAGCAAGGGAAGGTTAGGTTGTATTTCAGAGCAATACAAATCTGAAGAGGTGTTGTGAGACTTCAGAGGCACAACTGATATGAAAAAGTGATTTTTTTTTTGTTTGATCGGTACTCAAGGGAGTATCAACATATAAAATCTATAAGTTTTCATGAATGGCTGAAGGTACATTGATTCCTTCATCAGTTTCACAGCCTATTGCAGACAGATTTTAGTGAAACTGGTTACTGTGCTATTAATTATTAAACGAGACCATATTACCCCTAATGGGCTTGAACCATCACTAAGAATGTTTTAGCTTTGATTTAGACCGTGCTAATAATAGTCCCACCTGTCCTGTTGCATGGTACAATTATTCTTATGTCTCACTTTCTGACTACTCTAGAAGCAAAACTCACTTTGGTAACATAATGGTAGGATATACACGGGTTGCAACACAGTTTTGATCTATGTTCCCTTTCCAAGTGCCATTATATCAGATCCATTAAGTGCTTACAATGCACGGGCTGGAAAAATGACTATCAGAAAAAAGCAGAGGTGCCATATTTCTGTGTCTCAGTGACTCAGCAGCAGATCTACTGAGTTCACAAACAAAAATATATTTTTTAGCCCTGAAAACTAGATTGCATCTTTGATAGTCAACGGGCCTCTTGACTTTACAATTATCAGCACCACTAATAAAGAAAACTCTTTGAAATTATCATTACCATGCTGTGTTCTTTTCACTACATCTAAAATAGCTCTGACAGCCCCCTGTCTCCCCATAAAGACATTTCTGCAATTATTTGAGACTGTGATTAGCCAGGACAAACCTTACCTTGTTTTCCAGAATCCCTGTTGAATAAACAGGATTTGCAGTTAAAAAATCCCATAGTTTTTAAAGTCTGGAACTAAGCAATAACAAAGAGAAAATGTAGAACTTCAGTCACCTTGCAGATTTCTTTGATACTTAAGTTAATTTAGCACCAGTTATAATCCAGCAAAGAAGTATTTATGTTTGAATATGATTTAGTTTGACTGTGACCGAATACCTTGGCAAGAAGAAAATGGTCCTCTTTCAAGTGATCTTAATCCCTCAGAGCAGAGACATGATGTCCAAATGATATTCTGGCTTGCTCTTTCATATATGCCTTAATAAGCTAAAAAGGTTTTTTTTAAAAAAATTAATTACCTTTAGGCAAGAGATCAGTATTGTCGCTGGTAGAATTCATGCAATTCGTCTGTTTAATCACAACCATTTTCACAAACTGAAGGACCTACATGTAGCAGGTGTATAGGGAGTACACTCCCCATATATTAGCTCTCCAGTTTAGACAGCAGCTGGATCAGAAGAAAAAAATTTGGATTCCTGTTTCTTCAGAAGCACCTCTTCCTTTCCACAAAATGGCTATGAGGATGGATCCTGAAAGGCAATGATTTTTTTTTTTTTAAATTAAAAAAAAAAAGTTTTTAAAGGGCACTACAGAGAGTTTGTTACTGCTTGTGGACTCTTCTCCAGCTTTAATTTTTTGAGTATACAATAAAAAGATAACAAGGGTACAGTAGGGCTTGTGTTAAATTCTCTCTGTGAACAGGCAAATAACTCCCTGCGCTCTGAGCTCTGAGTTCTGTTATTCTGATCTGCTCCCAGCATTGCAGCACACAGCAGTCCAAAACCTCCACCATTTAATACGGTTTTGCAGGTTTTGTTAGTGTACACAATACAGCTTCAAGGTTTTCCAAAAACTGTGTGAAACCAAGTAGATAAAAACTTCCCCTCTGTAGGATTGCTGATTGTGGACGTAAAACTGCTTCCAAGGTCTTCTGAAAATGGATAGGCCATAGCTGTGGTTTCATTGCGAAGGGTTCAAGCAGCTGTTAGCTCTGCTTTATCACCACGTGATATATCATGCTGCTCTGGGCATCTATTTTTCCTGTCTCCACCACGCTCAGTGTGCCTGCGACTTTTTCTTGTCAGGCGGAATTAAGTTCGGAGGTGCTGTTGAAGCTAGCATGCTTTTTTACATGCCAGAAAATTGGAGTCTAATAAATTGGTGTAATTTACACGAGAAAGCAAGAGTGATGAGAGGTGTCAGAAAAAGTAGCCAGCAGGGAAGTATATGAAAATAATTCAAGACTCCAACAAGACCAAAAAGTTGACTTTACCAATGTTCTTTTTAACATCCACCAGAGGGGTTTTTTTGGGCCAGTTTTGTTTTCATCTGGCAGCAAGCCAATAACTTATGCTGTATGGGCTCTTCAGTGCTTTGGAAGACTGAGCTGGAGTCTCATTGTCCTCATCAGTCAGCTAGGAAACAAAGGGATTTTAATTATTGAATCTTCAGTGCTGATAAAATGAGTAGAGGAATAGAGAGCAAGGGTGATATCTCGATTCCAGGTCTGTGGTTGTTGGTAGTTGCACAAGTAATATTTTAACTTCTAAAATAGCACTGCTTTGTTATCTGCAAAATCCTGTTTTATCTTTCTTCCCTTTTATTACATGAAGTTTGTCATTCTTCTTACACCTTTAGGATTTTGCATAATGATGCAAAAATATTTCATCTCCTCTGTATATTTCATCTCCTCAATTGTTAAGTTCTACCTTTTCTAGTTGCATAGCAGAACCATTTGGAAAGTTCTACCTCTCCTGCCCTGGGAATGCTTTTCTGAGCTTACCTACCAGTCTGCACATCTCTTTTCATTCAAGTACTTCCCTAAAAGTTACTTCCATTCTTACAAAAACTCAACCAACTACCATTGAGTAGGAGATGCTAGACAGTCACTCCACATAATAAAAAGATTTGAATATGCAAAAAATTGTTTTAGCAATTTTCCTCCTAGAATATACGTCTCCCTTTCCTTATTGTCTAACCTTTTACCTCTTTAGAGGAATAGTTAAGATTACTTCTGTTCAGATATTTATTTCTTTCCATGGAATTTTCCAGAGATTGTTGGAAAGTTAGAAATGCTAATAATCAATAATGCTGGGAATGTGATAATACTGAGAATGGAAGTAGGAAAAAAACCCAAAGTCAGACAAAAATAATCTCATTTTTATATCACTATAGTCACATTTTAATAGCTCATGTCACACACAACACCTACTTTTAAGAGTCCTCATATTTCCTCCATTATCCTAGCTTTTCATTACAGCTTTTCAAATTTAAATTCATATTTGGACATGAATAGTGAGTGTATACAGCATTCTGGGTGAGTCATGTCTTACGCAATGCTTCATGCTCCATATGGGAAACTCCCGGACTGATTTACTGCAGGATAACCTTTTTCACTTTGGTGGCTTATGTTTATCCTAAAGAATAATCAGTTTCATCTCTTTCATTTGCTTCCAGTAGTTGACTTTTCAGCTTTCAGACAAAATTCTCATTGACTGATTGGTACCCAGAGTTCCATTTTGCACCGTTCAATGCTCAACATATTTTGGTTACCGAACCACCCAGTTCTTCATCTGTACCTTGGTATCTTCTACACTGCTAATACCAGCTCAATTTGTGACCATGTCAGTGTATTTATCCTCTCTGATATCCTTCCAGTTTGTCTCCCTTCAAGTGTTTGTTGTCACTCATTCCTTTGCCAACATGCAGTTTTTACGCCTCACTTGCAACACAACTTCTAGGCCACTGGAAAGGCATGAGGTTATGAAAGTCTCTACTTCCAAATACCCAGCAGTTGGAAGAAGTTCAACATGACTGCAGAAAAGAATGGATGGCTTGACACAGTCCAGAAAATGTGAGGCAAAGAGCCAGAGACTTCTTGCATAGAGTCTGAACCACTGCTGTAATGTGCATTGGCTCATGGCAGGAGTGACTCATCTGAAACCAAAGATGGTCGCCTTATGTAGTAAAGCAATGGAAGAGTTCAAATGTAACATTGCTCCCTGAACAGAAGATTGCAGTGAACGGGACACCCCAACCATCCACAAGAAAACTTCGGGAGCAGTGATCGTTAGCCTGATAGCGTCTTACCATGGGAGAAGTCACTGGAGGAGAAACATCAGAAGAAGGTGCAAAACTAAGGCTATGTTGAAGACAGGCTTTCAATATTCTCTTCTGTAACATTCTCATAGAGACGGGATCGATCAGCAGATAATACAGCAGGTAGAAAACTGGGTGAACAGCTGAGTGCAGAGGATTGTGATCATGGCAGGAAGTCTAGTTGAAGGCAAATAGCTAATGATGCACTCCACTGGTGCATTGGGTCAACACTGGTCCAATTTAATTCAACAATTTTATTCATTAACTGGATGCTGGGACAGAATGTACCCTTAAAACTTTGCTGATGACACAAAACTGGGAGGAGTAGCTGATATGCCAGAGGGCTGTGCTGCCACCCAGAGGCATTTGGATGGTCTGGAAAAATGGACTGACAGGAACCTCATGAAATTCAGTAAAGGAAAGTGCAAAGTCCTGCACCTGAAGAGGAACAGCCCCAGGCACCTGTATATACTGGGGGCCACCCAGCTGGGAAGAAGCTTGGCAGAAAGGTTGAACACCAAGTTGAATGTGGGCCAGCAACGGGCCCTTGCTGCAGAAACAGCCAGCTGCATCCTGGGCTGCATTAGGGAATGTTTTGAGGGAGAGGAAGGTGAGCCTTTCCCTCGGCACTGGTCAGGCCATATCTGGAGGGCTGTGTTGAGTGCTGGGCTGCTCGGCACAGGAGAGACATGGATACACTGGAGAGAGTCCAGTCGAGGGATGACGAAGGGACTGGAGCATCCCTTCAGAAGAAGAGAAGGCTTAGAGGGATCTCAACAATATCAATAAATAGCTGAAGGGAGGGAACAAGGAGGAGAATGGAGCCAGGCTCTTTTCGGTAGTGCCCAGTGCCAGGACCAGAGGCAATGGGCACAAACAGAAACACAGGAGGTTCCTTCTGAACCCCAGGAAACACTTCTCTCCTGTGATAATGACTGAGCACTGGAACAGGCAGCCCAGAGAAGTTGTGGAGTCCAAGCATGCGGTTTGTTGAAAGTTTTCAGGAGTCAGTGCAATAAAGGTCTGAATAACCTGGTCTGATCCTTCTGTGAGCAGGAGGTTTGGCTAGAGGCCTCCTGAGGTCCCTTTCAACCTGAATTATTCTTTGAGTCTATGAGGCTCTCATATATTTATCTTCTACAATACTATCTTGGAGGTATCTGATTGTTGCTCTAGCCCACACCTACTTTCCTGGTGATGTAAATTTTTCAAGTACAAAAACGCACCCACGATTAGTTCATTGCAGAATCAGGACAGCAATGGGCATAAGAGCCCATATATATAATATAGTTGTATGCTGTTTCATATTTCTCCTATGTTTTTCAGATTTCAAACGATGCATCTGATTGCCAGCAATAAAATCCACAAAAAAGAAAAGTGAGATTGCCTTCTTATTGTTTCATCATCTGCGTTAAAAAAAGAAGGAAGTTACATTAGAATTTTGTTTTCAGTTGAGGAGAGCTGAGTGCGTCTCTCTCGTCCTTGGTACACCAGAACTAATGAAGCTAGTTAGCAAAAGAAGCTATTTTGCCCAGTTAGTATCCTGTCATCTCAATAGGGGGCAGAACTCTGCTAAGTAAGAGTGCCATTATTAGATATCTTCTTGTCTGACCTTGGTTACATTTTAAGCATACTAGAGTCAAGAAATGCGTTTTGGCTTGCTCATGTCTCATTGTGATAATAGGGCTAGATTTCATTTCGAAAGGGAAGGATAATCTGTTTGCTTGCTACCTTTATTGTGTATTTTCACCATGGCTGCAGTGAAAAATAGGGGAACATTGAAGAGGTGTCTGAGTGATACGGTAGAAATGATGGAGGTACGCAGTGCCTCATTTGAGTCAATGCAAAAAAGGCAATGTCAGCCATCACCAGGTGCTTAAATTAATTTTAATGACAATATTAGAGGTGCAGAGCCAGATAGACCAGAGAAACATTAAAGGCATTTAGATAAGTTAGATGGATTCAATTTGTTCAGACCTACTGAAGTTCACTCTAAAGTCATTAAAGAACTTAACCATTAAAAATTGCCTGCAAGAATTTCTGTAAGTGAAGAGATCCCAGCAGACTGCAGAGAGCAAAATTTAAAATCAACAAGATTAAATTCAATACAGGTAATCATGGAGAATGACTGTTAGGAAGAGGAAATCAAATGCACAAACCTAAAAATGATGAGTAACCCAGCGGAAGAGATGCAGAAAAAGGATTTAGGGTTGCAATAAATCAGAAACCGACCCAACAAGTTATCATGTCAAAGAAATTGAGGCACAGTGCAGTGTTTTTTCCAGAAATACAAGTTGTGTTGTGCATTAATAGAAGAGGAGATGATAACACAGAGTTGGGTTTTTTCCCCATCTACTGAGTACTTAGCTAAGCTAAGCCTTACCAAAATGCCGCATGCAGTTTGAGCATCGTGTTTAAAATGTAGACAAATTCTGATTGCTTTCAGAGCTCTTTCCAAGAATAATTAAACAATTAGATGACACGACTTAAGAGGAAGATCTAAAGAAATTGGGTGTGTTTAATCCAGAAAAAGAAAACATGAGACAAAGTAAAAGGCAGCATTCTGGTTGTAACAAGTTGCTATAAAATAGACAATGAGCAATTGTTCTCCACATGTGCTGTGATTGGAGGAGACAGAAGAAAGTAATCTGATTTATTACAGTAAAGAAAAATGGGTTCTTATTTTAAGAAAAGATTTTATTTGGGGCTTGGAGACAGCTTTCTGTGTGGAGATAATGAAAAATCTAGATTAAGGGAGGTAAACCAAGCTCAGACTGGAGGCTTAGGGTTTGCTACCAGAGAGCTAGGTCCTAGCAACAAGGTGAATTTGTACTCTAAAACAGAATTTTTGGAGGCTCTTGACTGTAAATCAAAGGAGGTCATAACTCATTCATGCCCTCCCACAGACACGCCTGTAAAATGTGCAATTACTTCTTCATGTGCCTGGCAATGCTGACGTTGAAGAGAGTGACTGAATAAGGAATGACAAGCTGTGTGAAACATGAAGCCTGAAATCGAACAGAATGTTTATTGAACAGTGAATGGACAGCAAATGGAAATGCAGACTGCAAGATGGTACATCCCTTCCAACATAAAATAGAAATATTTTAACATCACTAGTGCTTTTTTCTGCATTATAATTATGTTCTCATTTTTTTCCATTGGCAGTTTGCATCAGACCCATGCCTGCCTATGAAAGCCAGTAAGGATGAAATGTTACTGTCAAGGAAGTTTATGGACAAAAGAGTCTGGGTTTATGGAGGAAAGAAGGGATCTAGGAGCAGAGAAGGAAGAAACAGGCTCTCTACCTACCCAAGTTAACTAGCTTTGGTAATAACAGAGCAGCAGGTATTGGAAAAGATAATTAAGGTATGAAGCTTACAGTACTGTGAAATATTCTATAAAGATGGATAATTGTATTAGAAAAACACCTCTGATGCTCAGTGGGGAGCAGCTCCCTGCCTGAAGAGTCTTCAGAAGTGTGAAATACAATGTATGAGTGCATCTAATAAATAATAAATACCAATCAGCTCAAACACTGATTTGCCTGAGGATGACTGACATCCCTGTGAGCCAGGTATGCAGATCTCATGTGCAGAATGGATTTAGCTACTGCTTGAAGAATTGGCAAAGTTGATGGAATCTTGCCTGTATGTTCAGAAGGAAATTTCCTTCAGAATTAAGACTGGTTTATGTGTCTATAAATATCCACATGTTTATGCATACGAGTACATTTTCTTTGATAAGTAGACTGCATTAAAAACGACTGTAAAGAACATGGAATAGGAGTGTGTCATTTAACATCTCTTTACATTAAAAAAAGTAATGAAACATCCAAGTTACTCATTTAAATAAAAGCACATTGCCGTTTACCTTCATGCATTGCAGAACATAGTGTTTTCATGAACCAAATAATTTTATCAGTGAATTCATGAAATAATTTATACTGTTAAAGGAAATAATGCCTTTAAAACAAAGTCGGTTTTTTTCTTCCTCATTTCTTATAACAGTTGTATCGACATATTTCTTCAGAGGAAAATAGTTCATGGATTATTTCTTAATTAATAGGATGAGGAAAGCTAAGAAGGAGGGTTTACAACAGGCCAGTGTGCCTGTATGTCCCAAAGCCTATCTATCAACATCGACACGCTTGAATGCACGTGCAAACAGAAAGGATGATCAGTAAATCTAAGGTCAGCATGAGTAATCTCTCTCCTGAAGGATTAGTTTCTGGACTCACAGTTAAGCCAAGGAGCAGAATGATTCTTCAGTTTCATTGCATTCTTTTCCATCTGCTTTAACCCAAATGCAGGTAACTGGTGGCAGGCTGTACATAAACACAGGGAATAAGCCAGAAGGCATTTGTGTTAATTCAGCACTCTTTGTCATGCTAATTCTTTGACGCCTCAAGTGGCTGTTCTTCCAGAATATCTGCAAGGTGATGCGGAGTATTTATGAATATTTGAAGAAGGTTTCTTGCTCATTGTAATTATGCTGATGCTAAACAGCTGAGAGAAGCAGATCAGTTTGCTGTATCATCACCGTGCTGTCACATTGCCTTGCAAAGGCCATCAGGGTCTGTTGAACACTGACAGCATTTAGGGTAGTTTAAGACATGAAACATAGTTCCTCTTGTTAGAAATTAAAATTCTGGAGGAAATAGGTATGCAAGATGCAATCTCACTCTGAAACTCCAAAATAAAAATCGTCTCAATTTGTATTTATTCATTTCTATAGTTTTTGTTGACTTTACTTGAGGGCAGTAAGGATCAATATAATGAAAATAGGAAAAAGCTTAAGAGAACGGTGTAATTCTCTTTATCTAAATTTTTAGAATTCATTCTTTAGCATAGCAGGTGAGTGTCTTCTGTATTGAATACAAGGTGTCAGAGAAACTTAGGGCTGATTCATCTGACTGTGATATTTTCAACTACTGTTGAACTACTTGTTCACAATCCCAGTAGTGAAGCAGGTGAGGTGGTTTTTGTGATGAAATTGCGGTGGTGGTTTTCTTCTGAAACAGACATTTAATAAAGCTAAAGTGAACCACATCTCAAGAGTGCTTTCACCAAAGACATCTACAGTAGAGTTGCATTAGATCTTTGATGGCCTCCTTCATGCCCACATACTTGTTCTGGCTGGGTGCAAGAGTTGTCCTGGCCACAACACAGACCTTTAAAGAAGCAGAGAAGGGAAGTAGGTTGGCTTTCTAACAATAATTACTTAGCAGAATTTCCTAAATTTAATGATATGCATTAAAGATATGCTGCTTTGAAATTGTTTGCACAGGTACTAGATATGAAAGCCAGAATAACTAGTATCGGATAGGGCAGAATGCAGAGTGAAGAACATTTTGCCTAGATTGACGTCTACACTTGCAAAATTGGTTTCTCTCTTGAAAGGAAGCCTAGTCTCACTGTCTCTAAAGTTAGGCAACATGAGTCTGGCTCAGAGAGTGCTAAGACACTGTTGCTAATTTGTAAGACCTGTTGGACTGCAAAGATTAAATTTAAGTTGGATAAGGCAGACACAAAAAAGAAAAAGTGAGAAAGATGCCAGGCTGAGGGAGAAAGCAAATATCCACTCTTTGGGAAAAGACTTACCTTTGCTAGCTCAGATTGGTGCTCCAGCTGCAGCCCTCCATGATCTGCTGACACAACAGCCATCACCAAGGAGGCTTTTTTGTACTTCTTTCTGGAGACATATTGTACCAAACATATCTGCTTCATAATGCAGCATGTGACAAATACAGTCTCCACATTTTTTTTCCTTTGAAAGAAAACAGCAACACAGCTCTGCATAGTTCAGCTCTTTCCCATTTCAGAGACCACAGCCACAGTCTCAGAGTATCTTAGTCAGGCTCATAACTTGTGCTCTTACATTCAGGCACAAGCCCCTGCTCACATAAGGGTTGTTTGTTTCTATCAAGTCTCTCCAGGGGCTATTGGAGTTTTTGCTGATGCATCTTGTAGACTAGAAAAGAAGTTTTAAAAAAGAATATGGCCAGCGCTCAAATGCTGATCAATACACATACATGGGCTATATTTTTGCATAGAAACACAGAACTGGGGTCATCAAATCAAATCAAATCAAATCCCATCAAATCCCATCAAATCCCGTCCTTTGTAAGTGAGGTCAACCATGTAACTTGTGTTAAACACACAAGATCCCAGATCCCACAACACCCCTTTGGACCACAGCATTCCTCTGCCATGCTGCAAATATCCTTTAGTAGACCAACTGATCAGGAAAAAAAATGCAATATGTCCAGGATGATTCACCGGAGCAGGAACAGTGTATACCTGACACAAATCAGTAAGCATTTTCACCATGGTCCATGGGATTTTGGAGCTAGAGCCCCAGTAACATTTATGCCTTCAAATGATGATGAGAAAAATCTCATGCACAACATAGCTTGGTTTATCATAAATATGACTAAACTGAAGTCCGTCCTGTCAAATTATTGTTATAACTGAAGCTGTATGGAAGGTGAAAAGTTATTTTCTTTGATGACTTGCTAATTAACCAAGCTGACAGATATGTATCACAGGGAAGAGGGTGTCTGACTGGCAATTTATCCTCGACAAACAGAGCTGTTTCACACTCTCGTTTTTCCTTTTTATTTTTCTTTTCATAGCTTCTGCTAGAAATGAGTTTTATAGTCAGAACAACAGCTAAACAATGCAGTTTGCAGCAGACAGTGAATAAAAGTTTATATAATGCCTTCACCATGTTCTAATGACTCATACAGGTGTTAATGATGAGCAAGACACGACTCAAGATCACTGGGTCTCTGGGTTCATGTATTTCATGTTCTGTTTCCCAGACCGTCAGTGAGAGTGTGATCATGCACTGCAATCACCACTGCTCATTACACTGAGTGTCACAGCTTCTCATTATACTGTATAATGGGCACTAGCGTAATCTCATTGTGCCCCCCACACAGATACTTGTTGCTTTCTCTTGCTTGAGGCATCATTGACTCTTTCAGGTCATCCCACAGTTTCCTGAAACTGGCTGATCTCGTCTGTGGCACCTGAGTACACGAAGCTTGATGAAGTACGCACCAGAGTTAAGACAAAACTGTGAAGGATTCAGTTTGAAATTAATTTATTTTAGCTAGGGTGTGGTCATGTGGATGTCTATATGTTAGCTGTGTGCCTAGGCTATGATTATAGTCTGGAGAGATCTAGGGTTCCTCTCAGCTGGCTGCAGTTCAGTACACGGTGTTAGGTGACATCCTTGAGGCTGCCCAAAACCTCTGCTCGGGGCTGGCAGAAGTGACAATGGTCGTACAGCAAACCTGTGCCCTTTTGGAGTTGCACCTCCAAGAAACGACCCTGTACCACTTCAAATAATACTGGATACATCTGCCTAGGCAGATGAGTCCTATACATTACAGTCAAGGGAACCTGGATAGAACGATTCACTTCATCTTGAAGTAGGCATGTAGAGCTTGGTCGTTCAGGAAGCTTTACTGACAGCATTGACTAGGACTTCCATTCAGTTTTGGGACGACAGTTCAGTGCCTTTGAGCGTCTAAGGCATGGCGGCTTGGTACTGGCTACAAGTCCAGAACAGCACAGCTTTGACACAGGTTCTGTGTTGCATTAGCAAATCCCACACAGGTGCCTTAAATAACATGGGGTATCTGCAACAGCACTAGAGCTTCATGTTTATACAAAAAATATTAGCCATGGAAGCCCAAATACTGTGAAGAAAGCTTAATTTGTGTGCAGAGATGCACAGAAGCGTCTAAGAGTAAAAGTCATCCTGTAATTGCTCTCACCCAAATGTGGTGGGTTGACCCTGGCTGGACACCGGGTGCCCACCAAAGCCACTCTGTCACTGCCCTCCTCAGCTGGGCAGGGGAGAGAAAATAGAATGAAAGGCTCCTGGGTTAAGGAGACAGAACTCACACATTATTGGCATAGACAATACAGACCTCACATAGGGAAATTAGTTTAATTTATTGCCAATCAAATCAGAGCAGGATAACGAGGTATAAAACCAAATATTAAAATCATTTTCCCCTCACACCTCCCTCCTTCCTAGTCTCAACTTCGTTCCCAGTTTCTCTACCTCCTCCCTCAGTGGTGCAGGGGGCTGGGGAATACGGTTGCAGTCAGTTCATCACATACTGTCTCTGCTGCTCCTTCCTCCTCAGTGGAAGGACTCTGCACACTCATCCCCTCCTCTGGCGTGTGGTCCCTCCCACGTGAGACAGTCGTCCACTAATGTCTCCAATGTGAGTCCTTCCCATGGCCTGCAGTTCTTCACAAACTGCTCCGGCGTGGGTCCCTTCTATGGGGTGCAGTCCTTCAGGAACAGGCTGCTCCAGCGTGGGTCCCCAGTGGGGTCACAAGTCCTGCCAGCAAACCTGCTCCAGTGTGAGCTCCTCCCTCCATGGGGCCAGGAGACTGTTTCCCTAGACTCTCTGGCATTTTGAAAATCCACACTGTTGCAGAGGTTTTAAAGGCATTTAGCACTTAGAATTCAAGCCAGCAGGATCTGCTGTGAACACCTAATAAGACTCAGAGGTATGAGATGAGTTTAATTTATATTATCTAAAAAGGAATGCTAGATCCTTTGTTGGCATAAATTGTTGCAGCTTAATTGACTTATACACAGCTGGTGGTTTTTGGTTTGTAGTTCTTAGGACTAGAGCATGAGAGTCTCAGATCTAGACAACTTGAATAAACAGAAATTAGGTGACAACCTTTCAATCTCTACTGTTTTTTGTAGGAGCTGGAGCAAGGACTTAACTCTTGGACTTGGCAAGATCAATTCTGAAATGAAATGAAGGTGAATCTGAAATAAAATGTCTATATTGAAGCCCTTTTCTATTCTAGGTCTCAATTCTATGCTGAATTGTACCAAAATCTTTCATTTAAGTAATGAATTTGTCGAGGAAACTGAACATGTGAATGGGCTTGGGCAATCCCTCACTGAGATCACTATCCTAACTAGGCACCAAAAGGTAACCGGTGCTGTGTGCTCTGGGCTCTGTTAAGGGGAGCTGCAGATGCTTCTCAGTCTCAGCATTTAATTAGTTATGAGATCATTAAATGGATGTAACTCATGGAAATGTTCTATGTTGAATCATGCATGATCGGCTGGGAGTAGGATGCACACAGAGTGATATGTTCTTAGGCCCCACAGGAGAAAATTATCAAGTTATTAATGCTAAAATTAAAAATTGAGGTTGATCTGACCTTTGGAAAAAATGTACCTGGTGCAGAACTTTTCTAAACTTGAGGTGTACTAAGGCACAGATGTTTCCTAATAGCTCATTAAACTGAAGTATATCTGTTGCCTCTTTTTGAACCTGCAGGTCTACAGAAAATTGTATTAACCAGCTTTCATAATTGACAAGTGAACATCTCTTTCATAAGATGTCTTTCAAATTAAATATGAAAGGAATTGGCCTGGCTTATAAAAAACCTGAATTCAATAAGAGTTTTTTTCCCATAGGTTGCTTTTAATCAGGCCTCAAGTTATGAGTAATACTTCATGGCTAATTCTTTACTTCTATAACTCCATCAAAGTCAGACACTGTCAACTTACACAAGTGCAGCTCAGACAGCAGTCAGATGTTTCAAAAATTATATTTCTAAATGGTGGGTCTTTTATTCATGTGCATGTCCTTTTCCTTTTTATGACATAAGTACTAGGTTTGTTCCTCTCCATTTTTAGGGAAAATGGGATGAGGGAAGACAGGCTCTGCATAATTTCTGGTGTGAAATCCACCGGGCCTTGCCAACTCAAATTCATTATTTAATGTGTCCTTTCTGCATTCTAGCCAAATTCTTATCCTGTTGAAATTCACATGGATTGTTAGCAAGCTTTTTCTTTCCAAATAAAAATTTAAGAAACTACTGAATACTTCAACCTTCTCTGCATCATCTACTATATGATCTGCAAATAGTATTGAATTTTACTAGACCTGAGCTCTCCTTTGTTTTTTGCATTTCAAACGTATTTGTTGGAAACTTTTTTTTAAATTGATTTTATATGATCTGCTAAGTGAAACTATTTTTTTTCCAGCTTTATTTTTTTATTCAGATAAGTTTATGTCATTCTTTATCCCTTGTCATCATCAGGCTCTGCAGATCCGCTTGGTATGAATCTCTGCTGAATTTCAAGTTTTTAAAGACTTCTAATGCAATCAGAACAATCTCTGTATTTTCCTTCTTCAAGAGGATGGTGTGCTGCGGTCCATCTATCTCAGTAACTCCTGCCTTTCGTATTACTCTTGGAAGATGATCCCAGAGAGTTGTACCTCATAGCTCCCAGAGTTTGACAGAAATGGAAGTTTTTGTTAATTGCATGAAAACATGACAGCAGCAGAAGAATCACAAAATCATTCTGGCTGGGAGGGACCCAGACATCACTGGTCCAGCCCCTGCCTAATGAAGGGTCAGCTAGGAGATGAGACCAAGTTATTTCAGTTACTCAGGGTTTTGTCCAGCTAGACCCTGAAAAACCTTCAAGGATAAAAATTCCACAACTTTTATGGACTAGCTTTTCCAGTACCTGCCTGTCCAGATGTTGAAAATGTTCTTATATCCAAGTAGAACCTTTCTTCTTGCAGTTTATGATCCCTGTTATGCGTCCTCATGTCATGTACAACTGTCAAGAGCTTGGCTGCATCTTCTTGGAAATCTACCCATAGGTACTGGAAGGCTGCCATAAAGTCCCTCTGAAGCTGTTTGTTCTCCATTCTGAACAAGCCCAGCTTCCTCAGTGTCTCCTCACAGGCCAAGTGCCCCATCTACTCTGTTCTCGTGAGACCCCACCTGGGTACTGCGTCCAGCTCTGGGATCCCCAGCACAAGAAGATCATTGACCTGTTAGAGCAAGTTCAGAGGAGGGTCACCAAGTTGATTAGAGGGATGGAGCACTTCTCCAGTGAGGAAAGGCTGAGAGAATTGGGATTGTTCAGCCTGGAGAAGAGAGGGCTTTGGGGTGACCTAACTGTGGCCTTCCGGGGCCTGAAGGAAGCCTACAAGAAAGATGGAGAGAGACTTTTTTTCCAAGAGCATTTAGTGACAGGACAAGGGGGAATGCTTTAAACTGCAAGAGAGCAGATTTGGATTAGATACTACAAGGAAGTTTTTTACTGTGTGGGTGGTGAGTCACTACTACAGGTTGCTCAGAGCTGTAGATACCCCATCCCTGAAAGTGTTCAAGGCCAGGTTGGATGTGGCTCTGAGCAACCCGATCTAGTGGAAGATGTCCCTACCCAAGGTGGTGGAGTTGGAATGAGATGATCTTTAAGGTCCCTTCCAACCCAGGACATTCTAGGGCTCTATGATTCTATGATCTCCTGAGCATTTTGGTCCTCTGATGGACTTGAATCAGTTTATCTACGTCTCTGTTTAGACACCCTGACCAACTTCTCTCCTCAGTGCTGTCTCCCATGGAATCCCATCTCCGACCTTCCTGGGCAGCCTGAGGTCTGCTGACCAGAAGTCCTGGCTGTGTGCTCTGCTCCTTGCTTTTCTCAGTCCCCTCAAGTCCTTGAAGGCCTCTGTTTCATTGGCACTACAGCCAAGATTGTCACCAGTTCTTCCTTGATAGCGAATAGCAGATGCAGGTGCTCATCATCTCTTCCAGGAAAGAGACATGGAAATGGAAATGGACAAGGAAATGGACATGGAAATCCTGCAGCAATCTTCTGGATTGCTTGAATCTGTTGCATTGCTTTTCCAGCTGATGTTAAGGAGATGAAAGATACCATTAAAATCCCCAATAAAAACAACAACAGCAAAGTCCCAGAAAACCAAAACCCCCAAAAAACAACCTCCCCAAAATCCTCTCTGATCCAGAGACATCTTCAGTTGGTTTAACAGTTCTTCCATGGTTGTAATGATGCTGACATAAACCAAATTTCTGTTGTTTATTTAGTGATAGGCACCACCAAGAAGCCCCAACAATTACAGTTAGGCTTATTACAGTTGATATGCTCTTTACATGTAAGCATTGCTGGCTAAGTGTGTAAAAATAATGTTTACAGATTTTAGCTCATCTAAATGTCATAGCATTTTGTTATGTCTAAATAAAGAGTGATAGCATTGATCAGAACCTGGGTTATTTAAAGAAAATCTCGTTCAGCATTGGGCTCTCTGAACATTCCCCTTGCTGTTTCTCTGCTCTCAGTGGATAACAGCAATGCCATTTTTGACAGGGTAACATATGGGCATTCTGTGGAGTTCCTGGAAGGAGACAACCAGACAGATGACTAAGTATGGGCTTTCCCAGCTGCTTGTATTCGAAACTGTAAAAAGGACAGCACCAGACAGAATCACTTGCCTGTGTGAACACACAAGTGCCATGGGCCAATGCAGCTAAATTGGAGTGTTCACACACAGAGACAGCTGTACTTCTCTAGTGACTTGTCCTCTATAAATACCCCAGGTGGCATCTGAAGTTCATCTTAACGCAGGCAGTCTTTTGCTTGATGACAGTCAAAGTCCTTATGCAATCACAGGATCACAGGATAACTCACATTGGAAGGGAGATCAGGAAGACTCTTCTGTGCAATCTGTCGTATCAGCATAAAATGTATTTTAGAGCAGCATACAAATCCATCATTAAACAATGCAGTCAGACTTGGGTGAAGGCAGAGGTATGTGGATGACTCCTTGCCATGTAAACAGGAAAAATCTGACACCAGGAAGACCTAAGGCACATGAATAACTTCTCTCTCCCAGTAGAATGCCCCTGGGTTTTCCCTTTCTGTATTCCACAACGAACTTAATTTTAAAACCTAAATCTTTAGAGCAATACATGGGATAATTCCTGTACTCCTCAAAATCTTCCTTGAAAATCTGAGCTCCAAAGTTTGGTTTGATAGCTGTTTCATTATATATGATATTATATAGGATATTATAAATCCCAGGGACAGTTAGATGTAAGATCTGTACCAGGCTTACAGCTGAGTCCTCTGTAGTGGAAGAGCAACAATGACCAAAGTCAGTGCAGATTTACGTTGAAGATTTTGAGTCAAAATTATTTGCTGTTCCCTTACAGCTGGTGGGAATGTCTAGCACAAAATAGCATCAAGAGTCTGTTTACACCTCCAGATCTCCTTTAAGTGAAACTTTGGTGAGGAGAGGAGAAAAGGCCGTGGTCAGCACTGGGAGGGCACAGGGAACACCTCCTGGGCCAGAGGAAGCAGCTTTGGGAGAACAAGAACCAGGCGGTCCAGATTACCAGAGGAGTCCTGATGTTCATGCCTGCTCAGTGGCCACCTTCAGACCTTTGCCATGGGGGTTGCTCATGCACCAAGGGGTAGGGCTCTTTGGGGAGTCCTCCAGGCTGTGGAGTGATCTCCAATCAGAGCAAATGGCTTTTGGAAACACTGCTGCCTTTTCTGCTCTCACTGAAAGGGGTATTTCTGGGGCCAGGCATTCTTCAACAAAGTACTCAGCAACACACAGCACCGAGCAACACACTCCACAATGATGAACTCTGCACACCTCAGCTGCTGCAATTGCCTTGGGTGGGAAGGAGCTAAGAATTTGGGCTGATGAGCATAGAGTAAAAATCTGTCAAGAACAGATTTTTGAAACAGGATTTGTGTTTCTCCATGTTTTATTTTTTCAGCATAGTAATTGTGTACTCAAAATGAAAAGAAATAAAAGTTTTAAATAAAATATAGTAAAAATACAATTAATTTAATAATTATTTTAACATAATACAATAAAAATTTTTGCTGCTTTATTTCAATATTGCAGCATATCTGTTAGATTACTTGGTGTTCTGAACAGAAATGGTATGAGAATATACTATTTGGTTCTGTGTTAGCTTTTAACACTCTATTTGGATAATTAAATTGACAACAGCTTAAATGACACCACATTAAATCTTGCCTGGTTAAAACAGCCATTAGATTGTTACAGACCTTTCCTGTGACCTGTGACAACTTAATGTTGACACACCTGAAAACTTAGCCTCCAATTTAACCCATCTCAACACTGCACTCCAGGACCTGGTTGTCTCATATCCGCTGGGGGCTGAAATCACAAAGTGGGGTCCTCATTGTGGTGGTGAACTCACTGGACTTCTCCCTGAAAGTGACCTACAATTGGGCTTATGAAACTTGGAAATGGACCCAAACCACAGATATATGTCCGAAATCTCTGAGAGCTAAGCACTGTCTGATGAACCAAAAAGAAAGTATCCGGGTATTTTCACTTTGGATAGTATCTCTGTCCATACTTCTAAATTATTTTCTAGTGACATCAGACTGCCTGTTATTATTCCTGTTTTTTCTGTTTTTGGTTGTTTTTTTTTTTAACTGGATATGTTGTAAAGAGCTGCTGGTGTCATTTTCTGGATCTTAATACCCCCTGCCTTTTTATGATGAGAATGGTAAAATGTGGACTAAGGCTTCCCCACTGTAGTGAAAAACTTTATGGAACAGAGGCAGTTTACGAGGATCTCTTCCAAGAAAGTGTAGGATTCTTCTGAGGCCCAGGGCAGCTGGGTCAGAGACACGGCACACGTGGAAAAGTACAGTGTATGTTTCTAAACCAATAGATAACAGCTTTACAATGTGTCAGCATTAACTCCAGGACTAAAGAGGATTTTAGTCATGTTTGGCCTTTCTATGATCAAAATAGCTAGTTCTCCTAAAGTCTGAGATGCTCGTATAGTACTAGTAAAACTATTACATGTTCCAGAAGAGTAGCTAAAAACAGTGATTATCTTGTCAGAAATAAAGGTTTCAGAGAAATGAGTGCCAGTATATATTGATTCTGATGGAAAGTATCTAAAATCTACCATGCAATTCCTACACCAACAGGCAGTTCGGAAGAAAGGCATCATCAGCTTATGACTCATCTGTGTCCTTTGAGAGGTCAGAGAGTGTGGGACATCGCTGTCTGTGGGCTTTGTTTCTTCTTGGCAGCAGTGGAGCCACAGGACATGGTCAGCTGATGCAAAACCACAAATAATCTCCCAGACTTTATTAACAATTGCATACTACAAAGAGACAATGTCAGTACAGATGAAAACCCACTGAAACCTGGAAGAGGCAGATCATCAAAGCTGGCACACAAATGTGCTTGTAGCTTTCTGCACCAGCTTGATTTGCTGTATTTCATTAGTATTACAGCACTTTCAAAAGGGAACATGCTGATGAATATCTGGACAATGAAGCAGATTTTATGGCTCTGTTGATATGCTAATGTAGGACAGATATGCCAAGAAAGTAAAAAAGTGATGATGAACATTTACCACTTGTCTAGAAGTATGCATGCAGCCAAAGTGTGGTCTGAAGTATCTTAGGTATAGGACATAATTTACAAATTTCTTTGGTAAGTGTTGAGAACTTGATTGATGCTGTCAACTTGACCAAACACCCTGCAAAATGTTTTGGCTTCAAAGACCAATTCTGTTAATGATCTTTCTCGGTGTCACTTTATTGAGCTCAGTGAGTCTGTCTGGAATCCCCCATTTGAACATGACACATTTCATATTCTCTAACAGTCTTTCACACAATACCACCCAGCAATGGGAAGGCCACAAATCGAGCATCAGTGGCTATCTTCTTTTTCTTCAAATCACTACCTGAAATGCAGGAGACTCACATGAACTATAAGCTCAGGAAAGAACTTTGGGTGATTAATTTTACAGAATGTTGTTGCAATTAACATCTATCACATCCTAGTGATAAAGCTGCCAGGAGTGAGCTGAACATTTGACAGCTTTGCTGATTGCCATGTTCTTTATGATTAATGGGCAAAAAAAAGTCCACAAAGATCCAGTTGAGTCAGTGTAAAGAAAATAGCATTAGAAACATCTTTATGAAGTTCTTACTCATTCTCAGCCTGAAGAGTCCTTAAGCGATATACAAATTTTCTGCACAAATAGAAAATACATTCAGTCTGAGAAAAAAAACCTACAACTTTTTCAACTTCTCTTTTTTTTCTGAATTGCTTAATGTACTTAATCATTGTGCTAGAAAAAAGCTTCTGAAAAACTTTGTATGCTTGTGAGACTTGGTACTAGCCATCAAAATTGTTGGTTGGTCCTGGTACGATGTAAGATTGCTGTTACAGAAATTATACTATAGTTACCACTTTTTCCCTAGACTTTATCTGGTGTGTTTTTTTAGGGGTTGTTTTGTTTGGTTTTTGTTGTCCTTGTGGGTTTTTTGGTGGTTTTTTTTTTGTTTATTTCACTTTTTTTGTTAGTTTGCTTTTGTTTGGCTTTGTTGGGTTTTGCTTTTTGTTTTTTGTTTTGTTTTGCTGTGGGTTTGTTTTTTTGTTGGTGGTGTTTTGTTTTTGTTGCTGCTGTTGTTGTTTGGGAGAGGTGTTAAATTTTATTTCCCTTCTGATGATATCTGAAGTGACTGGAATGCGCATCCAGACTTTTATGAGACTAAATGCTCAGTTTTATTTTTAATATTGCCCAAAACTTGATATGGAGGCTTAGGGCCCCTGAGATCTATGTGAAATTCTGCCCAGACTGATATAACATGACAAGAAAAAGCATGAGAAAAGGGGAAAGTCCAGTAAATCACATCCCTCTGAAGAAGGATGGAGACAATTAAAGATTGACCAATTTTATATTACACTTGTAGCTATCAGGATGACTAACTGCATTGTAATAATTTTTGTACTCCCTCCTGGCTTTTTTCTAGCCCTGTGGCTATCTTGCAAACGCTCCTGGTCTGTCAAGGCAGGACTCATCTGACCACCTCCAAGTGTTTGCATTGCAGGCATTCACATCTGAGTCACCCTGATTCCCCTCCATAGCCATGATTCATCTTATTCTGGTTTGATATCTGTAAGATGGGTCACGCGAGTGCTTCTGGGGAAACACCTGGGAACGCCTCTCCATTGCCAACCGAGATGTGAGTGTCTCTAGCTGGGTAAGATTGATGCTAAACAGGCTCCTGGATGTTGTACAGGGTCAGAACCAGAATCAAGACCCCACAGCTATTAGTTAATCAGTATTAGAAATTAGTTATCAGGGTTATACCATACCTCTAAGTAGTTTAGGCTTATTTTAATGCTTGAAGCACTCAGTATTCCTTTTACATACACACAGTATTGAGTCATATCTATGGTCTCTGGGGTTTTTGCTGACCACAGACTGCAAAACTCTCTGCTTTTAATTTTAAAGGAGTTAAGGAGAGATTCCAGGCCTCCTATTCCTGCACCAGATCATTCTACATTGGACTGTGCTCTCTTCTTCCTTCCTAAGAGGACCCTGTCCCAGTTTAAATTTCTAACTGCAGCATTACTGCTGCAAGCCAGCAGTCTCCCTTCAAACATAAATCTGAAAATACCGCGCAGTCTGTATGAAGTTATGTGACTGCAGCCTGACTAGATAACACACCAACACATCTTTGCGTGTGTACGGATTTACTACATGCTCGGCCTTGTAATGTGAACCTGGCAGTTTAAGGGAGGGGATTCTGCCCTTTCAATCCACTCTCCAGGTGAGACTCCACCTGGAGTATTGGGCCCAGCTTTGGAGCCGTCAGTACAGGAAAGACATGGACCTGTTGGAGTGAGTCCAGAGAAGGGTCATGAAGATGATCAGAGGGCTGGAGTATCTCTGCTATGAAGACAGGCTGAGAGAGCTGGGGTTGTTCAGCCTGGAGAAGAGAAGGCTCCAGGGAGACCTTACAGAACATTCCAGTACCTAGCGGGGGCTATGAGGGCACGTAGCGATAGGACAAGGTAGAATGGCCTCAAATTGAAAGAGCGGAGGTTTAGACACGATAAAAGGAAAGAAAAATTACCGTGAGAGTGTTGCGGCACTGGAACAGGTTGTCCAGAGAAGTTGTGGGTGTTCCATCTCTGAAAGTGCTCAAGGTCAGGTTGGATGGGTCTTTGAGCAACGTGATATAGGGGAAAGTGTCCTTGTCCCTGACATGGGAATTGGAAACTTAATGGTCTTTAAGGTCCCTTCCAACTAAAACTATTATATGACTCTGTGAACATGAAAATTTTTGTCCCCATTGAATGAAAAAGCAATTTTCAGACTGTACAATTCTTTCTGTAGTAATTTTTCTCTCTTTCTCTTTGTTGTCATACCCAGTGAGCAAAAGAACTAAAAAACCCTGAAGATTTCCTGAGAACTGGGGTAACAAAATTGTTATGTTATTTTAATAATAGGAGGAAATAGCAAGAGTCTTTCAGCAGAAGTTGATAGAAGTGCAATTAGGAAGGAAAGTGCTTAATTTCCCCATTATATCAAACTTTTATGTTCTGTTTCCTCCTTTAATTTAAGGAACTGAACCATGACATCATGATAAAAGTAGATAATGTTTCAGCAAAGAATCATATTGAGGCTTTTTATTCATCATGTGTCCTAAATGAAGAATAAAAAAAAAAAGATTATACTTCACATCTACAAAAACCTGAGAAATATTTCTCAAGCTGCATGCTGTGGTTACACGGCGAGCATTATCCAGCTTACCACAAGCCATGGTGGTGTCCTAAGTTAGGGTAGGGTTGTGTGTGACCGTGCATACTTCCCCAATTTAGCTGTCCAAGGGCCTGAAGTTTGCAGGAAATTGGAAACCGGATTTGGAAGACTGGGCAGCTTGGAGAACTGCCTGGTCCATCCCCATCTAAGCCCAAAAAGGCGATTCTAGTGACTTCTGTGTGTTACAGATACTTGTAGGTATCCCGTCCTGTAAAAACTCAGAGAACTCTCGAACAGTGAACTTACTGAATGCAACCTCCCTAAATTAGTTGTGTTCTTCAGCTGCTCATGGTGCTGCACTCATAGTACCATGACAGCTCTGCTTCTGATGTGCTAATGAGTGTTCCCCACAGTGGCACCAATAAAGGCCAGCTATTACTATCCTCATTTGTATTTGGGGAAATGCAATATAGAAACTAAGTAGGATGCACATCCAGAGGCAGAGATCTACACGTAGGTGTTTGGAGATGAGACAAGAGTCTGAGCTCCCACAGCAATCAAAGATCAGAGAACAGTGAAAATCACCCAACAGCAGGCATCTCTAAAGTGCTCAGTAGCTTACATTCACTGTACTGCTCATTCACTGATTAATATTAATATTATTAGTAGTAGTTCATCCATTGGTTAAAAAGGGAACTTAGATACAGAAAACAATTCAGTTATTTCAGCATGGGTGTCTAGGGCTGTCTGAGACCATCCCTGACATCCAGATGCTTTGCCAGAAGTACACGGGCCCTACATACCAATTCTGTGCCAATGTGTCAGGTCCCCCACAGCATCTCTGGTGGTTTGTTATACTCATACCTGGGGGTGGAAGGGTCAGGGCTGCCAGAAGTAGACTGGGCATGTCATTTGGATGTTGGAAATACAATCACTGCAAACTGATGTATTTGTTGATAGAAGAAGGCTCCACTTACATTAGAAATCATTTTGGCTCCCTAAACATCAACCTGTGGCACTTGAGATGCTGTAAAGGCTGCCTAACTGCTGGTTACAAGCCTTTTCTAGGTGCTGTGACAGCCTTGGGTGTCTGTACCAGGCACCGTGGCACACCCTAAGTGACATTAGATGTCTGTGTGGGCAATTGAATCAAGCCTTTCTTGTTTACCAAGACCCTGGTTTGTCCTTTTTGTTGATACAACACACTGGCAAACACATATTGTGTGGGCTTATGGCCAGATGCCTGAGGTCCCTCTGCACTCTTCACACTCATTAAATACAATATTATTTTTCTACTCTAGATATTAAATAACAACACATTTGAATTGGCAATGGTTTTAAGCAGAGGCATTTCAATCAGAAGCAGCAACCCTGCACTTTCTTTTATTTTTTCTCTGGCTGATGCATTTTTACAGAACTGAGTTGGTTGAGCAGAATAGAAGTAACTTCTTTGTGTTTGCGAAATGTCAGTGTGACATCCTGAGCATGGGCTATTGGAGTCTCAGGAGAAGCTAAGTGCAGTGAGTAACTTTATTATGTCCACGAGTGGAGCTGCAGCCATTGGTGAGATGCGTATGACGCACTATTGACATGCCTTACTTGCGTGCTTTCGTGTGTGATGGGGCAAAAATGACTCACTGCTGTGTGGGCTGGCTATCAGCTCAGCTGAGCTTTCCGACTTCAATGCGACTTCGTAATCGACTCTGACAAGTCCATATCTATCTTTTATGTAATATTTTATAACACTACACCCTAAGGTCAAAATAAAGTTCTGCTCCTCTTGCTTAACCTTCTTTCACAGAACATTAAAAAAAATGGACTAAACCAACTGGAAGTAAGTATTATTTAGGTGAATGTACTGTAAAGGAACGTTTTTCATCTTTGTTGACAAATAAACTCCGTAACAAAGGAAATAAGAAACTCTCCAAATATCAGAAGACCCTCACTGCTTGTTAGGGAACATAAAGCTGGTCAAATATTGTTCCTGGAGTGGGTGGCAGGTGCTTGTATTGTTCGCTAGAGAAGTCACTGTGAATTTGATTGTGAAACAACCGAAGCCAACCTTCACTGTTCTGCAGGGTTGCCCTTATGTTAGGGAGTACCACAGCTACAAAGAATGCTAATATTTAGAGGTAGGGAGCAAACAAAGAGATAATGACTTTGAAATAAAATCATCTTTATTCATGGAATCACAGAATGGTTTAGGTTGGAAGGGACCTTAAAGATCATCTAGTTACAACCCCCCCGCCATGGGCAGGGACACCTTCCAAAATACCACATTGCTCAAAGCCCCATGCAAGCTGGTCTTGGACACTGCCAGGGACAGGGCATCCACAACTTCTCTGGGCAACCTGTGCCAGTGGCTAGTGCCCTGACAGTAAGAATTTCTTCCCTATATCTGATCTAAACCTACCCTCTTTCAGTTTACAGTCATTCCCCTTTGTCCTATCACGACATGTCCCTCCAAAAGCTCCCTCTCCAGCTCTCCTGCAGCCTACCTTTAGGGTTAGAAGGTCCTAATGTCTCAGAGCCTTCTCTTCTCCAGACTTAACAACCCAAACACTCTCAGCCTGTTTCCATAGAAGAGATGCTTCAGCCTCCTGATGATTTCCATGACCCTCTTCTGGTCTCACTCCAACAGGTCCATATCTTTCCTGTACTGAGGGTCTTCAGAGCTGGACACAGCACCCTAGGGTAGGGTCTCACCAGAGCAGAGGAGCAGAATCACCTCTCGGCCTGTTGCCCACACTGCTTTTGATGCAGACCAGGATAAATTGGGTTTTCTGGGCTGCAAGCACACATGGATATGGGAATGTATGGATATGTCACTCGAGGACATGGTTTAGTGGTGCACATGATTGTGGTGCTAGGTTGATGCTTGCACTTGATGATGTTAGAGGTCTTTTCCTACCTTAATTATTCTATGATTCTGTAGTTGTCGAGTTGTGCTGAGTGGCTCATCAACCAACACCCCAAGGTCCTTGTCCTCAGGGCTGCTCTCAGTCCATTCTCTGCTCAGCCTGTATTTGTGCTTGGGATTGCTCTGACCCAGGTGCAGAACCCTGCACTTGTTGAACGTCATGACATTTGCACAGGCCCACCTCTCAAGCCTGTCCGGATCCCTCTGGGTGGCATCGCTTCCCTCCAGCACTGCAACCGCACGACACACCTTGGCGTTGTTGGCAAAGCTGCTGCGGGTGCCCTCAATCCACCGTCCATGTTGGTGACAAAGATGTGAAACAACACCAGTCCCAGCACCAAACCCTGAGAAATGCCACTCATCACTGATCTATCCTTGTGGACATCGAGTCATTGACCGCAAAACTTTTGAGTGTGGCCATCCAGCCAATTCCTTAATCCACTGAGTGGTCCACCTGTCAAATCCATGTCTCTCCAGTTTAGAGACAAGGATGTCATGTGAGGCAGTGTAAAACATCAATGCTGTAACCTTATTGCTGAAGGCCACCAGATTTGTCAGACATCATTTGCCCTTAGTAAAGCCATATTGGCTGTCACAAATTGCCTCCTTATTTTCCATGTGCCTTAGCATAGTTTCCAGGAGGATCTGCTCCATGATCTTGCTGGGCATCCAGATGAGACTGACTGGCCTGCCAATTGAAAAATGGAAGCTGTGTTTCCCCTTTTCCAGTCAGTGGGAACTTCAGCAGACTGCCATAACTTCCCAAACCTGATAGATAGTGACTTAGCCACTTCCTCCACCAGTTCCCTCAGGACTTCTGGATGCATCTCATCAGGTCTCATGGACTTGTGCCCCTTCAGGTTCTGTAGATGTTCTCCAACCTGATCTCCTACTGTGCATGATTTTTTCCAGTCCCTGATTTTGCTTTCTATGACTTGAGCTGTGGCTGGAACACTTGCTGGTGAAGATTGAGGCAAAAAATCCATCGAGTTCCTTAGCCATTTCCATATCCTCAGGTCTCTCGTTTCCTTCCGGAGAGGGCACACATTTTCCCTAGTCTTCCTTCTATCTCTCATGTACCTGTAGAAGCTTTTCTTGTTGCTCTTGATGTCCCTGGCCAGATTTAATTCTCTCAGTGTTTTAGCTCTCCTAACCTGACCCCTGGATGCTCGGACAATCTCAGGAACAATTCTTCTCAGGCTACCTGCCCTTCCTTCCATCCATCCTCTGTGGGCTTCCTTTTTTTGTTTGAGTTTGTCCAGGAGCTCCTTTTTCATCCACACAGATTTCCTGGCATTTTTGCATGATTTCCTCTTCATTGGGATGCATCATCCTTGACCTTAGAGGAGGTGATCCTTGAATATTTCTTGGGCCCCTCTTCTCTTGAGGGCTTTGACCCTGAAGATGTATAAGTCTGCTCTTCTGAAGTCCAGGGCAGTGAGCTGGCTGTGTGCCCTCCTCACTGCCCTAAGGATCTTGAACTCCACCATTTCATGATCACTGCAGCCAAAGCTGCCCTTGAGTTTCACATTGGCTACCAGCCCATCCTTGTTGGTGAGAACAAGGTTCAACACAACATCAGGGAACAATGTCCAGCATCACACCTCTCCTCGTTGGTTCCTGTATTAATTGGAGAAGGAAGTTATCATCAACATATTCAGGAAACCTCTTGGATTGCTTGTGCCCTGTTGTGCTAAGGATGTCAGATGCCCAGACTCTTGAGACATTGTTCATCTATTTAACTTTACCCATCTTGAGTGTGTCATTCGTAACAGTCCTCTAGTCACCTATTATCCTTTGGCAAAGAGAGTGACCAATGTCATACCTCACAATTGATTAGTCTTTATTTGGACATCTCTTTCAGAATAGGATGAACTCTCCTCTGGAGTTTCTCTTTACTTAGTTTGGGACTTAGCTTTTAGAATGAGTAAAGTTAGAGAAGGTAAATCCCATCACTAGGTGCTATTTTGAGGAGGCAGGTAGGTACTAGCTTTTTTGGGGATGTTTGTGCAGTGACTGGCCGCTGGTTTTCACAAGCAGACCATGGTTTATGATGGAAATTCTCCAGTGCTACTGCAATGCCTTCCAGTTTTTAAAAAACCTTACTAATGTCACTGGGTATTATTATAGTTCAGTTCTTTGGGCTGATATTAAGTACTGTCTGGCCCAAAATGAGGATGTGTATAGATCAGAAAGATAAAAGATCAGACTGAAATAATGAAGATGCATATGTGTTATTTGCTGCAAGATAGATAGATAGATAGATAGATAGATAGATAATGGATAACAAAAGAGGCAATATTTTGTTTTGTCTGTGCATACTTATCATATGTCCCAGTTGCTGCAGCTCAAAAAAGAAAACACTTATTTAAAAAGTGATGTGGTAACATCTGAAAATTGTGTCTGAGAAAGTGAAGACAGAATTAGATTCAGTGAGACTAGAGTGACTTGTAAGTTTGAATGAGGAGAAGGAAACAGATCTGCTTCCAGGAGTATCCCAGTGGCTTAGCTGAAGACTAACATGGTGTCATTCAGGCACTGAAATCATAAAACTTGTTTATTGTGGCTGTGCAGCTGAAGTAATAGAAAGCTTGAGACTGACTGATAAATAGCTGGGTAATGAAAGAGTTGCCTGCAGCCCATTAAAGAAATGATGAAAGACTGAAGTCTGCCACAAGGTTTCTGCAGCCTGACATAGATGAGGTGGCGAAGACTGGGAGATATCCTGATCAGACTAACAGATAACTAGTAAAAACTGAACACATGGATCTTGCATGCATATGTAGCCTGGGGCTAAAGATACTCACCAATTAAAAATGGTGTGATGAAAGATGGTAAGGGAAGATGGAAAATGCGTGAGATAAGTACAGGGAGCAATGTAAGTGGCTGGGAATGTGCCAAAGATCATGCAAAATTATTGCACCAGCATTAGTGGGAGGTGAGAAGAGGACCACAGGAGCTAGAATAAAGGCATCAGACCAGTAAGACAGTGCAAACATAGGGGCAGGATGGGAAGGCGAGTAGGGAGTGTGGCTTTTAGTTCAGCAGAAGGGAACTGAAATGCAAAGAAAGTGAGCAGCCGTATGTGCTGGAGAGTTTATCAGCCTTGGGGCTTACTGTACCTTCCCATCTGTACATCACCGTCTGTGCACTTTAGGTGGTCTAATTCTGCTAAGAGTCGGGATGATCTAACAGGATGGGAAGGAGCATGGAAAAGGACATCGGAGGGTTGGTGGTACTAGTGAGTCAGCGGGAGAAATTATAAGTTTCAGCTGCAGGATAAAAAGAAGACAGGACAGTTTTGATCAAGAACTTTGAATTCTGATGAGAGTGGAGGAGGGAGAATGATGTAGTGCAGTCCACAGGCTCAACGATGACAGAACACATGGTGGGGAGCATGAAAAATCTTATGTTCACATGAACACAAGCTGCTTGCCCTCTCCCCTCGACTGCCCTCTGCTCCCCTTCCATCCCACCCCCTCCCTTTTCACCTAGTCTCCAAACACAAATCTCCAGCCACTGCTTCCCACCCATTTCTTGACCTATTTGCTTTGTCTGAACACACAGATGGTATTTATTCTTAACTGCGTGGGAAGACAGCTCTAACCGTACAACCCTTTCTCAGGGTTTACTAGGTTTACCCAACTTGAAGTGGTAATTGGCCTGCCACAGCTTTTCAGAACTTCTCCCATGGGAAATGGGGATTGCTGGTTACTTCTTAGGCCCCTTAAGTGGTTTCCTCAGGGCTCCAAACATCCCTGCAGGCCTGTGAGATGCTGAGCTGACACCAGTGAGGAGCATGAGACAAGCTTGAAGATCTTCCAGCTTGAACAGATCTTGAACGGATATTCAGGATCTTGAACAGAGCACCCAGAACTATAATTCCATATATGGTACATATGAAAATGACATCATTCCATGGCCAAAGTGTTCTAGCATTTTGTTGATTTTTATTACTGTATCAAAAGGGTGGGAAGACAAATTTGTGATAAATGAGGTCTTTTGCTAAAGTAGCTCCTCTAATATGCAGCTGACTTCCCCTGACTGACTGCTCCTTCTTGGGGCAAAAACTTTGCTCTTGGTTAAAATTTACAATTTCCTCCAGTTAATTTCACAAACTTCTAATTACGGACAGAGATTTTACAGTCTTTTAAGAGACCTTATTTTATGGACTGCTTCATAATATAAACCATCTCTCCGCAGTGATAGACACAGAAAGTCTGTAATTTGAATATCTGATGTGTTAATACTGTCTTTGGAAGAATTTGAAATCTCAAGTTGATTACAGTCATACTTCCCATAGGGCAATAAAAGCACTGTTCCACTTTTTAATACATCTGCTAATCAAACACTAAATATTCCCTCCAAACAAATCAGTGAGGTTCAGGAGAACACGAGAGTAGGCAGTCCGAGGGGTATTTAAAACGTCAGATGACTGTATGAGATAAGAAGGCCTGTGTGGGCTGACAAGTTTAATAAGCACTGCAATATTTAGTAAGTCTCCTTGCTTAATAGCAGTTTCTTTAATGGAATAAGGTATCCAGGAAAGTCTGTCACTACTCTGAAGTACACATTTATTTTAATCTAATTCCACCCAGTTGCACGTTCTACTCAGAGTGGTCTGAAAATCCACTCTCTTGTAAGATGCCTCTTTCTGAACATCTTCAGCATTTTCATTGCGGCTGCTCATGGTCTGCTACAATACAAAAGCTCTTTCCAAACCCGAGAGGAATTTGATTTTTTTCATACATATGAATAAATATGCCTACATGGATTTGACTATAATTAAAATGTCCTACAAATGTCTTTGTACTTTTCTATTGATTTTGAATACACAGTAAGATAATGGCTGTCCAGGAAAATGTAGGACAAGTTTTCACCCTGACTTTGTCTGAAGTCTAACTTCAGTATGACTAGAGCAGAAAAGAGGAAAAAGTAATGCCTCTTTTCCCTACCTTTCATGCAGTATGTAAACCTACATATATTTTCCAACTGGAAAGAATCAAAAAGTCAAGGAGTAACTCGCAGTATGTACGTGGTTTGCAGAATAAGTACTTGGAAAGAGGAACTTCTGTTCTCAACCTAAAATCTGACACAAATCATTAAAATTAAAATTTTTGTTAGCTGTGTGTCTGGAGCTATTTAGCCACTTCTCAGAAAAGAGTGATGAAGAAAGCAAATACTAATAATGCTGACGGGGATTTCAAAAAATCTATTTCTAACAAATTTCAGTGAAAAGTAAGTACAACATTGGTGGATTATGAGAACAAACCTGTACTTTGTAATTGCAGAATGAAAACTAATGCTACATAGTTTTATTAGGGTGCCAAAGCAGTAATGACTGTGATCACCCCAAGCAGTCCCTGAATGTTACTGTTCTTTCTTTCTCTTTCTTTCTTTCTTTCTTTCTTTCTTTCTTTCTTTCTTTCTTTCTTTCTTTCTTTCTTTCTTTCTTTCTTCTTTCTCTCTTTCTTTCTCTCTTTCTTTCTCTCTTTCTCTCTTTCTCTCTTTCTCTCTTTCTCTCTTTCTCTCTTTCTCTCTCTCTTTCTTTCTTTCTTTCTTTCCTCTCTTGATGTAATTGAGATGACATGCTTAGTTTCTTCGTCCAATGCTCTTCTGCAAAATGGTGTACTTCAGACTTCAGTGAGTTACTGAGGATTTTCTGACCAGCATGACAATGAAAGAAACATCAGGAACTAAGTAAAGGGTTTGAAAAATGTCCACAGGCAGGACTATTCTTCATCATGTATAAGATGGTAAATTATCCTTTGTCAGTGTCTTGGTAGTGCTCACTGTCCCAATTCACTTGGTGCTGGCCAGTGTCAGAGACAGGATGGTGGACTTCTCAGCATGTTCATTTCCATTAGCCTAGTTTACTGGGGATCCCAGGTCATTGTTTCCAGTCTCCTTCCTCACTTTGATTCCTCAGGGCTGGGATGGAGCTAGTGGTAACTAGCCTTGAAGCTAGTGGTAGTGAAGAAAAAAGGAAAAATGTGAGTAATTTTATATTCTAATTGGCTTCAGAATGCAGAGCAAAACCAGTTGGTTTGCAAGGACGAAAGTAAAGGTAGGATCAGAGATTTCACAAAATCACAGAATTTTCTGAGTTGGAAGAGACCCACAAGGATGATTGAGTCCAGCTCTTAAATGAAGGGCCCATGCAGGGATCAAACCCACAATCATCTGTAGCTTTTTCTACTTTTTGCCACTATCGGCACCCAAAATCTTGTTTACGAGTGAAGAGGAAACACAATCTTTTATCAATATGTGTATATCCAATAATTTAATTTTAGCATACTCAAAGTCTTATCATTCTAATCATTGTTAGTCCAGAGAGAATCCACGCATGGCAGCTTTTCCATCATTTCATGTCTTTAAGTCGAAGTTGCATAATCTTCTATAAATATTCTACAGGAAGGAAGGAAAAGGAAGGAGGCAAGACCTAATGCCAAAATGACATGGTAAAACCATAGAAGTTTCAGTTCTTCAGGAAGGCAAAGAAAACTGTCAGTCAAAAGTGTGCTCCCCCCAAAAGCAGGAGCAGCTGTTAGGCATTTGTGGTGAGTGGAAGGTGTCCTCAGCAGCAGCCTAAGGAGGATTCCTGCACATCCCCTCTCCTCAGAGGCGAAATGGGATGGGCACACAGAGCCTTACAGACAGCTTTCATCTCCTTGTGCCTCCCTTAAAATGTCAGTGTGCCTGAGTACCCGTCTCATGTCCTGACCACTTCTCCTCCCCTCCAACCTGAACTCCGACTTCATCACTGCCTGCTTTACTGGCCTCACCTTTCAAGCAGGGATCCTATATTCTATCCTAAACCGTACTCCCCCTCTCCCCAAACAGCTGTGATCTCTGTCCCAGCTGGAGCAAAAACTGCTGCCCACCAGCATCCCCGCAGTAGCTCTCCATGAGAAAAGCCTCCCCTATCACCTTTCCAGGGATAAGACTTCCTTCCTGCCATCAGAAAAACAATTTCTGTCTGATTCATTTGAAGCTTGGATGAGGCCCTGGATATTCCATTTAGTCACTACTACTGATATTTAGAGATTCTGTATATGTCTACCTGTTCTGCCACCACTTCCTAAGTACCCTTTAATACCTGTGTGGGACTTTAACACTGTTGGCTTTAAGAGGAGATCATGAGGCAATGGGAGAGGCCCTGTGATGTTCTGGTTCAGTTGTAACCTGCTTATACAGGTTCCCTGGTACTCCAGCAGTTTGTCAGATTTAATTTTTAGAAATGCAGTGCAATTCAAACAAATACAAATTTTAAACCTAGCAGCACAATTTCCAGTACATGAGAATATCTATGGGATAAAATAAATGAAGTTAGATTTTTTTATTATTATTATTATTATTTTACTATTATTTTAAATTGCTCTGACATGTGGAGAGAAAGGAGCTTAGAGGATAGTAGTTTTATAAAGGAAAAAAGTGACAAAATTTTGCACTGAAGAAAAGAGAAGGAAATTCTTTTCCCTGCAGAAATAATGTAATTGACACAGAGTGTACACTTTTCACTGTTGTTTAAGCAATGTATGTTTGATTCCTCTGATTATTCCTCCTCCATCTTTCCCATGCATCCAGGATGTTTGATAGGCCCCTGTGAGTAGTAAAATCACACATTAATTCTGTGGACTTAACTATCCTTCTTAGTCAATCAGGCATGAGCCCTGGAATTTCTGAGCAATACATTTTCCCAGATTAGACAGCATTTTCTCTGTTCTCTTCCAATTTGGACCCATTTCCAAATTATCCTCTTCCACTGCTAAGAATCTCATTTGAGTGAGATTTGACACTTCAGTTCTCAGTGTTTCAGAGATGAACTCACAGCTGGTATGAATCTAGAAGCTTGTTCTGTTTATGAACAAGTTTCTATGCAACAAATGTTGGCAATAGCAGCAAACTAAACCAGGGACTAAATGTCTCTGCTGCTGCCATATTCACACTGGTATGAATGGAGTGCAACAAATGAAACATTAACCTCCCCCTAACCAGTTTATACCTGTCAGCTTAGCTCATCATGACTATCAACGTGGTACAAACCCAACTCAAACAGAGCAGGTTAAACTCCAACACAAGCTGCTTCTTAGCTACTGTGTTACCCGTCTGCACTGTGTGTCATTCAAATTATTTGAGCACAGGTACACCAGCTGATTATGCTGAAGCTTCTCTCGACAGCCATGGGTTTTGCTCTTTTATTTAAAATCCTAGGCCTTGGAGCCAGATGAATGCCATGGAATCTTAGTTTCTTCATCAGAAATCTTACAGGTGAAAAAAGCAAGAAAGCAAACAAAACCTATGAATACACAACCAAATTATTTTCAAAAGTAAGAAATCAAGTAAAAAAAGAATTTAATATATTGTCTTCAAATGTAACGATTTTCATCCATTCTCAAGATTTTGGGATGCTTTAATTAGATGTCATCCTGATGTCTTATCTCCATGGCTTTTTGTAGTTTAAGAAACTGTAAAATCAAAACAGCAAAAAAAAGTTATGTGCCAGATATTAATCCCATCGCTCAGGTACATTGGGTCTACTTATGCCTCTCTCTTCATGCAAGCTGATCATGCCCAGAGGCAAACACTAAAGGAATCTCAGTACCAGTGATACAGAGCAGTTTGGGTTGGAAGGGACCTTAAAGATCATCCCATTCCAACTCTGCTGCCATGAGCAGGGGCACCTTCCACTAGACCAGGTTGTTCAGAGGCCCATCCAACCCAGCCTTGAGCATTTCCAGGGATGGGGCATCCACAGCTTCTCTGGGCAGCCTGTGCCAGTGCCTCACTAGTGTGGTTTTGCCCTAGGAAAAACCTGCTGTCCCCCAGAACAAAGACTTGTCAGAGGAAAGGAAAATGAACTAAGCCTGGCAGAAACATGTTAGATGCAATAGCTCCCCTCAGAGCTTTTCAGCGTGCAGTGGATAGAAGCTCAGATTACCCATTTCATGCATATTTTCCTGCAAAATCTTCCTTTTCATCAGAACTGCACAGGAAGCTCTACACACAGTCTTAAGAGAATCCCTGTTAAGGGATAATCTTCTTCACAAAGTGTAACATCACGATGTACTTTATGGTCTCTGCC
Organism: Mohoua ochrocephala; assembly: GCA_013398855.1. Classification (NCBI taxonomy): domain Eukaryota; kingdom Metazoa; phylum Chordata; class Aves; order Passeriformes; family Acanthizidae; genus Mohoua; species Mohoua ochrocephala. Next base: position 121,480 of record VZTA01021001.1, read on the forward strand.
CATTCTTATTCTTTCCCTGCCAACAATTCCTGCAGCACAGCTATAAATCCCATTAGGTGAGGTCACCAGCTCGAGTGAAGAAAAACATGTTCTTAGGTACATTTCCCAGGGTCGCCCCAGGCAATGCATTTTTCTGGCAGGCATTTGGGTGATTCCCAGGAACAGAAACCATGTCAGTTATAAATACTTTTGGAAAAAAACCAAATCTGTCAGATCATTACAGGCAACTGAGTCGTACTCCACTGTTACTCAGAGCTATCAGGTGTGATGATGGCAGCCATCAGTTGCTGTTGCTAAAATTCAACCTGACGGTCACTTTGCTGATAAGTTTTGGAGCCAGAATCAAGCCTTGAGTGGGTGCCACATGATGAAAGGTAAAACATTAGTGTTAATGTTATTATTTTCTGGAAGGAATGTACCTGGTAAGTTATGGGCAAACAAATAATTTTCACCGAAAGAAATGCCACTTGTTTCTTTAAAAAATATCAGAGAGACTTTACTTAAAAGTACCCCGTTTAAAATGTAATACCACTTACCCTACTTTCCCCTCTTTCCGATGAAAGCAGTGAAACAGAACATACCTGAATAGTCACTCTTTGAAAAATGACACATCTTTAACTTTTTTGCACTGTTGCTCTTTGCAGTATCCAGTTTCGGATTGTTCCTGTCTTTTGAAAACAACATGCAGCTGGAAACCCCCTCCCAATACATATTAATTTGCTAGTGAGGCCAGCTTTTGGTTTTAATAATTATTATGGACAAGGTTTAAGAGTTTGCCCTGCATAAATGCCTTTGGATCTTTTTTCACTGCTTCTGTAGAAAGTTGTCTAAGACAATAAATGCTCGTTACATTGAAATATCAGTGTGTTCTGTAAGCTCTTATGACACTTTTCTCCTGTATTTTTATGCTGCATGTTTGGGTGCACTGCTGCCAACAGTGCATTTAATACATAGCAGTTTCATGCTCCTTTATTCTTGGAAATTGTTCATTACGTGCTTGTGTTACTTTCCTCCTTCAATGGAGTCCCACAAGAAACTGTCCTAGAACCAGAAGACAAAAACAGAGGAGCTCTCTAAGGTGCCAGAGCAGCAGGAACTTTCCAAGAAAAATTAGCAGTCACAGGTCAAATAGGAAAATTACATTCCCTTAGATTCTAGTTATGTTTGTTTGCTAATCCATTTCTTTTCTGATATTCCAGTCTTCTGGGCAGAATAACAAACAACCTTTTAAAAATTCTTCCCGTTAGAAAAAGGTGTTCTATTAGTCCTTGTGGATAAATGAGTTCTCCCTACTGTGAATTATTCTTTTGATCAGCTTTGCTGCAAGATGATTAACACTCATTTTTGGGCCAGTAACATGTTTCCAGTATACCAGTTTCAAGGTCTGAAGCCTCGTCATCCTGTAAGGCTGGAGAATGTTCTGCATGCTGAATCAGAGACCCTGAGTTGCTGGAGGTGACATATTATATTTGTTAGAAGCTGAAGATATCAAGCTATCGTCCTGGAAAGTGATCTTTTCAATATAGAAACATCACTTTGGAGGAGGGTTTAGGCATCCTTTTTAAGCTTAATTTCTTGGGTTAATTGAAAACGGAGGCATCTAGCTACATGTCTGAGAGGGCACAACGTTTGAATATTTAAAGCATGAAAAATATCTGTAAAACATTTAAAATAATTTTTCTGTAATCTATGTAGCATATGTGTAACAGCTAAATTTATTTGGCAGACTGAGATTTGCTTCATAGGCTTCAAAACTTTGTTTCCAAAACATTTGAATTTAACATCTCTCAGTGTGTGCTTATTTGGCAAAATTTCTGAAAACTTCAGCTATCATCTACCATGACAAAATTCTAACCTTGACTAACATAAATGGAGTTCTTCATGCAAAGAAGTCAAGAAAAGAAGACCCAAAACAAAGAGAAGCAAATACACTGGACAGATATTTTCAAATGTCATTTATGTATGGTATTCACTTCATTGTGATTGTTTTAGGTAAAAGCCAGCAATTGCCCACACAGAAGGCAATGTAGAGAAGGTCTGATAATAAGAGTAAAACTGTCATATAAGTAATTTGCTTTCAAAATCATGTACTACAGGCTTTTTTTTTTAAATCAGGACAACTCTGAAATTCAGTTGGTTATTATTTTAATATTTTGCTATTTTTAATTCTAGTTAAAGCTTTTGCTCATGTTCATCTTTACTTTATGTATTCAATACATGCGTGACTCGAGCCCTGGGAAAAGTGCTTATTACACCTAGCCACATCACTTTGTGGGGAAAGTAGATACTGTTGGAGCTTAAACTGAGATTTATGCCTTTATAAACACGGGGTTTACATCATACATAAAATTAGATACAACTTGGACATTCTTCTTATTAAACACAATGCAAAACAATCCTGGCTATCTATATGCAGGACAACCTCGTTAATGACATCCCACGGAAGAGAAGTGCTGTAACTGAAAGGATGCCACTTCAAATGAATTTTCCCAGCAGAAGCTTCTGCTGAATCATCTTATTTCCTGTATATTGAAACAAATTGAAAGCAAGGACCTTCCCAGTCACAACATGTTACGGGAAATTCAGTATTGGAAGCTATTCTGTGCTTTAAAAGTGCAAGTAGCGAAAGATGCCTTAACCGCAGATAGTGCATGTGCTGCTCCCTTTTCAGGTGAGATAGACAGGAAGGCAAGAAAGCATTCGGATAGACACAGTCTTTTGGAACTCAAGTACATTAAAATGCTCAAAGTCTGGAACAGCACTTTGAGATATACCTTCAGGTAACCTAAGGAGGAAACCGGGAGTTTGCTGAATTAAACACTTGACAAGAAACCGAAGTTGTAAAGCCGGCTCTGCTATCCTCATTATGTGTGGGATGTGTGGGATCTTGGAGCATAACTGGCTTTCAGCTAGCTGCAGTGTGGCTCTCTCCGAGCGCTGCGCTGGGAAGCTGTCCAAGGGATATTGACTTCTGGTTTTCTGGATCCAGGAAATAGTACTGTCAAGTCCTGAGGGTAAAGCTAATCCTTATTTAATTAAGAATTTTGATTAACTGAGTTTGGGTAAACAGCATGGTAAAGTAACCAAAATATTTTGAAAGCAAAATATAGGAACTGAAGAGCAGGTCCCTGTCCAACTATTTGTCAGTAAAGATAGATTCTTAGTCTCTCTGCTCTTGCAGCTTCTGGGGATAAAAATGCAGCGTCCTGGCTGCAAAGGGATCAGTGTGAGCAGAGACAGGAGAACACTTTGGTAGAATTCATGTAAGGCACCTGTCAGCAGTGTTTTATAGCATTAGCTGTGCTACAACTGTGTTACAAGAAAAAAAATGAACCTTTGTACTGGGTCTGCTTGAGATGAAGTTAATTTTCATAGCAGCCTGGAAGACACTGTTTTGGATCTGTGACCAAATCAGCGTTGATAACATATTTTAGCTATTGCTGAAAAGTGTTTGTCCAGTGTCAAGGCTTTTTCTTTTTCCTACTCACCCCTCCCCAGCAGGCTGGCAGTGAACAAGAAGCTGGGAGAAGACACAGCCAGGAGAGCTGACCCAAGACAGACAAAGGGCTATTCTAACCCTATGTTGACATGCTCAGCTATAAAAGCTCAGAGAAAGACAAAGAAAATAGGATGCCTGACATTTGTCTTCCCAAGTAACCATTGCATGCAATGAAGCTCTGCCTTCTAGAAATGGCTGAACATTCGCCTGCTGATGAGAAATAGTGAATGAATGGGTTTTTTTGCTTTGCTTGCATGTGTCGCCTTGCTTTTTACTTATTAAACTGTCTTTATCTCAATGCATGAGGTGTTTTTGCTTTTGTCCTTCTGGCTCTCTCTCCCATCCCTCCTGGGAGGCAATTGGGTGGAGCTTACCTGCTAACTGGGGTCAACCCACCACAATCTTGCAACAAGGCCCTAACAAGTTCTTCTCTCTGCCTCTCCCTCCAAACCTTCACATTTAAACATTTTTCCCTTTCAACTTATACAAAACATGTTCAAGAGATACTCAGTGATGGACTGAAAGAAGAAACATGCAAGTATGCAGTTGCATACTTAATTCAGGTGCACAGCTGCGAGGCCACATGCAAAGGAGGCACTCAGAAGTTAAGACTGGCACTCACTTTTGAGTGAGCTGCTCCTTTGGTTCTGATTTGTCCAAATGTTATTTAATACACGTGATGTAACCGCTCTGGCTGTGTGACTGACCTCTTTGGAACGCTGTGCCAAAGGCTGTCCTCGGCGGTAGCCATGCAACCGCATTGATTTCCATGCGATCACACGGGCGTGTTTGCAGACACAAGATCACCTCAGTGGCGTGCCCTCCTCCACTGCAGAATCACCCACTGTTTCGGTCTCATTTTTGTCATCAGAGCTGGTTGCTGCTTGCATAACTAATGTGTCAGTGTATGAGTGATTCTGCTCTCCAGGCTGTACAAAGGCATGCTGTCCTTAGTCCATGCCAGGTCATCCCAGGAGAGCTTCCTCCTAAATCACTTTCTTTGCCTCCTCACTCATTAGCTTATCAGAATCCTCTTTCCAAATAATCGGATAAAATTTGATTATTTTACTTTACAACAAAAAAAGAATTAATTTTAAATGGAAATGATAGAGAGATGTTTTGAGGCACTGCCAAAGCTCTTTGACAAAATTTTTGTAGGACTTTAGTGTTCGGAGCATTCTGAACTGTCACGCTCCGCAGATAGAAAGGCCCTATATGCAAACGTGGGCTGAACAGGCCCCTGATCCAAAAAACATGTTGATTCTTAAGGAGGGTGAGAAAGGTCCCCGCTCCAGGAAAAAAACATGCATTTATTCCCACAGAGGATTGAGCAGACCCCCACTCCACAGACAGCAAGGTGCTTTGTACTAACACAGACTGAATGGGCCCCTGTCCTAAGGAGGGACACATAATGCGCCCAGCTCTGGAGTCCTCAGCACAGGAAAGACCTGGATCTGTTACAGAAGGTCCAGAGGAAGGTCGCAAAGATCATGAGAGAGCTGGCCCACCTCTCCTGTGAAGAAAGGCTGTAAGAGCTGGGATTGTTCAGCCTGGAGAAGAGAAGGCTCCAGGGACACCTTCTAACAGCCTTCCAGTGCCTAAAGAGGGCCTATAGGAAAGATGGGGACAGATTTTTTAACAGGGTGAGAGGACAAGAGGTAATGGTTTTAATCTGAAATAGGGTAGGTTTTGACAAGATGCAAGAAAAAATGAGGGTGGTGAGGCACTGGAACAGGTTTCTCAGAGAGATGGCAGATGCCCCATTCCTGGAAACATTCAAGGTCAGGCTGAATGGGGCTCTGAGCAACTTGTTCTAGTGAAAGGCCCATGGCAGTGGGTTTGGACTAGATGACTTTTAATGGTCCCTTATAACCCAAACAATTCTTTGATTCTCTGCATTCCTAGGAGCAGCTAAACAGGCCTGTGCTCACAGGATTGGCACACACCATTTTTTCAGGAGGGTTAGAGAGGCTCTCACCATCAGTTATTGTTATCACAGTATGTTACCACTCTCAGACTGTGTCTCTTCCTCTGTCTGGAATTCCCTGCTCCTTGGCAAGCAATTTGTGCCATTACTATACACTGCCATCTCCTCAAAATGTCTTTTTAAAATATACCTGAATGTTTTACCCTCAGTCCGCAAATGTAGGACAATTTTATAAATACTTTGATTTCTTCTGCAATTATCTGTCACTGTATGTCCTCAGCAGCTTTAGTGACCTGTTGGAAGCAGAAGGATAAAAAACAGCAGTGAGGAGAAAAGTTTAATAAATACCCATTAGCATCTAGCATCCACCTTATAACCCGTGAGACACAATTTAAATGACGGATGCTTCTACCTCGGTCCTCATGGCCAGACTTCTTACTCACCCAGCTATGCAGAACAGCAGGGATCAGTGTTGCCAGGGAGCCAGCTAACAGCGCCTTGATGCAGTCACAGCCAGGGACATGGAGTGCAGCAGGCTGCAGGCTGCTTTCATAAACTCCCAGCACATTGCACCTATACAAGAGCAGCTGCTCCAGTCCCATGTCAGCCCTGCCAGTTTACTCCAGTAGGTATCAGGATCAGAAGAGTGTTGGCACTGGCAGCGCTGACTGCGTGCATCAGAGCAACCAGCACCAGCCTCATGGCCTTTTGCCTGAGAGGAGCTATGTGATCCCCTGTGTAATGAGATGTTGAAGATGAGATATATATATAATTTTGTCACTGTGTCATCAAATCACTTTGATGGGATTTTAATGAGTTTTTGACTGGCTTCCTGCCTGCAGGATTCCTCAAGGGCATTTTCTTCCATTCTTTGCCCCTGTATGGTCAAGCTGGGTTTTCCACATCCTAGCTTGAGTCCTGAAGAAATTAGATGTTGACGTTCAGTGGAAGTTGCTGTTGTCTAGGCCCAAGTTGCCTGTTCTCAGAGAACAAAGTGAACTAAGACCTATATAAGAGTGTTGGAATAAGGGAAATAAGCTTCCATGGGAAGTAAAGGACAAAACTAATATTCCATTTGGTTCATTTCTGAAAAAGGTTTGATGTTTTAGGTCAATTCAATCAACTTCAACTGTTTGAAATATGGATATATACTCTTAGTAAAACATACATGTTAGATACCAAATTAGGTGTCTATCATTTCACTTTTCAGAGGACAATTGGTGTCTCACTCAGACTGGACATGTCACTTTCAGGAAGTAGCTGTAAGATGGAAAGAAACCTATTCTTGGAGGACAATAACTCCAGAATAAGGTTAGAGAACCTGCTCTAGGCTGGGTTAGGAAGACAAATCTTATGAGGTAAAGGTCAGGTAGCAGATATTGTCTGCGTTTCCCTCAGACTATGCTTAGCATCTGTGGATAATGGGCAACAAAAGTCCAAACTGCTCCAAGGTAATTTATGTCAACGAATGAAGCACAGGCATCCAGCACGTGACCCAGCTCTCCAAGGATAGTGCTCAGAGCTAGTTACTGGCTCCTGACCTCAGCATTCACCAACCAAGGAATGCTGCCTTTGTCTCTCCCTCTCCATCATCAGAGATTACACTTAGCTCGTTTCTGTGGATTTACATGGTCATAAATCTGTGCCTGCACTTGGGAGTGTTAAAGAATCCTGATCATAAATTCTAAGAGAGGTGTTTTCCAAAACCAAGTTAGTTTGTCGGAAATAGGAATGAATGGGTGGGGATGGGTTGAGGGTGGGAACCACCTGAGCCAGGTGCAATGAATAGAATAGGCTTTATTCTGTGCTCTAGTCTTGTTCCTCGAACTGAGACCTTGCCAGAGTGAACAGCTGGGTTTATGTAAGAGCACAGTCCTGTTTAAGATGCTGAGGCGGGGTATTTTCCTAGGATAAATAAAAAAGAAAAAAAAGCCCGAACTTTATTTGCTATCCATGTTATGTGGCTGGGTGTGTAAGAACAGCAAAAAGAAAGGCTCCTGTCCCTGAACAGGAATTTGCAAGACCAAGATCAAAGTAACCTTGAGAGGTATGTTTCACATGGCTGTCATTCTGTTGCCTGAATAGCTGTTCAGGGACTTATTAGTCACAACAGACTATTCTGCTTGTCTTCCAGTTGCTCAATTAGAAGAGCTTGGGTCTTATGTAAGGCTTATGTCATGTTTGCTGTGTTGGTACAGATATGCTGTAGCCCTGATATCCTACTTTCAACTTATTAGTAAGGTGAAAATAAAATGAGTCATCAGTGTGCACTTGCAGCCCAGAAAGCCAATTGTATACTGGACTGCATAGAAAGGATTGTGACCAGCAATCGAGGGAGGGGATTCTGCCCCTCTACTCTGCTCTCGTGAGACCCCACCTGGGTGCTGTGTCCAGTTCTGGAGCCCCCAGCACAAAAAAGACATGAGCCTGTTAGAGCAGGTCCAGAGAAGAGCCACCAAAAATGGTTAGAGAACTGGAGCACCCCTCTTGTGGAGATAGGCTAAGAAAGTTGGGGTTGTTCAGTCTGGAGAAGAGAAGGGAGCCTATGAGAAAGAGGGAGAGAGAGACTTTTCACAAGGGTATGTAGTGACAGGACAAGGGATTTTAAACTGAAAGCTCATAAATATACATTGGACATGCGAATTCTTTTTATGAGGGTAGCGAGATACTGGCACAGGTTGTCCACAGAGGTTGTGGATGCCCCATCCCTAGAAATATTCAAATCCAGGTTGGATGAGGCTTAGAGCAACCTGCTCTAGTGGAAGATGTTGCTAGCCATGGCACTGGGTTTGGACTAAATGATCTTCAATGCCACCTTCCAACACAAAACATTCTATGATTCTATCATACTATCTCGTTCACTTCCCTTTAGGCAACTAATCCTGTCTCCAGTCCAGCTCCTTGTTTTTTTGATGGGAGAAATGGCTTAACCTAATTTGAGTCTTGCTAGAGGTAGGAGCACTCTAAAGGTAAAAGGAAAATACAGATTTGAGGACATATGAAAGGACAAGAATATCTATGAATGATGTTTTCTGTGGATGCGTATGATGTGGTTTCAATCTCAAGTCAGGCAGATCCTGTCCTACATATGGCACAGTCCAGCTGCCCTTCCATTCAATGCAACCGCTTGTGGAACTGCCCCAGTTTACCCCAGAGGGAAACCAGCGTGCATTTACATCAGCCCAATCCATGGGGCAGTAAGTTGTGACTCAGAGGCAAGAAAAAATTACTAGAGAAGAAATTTCATATCATCTATAACCTTGGAGAAAAATCTGTGCTAGATTTCTTTAGATAAGCTGAGAAACTGGAAATCCTTCATCCTGAAGATGGACTGCCATGAATGCTGCCACTGCATTTAAGAAAAAGGCTGATCAATGATCTGATGGAAAGGGGGAATCAACTTGCATTTTACGGTGAGAGAAAGCTCTTCATTTGCTGTCTCGAGAAGGCCACTAGAGCAGTTCTTAGAGCAAACCCTTATACCTCTCAAGCTCTATCACACAGGCATTTTACTGCTATTCATTACATGTAAATGTCTCTTTGTCCCAACACAAACTTGCAGCTGTCAACACAGCCAACACTAACTACCAGGAAATGAATCTGTCTGAGAAGGAAACGTTGCAAGCTATCAAGTCCCCACAATGTGCTAAAACATCCGTAGAGGCAGGCTGCCAGGAGTTTATTATAAACTATGGACCATATGTTCCTTTTGGCTTCCATAGTTTTGAACAAGGAAATGTGTCATCAAATAATCCCGAAGGGAGGGGAGAATGAACTGTGCAAGGGAAGAATCATAATGATGCTTCACTGGGATGGTACCCCAACGTCTGCTTTCCTGAAGAGTGTGAAGGCTTAAAAGACCAATAGAGATATAAAAAGGGGGTTGTTACTAGAGTGTGGATAGGAATAAACTTGGCAGGAACTCCACCATATGGCAACCTCAGGAGATGTGATGGGTGTCTGAGGAAAACCTGCTATCGTTCATGCTGGCTCAAGAGACAATAACTTTCTGATCTATGTATTGCTTCTGGCTCTAGTCAAGAGAAGTATGTCAAGGCATGCATGTATCACAAAACTCAAGATGAAGCTGACAGGTGACCCCACCATCCAGGTTTGCTGACCGTGCTGTTGAACTAGCTCCACATACATGCAGTGTAGATATGATTGGTGATGAAAAATAAATTATTCTGGTAAAATAGGTCCACATAGGAAGGAGACTTAACTGAGACTCCATCAGTCTTTACCATCTCAAGCTGGTAACATTTCTTTACAGGCTAATGTTTTTTATGCTGATCCCAGACAGTGCAGGTACCACTGGCTCTTCCACCCCGACTCCTGCTGTTGCAGAACACTGAACTCCATGGGTTGTGGCATATTTTTCTTCATTTACCTGAGAGTTGATGTCACTGGCATCCAGTATTACTCTCACAGTTCAGTGCAATGCCCTTTAGAGCTTGAAAACATGTTGACAAGCAGACACTAAGAGTGAATCAGCAGTGCCTCAGGTGAGGAGACCAATGAAAACAGAGATTGTGGGACATGGTAGGAAGCTCCAAGCATATGCTTCAAGCATAGGCAAGGTTAGGGCAAAAGCTGAGTGCGTTCTTGCAAAGATGAGGTTGGCCAATTGATGACAAAACAGAAGCACACTTATGAAAGACAAATAACCCAAAACATATTTCACTGAAGCACAAACTAAGTAAAAGGAGGTAGATTTAGACTAGATATAAGGAAGAAACTTTTTGCAATAAGGGTGGTCAAGCACTGGAACAGATTGCTCAGAGGTGCCCTGTCCCTGGAAACAGTCAAGGCCAGGCTGGATGGGGTTTTGAGCAACTTGGTCTAGTTGAAGATATTCCTCCTCACTGTAGGTAGTTTGGACTAGATGACCTTTAAAGGTCCCTTCTAACCTCAACTATTTCATGATTCTATGATTCTGTCTGAATCTCATTTTTTCTTAGCTTCTTGATAGGCTTGTGCTCTAGGAGGAGTCTTGGCTGACAGAGCAGAGGGAAGAGATTCCACAGCACCTCCTCCTCTGGGGTGAATTAAGTTAATTTTCCACAAATTGAATGTGTTTTGTTCATAGCAGTAATTAGTAAGCAATCTTTCTATCTTTATCTTGATCTACATGCTTTTTTATTCCTGTTCTTCCTATTTTTTTAACCCTTTTCCACTTATGTCCTGGGGAGGTGGAAGTGAGCAAGCACTTGGGAGGGAGTTAAGCTGTTATCCATGGCCAACCCATCACAGTTTAGCATCCCTACATGGCATATACGTGAGAGACTTAACCGATTGAGTATTTTTTCTACCTTATTTCACTGTCCCAGCTTTCATCATTTTTGGAGTCTCTGCTGACTTTTAGAGGCTTAAAATTATGTTGAACTTAAGACCTGGTCTGAAACCCACAGTTCTATGTGTTTACCTCTGACATTTTGGAATCAATATCAGCAGTCCTAATAAAAAAAAATTCTGCTTTAGCATAAACACTCTTAAAAATTCATTCATTAAGAACATTCAGCAATTCTGTGCTTTGAGAAAGTACCTAAAATTCAGTCGATGGTCTCACAACTCTCTTGAGCTTTTTGAAATCTCTCTAAATACCTCTTCAGCTTTGCCCAGTTAAAATAGCATTGGAGCTTCAGTTTTTGTGTGTGCTGTGGAGACCAGGATAAGGGATTGCAGTTCATTGGTGTTTGCATGGTGCATGATCAATCTCCTTGATGTGACCAAGACTTCCCTTGTCCTCTGGAGCACATACAGAGGGCACAGTTACAGTGTTATGCCGGGGCCTTGAAGGGGCATGTACACCTAGTAGTCAGGTATTGTTCGAGCTTATAAAGTTCCTCTTTCCTACACATGCAAACCATAATATAAATGCTACGTGGAGACAGTTCAACAAGATGCTTTTATTTCAAACTTAACTGCCACAAGTATCTTCTAACCAGGCATGACTGTGTTAGGAAATTCCTTTCTGTGTCTTGACTCCCAATATACTCTGCCTCGGAAATGTGCTACTTCTTTGTTTTTCTGTGTTGGAACTAATAGAATCAACACGGTGCAGCTGTGAGAGTGACTCAGCAGAATAGCTGTGAATGTTCATGCGCATGACATCCTGTGACAAAAAGAATCTCACATTTTGAAAATTTAAAATGTCTTTGTTTCATTAATTTTTTCCTCAAGGGGAGCTGAAGTTATTTTGAATAGGAGACAGTAAAGCTGAAATTCTACTACACCAATCTGTCAAGATGGCAAACATGAAAATCATATCAAGAATATGTTACACTTCAAATTTTATTGAATTCATAATTATTTTCATACTTCCCAGGCAAGATTTAGGAGTTTCTAAAGCAAGGCTTAAATGCGAAACATATGGCAGATGAAGTGATGCTAATAACAATGGGGACTAATGAGAAGAGAAATGTTTTGCTAACAAGCATGTCTTACTTTGTAGATTTTTCCTCAGGATTAATGAAGAAACTTGGAATTTGAGATCTGGAGGAGAAAAATGATAGAAATCCTTCAGGATCTGAGTATTTAACCTCTAAAAGCCCAGGGTGAATGGACTGCCTTTTACATTTACTGGGAAAAAACACAATCAGTGATTGATGGAATTAGCAGTTCTGGTTGGACTTTTTGTTTCTTTGTTTATTTGTTTTGTTGGGTTGTTTCATTTCTTTTTCAGAGAGTCTTGAGAGTTCTACAAGGCCTGACAAAACCAGTAAGATTTGCCTGCTTGAAAATACATGTCTGAAGTGGCTTTAGGTTGTTAAGTTTTCATCTGCAGCTCTGTCTTTTTGCCTCTACAGCAATGCACAAGGGTTTCTAGATGTTTAACAGACCTCTTTCACTTATGTTCACTCATATCACCTCAAAGAAGCATATGCAACCTCCACTTGACTCTGTTGCACCAAAGATCCCAATTTGCAGATAATTAACTTCCCTACTAACTGTGGCAGAGCAAAAAACCAGCCTGCAAACAAGCTCTGATACAAATTCATTCTGACTTTGAGTTAGCCAAAAATCTATGTTGAAAGAAAGAGACACTAGCAAGAAGAGGTGCTTTCCCAGACCTTTTAGGTTAGGTTATTGTGGCTGGCTGGGCTTTAGCATCTGCATAGGGACTGGGCTAAGAATGGAATATATCATTAGGCTGGGAAAGGGCAGCAGTGAGAATTCAGCTTGGGAGGCAGAACACAGTGAAGAGCTGCCATGTGCAAAACCCAAGGGTTTTCAGCTGCTATGTGTACCCTAATCTTCCCTATCTCTGATGTTCCCAGGACTGTTTTCTGGGATGAGGACTGATGGGCACAACAACTGCCTATCTTTCAGAAAATTTGGGATGATCCTGAGCCCCTGCTGAGGCCAGTACCCAGATTGGTTATTGGTTAAGAGAGTGCTCACTGCTCTTGGCCAGAGCTTTCACAGTCCAAAGGCCCAGGGCCCCATAACATTCCTACCTATTGTTTGAGTCACTATAAGTAGACTTAGCCAGTGAGTTCACTTTGGTGAGTGCCCTCGCCTTTCACCACTTAGGAGCGTAACTCCCTGCCTGTGATAATTTCTGAACTCCTGTTCACACTCCTACTTCTTAGGCTTCATGGGCAAACTGCAACAAACTCCAGGATAAAGACAGACACCATCCAATACTCACGTGACTTCCTTAGAAAAGTGTACCTCTGAATAGTCCAACCAAAGCCACCATTGTCCCTGCATGCCAGTACCCCAAACTCCTTTCAGCACCAACTATCTAGTCAATGGTTTCTGAATTTCTAGAGTATCTCATCAATATTTGTCAACTTACATTTCTTCTACCTTTGATATTCTATTCCATCATGAACTTCAGCTTTATGCTCATTAAGTGCAAAGTCCTGCACCTGGGGGGGGGAAAACTCCGTGCACCAGTATATGCTGGGAAGCATCTTGGCAGGAAACGACAGCCAGGTTGAGCATGAGCCAGCAATATGTCCTTGCTGCAAAGAAGACAGATGGAATCCTGGGTTGTATTAGGCCAAGAATTGCCAGCCTGTCGGTCCCCTCTACTCAGCCCCACCTGCAGTATTGTGTCCAGTTCTGAGCTCCTCAGTACAAGAGAGTCATGGACACACTGGAGAAAGTTGAACAAGGGGCCACAAGGATGATTAAGGGGCCGGAGCACTTCACATATAATGAAAGGCTGAGAGAGCTGGAACTGTCAAGCTTGAAGAAGAGAAGGCTCAAGGGATACCTTAAAGGAACGTGCAAGGAGAGCAGAGACAGGGTCTTTTCAGTGCTACCCCCTGATCAGAAGTGATTGGCACAAACTGAAAAACAGAAGGTTCCCTCTGAATATCAGGAAATACTTTTACTTTGGCGGTAACCAAGCACTGACAGATTGCCCAGTAAGGTTGTGGAATCTCCATCCCTGGAATTATTCAGAAGCTCACTGTACGTGGACTTGGGGAACTAGCTGTAGTTAGTCCCACTGTAGTGTGGGGGTTGGACCAGATGATCTCTAGAGATCCCTTCCAGTCTCACCTATTCTGCGATGCTGTGAACATCTGGAAGCCTTTCCTTCAATATGTGACCATGTCAAGGCCCCACAGAGTTGCTGCCTATGGACATATGTGACTAATTCCATGGTTATTTGTAGCAAATTCTCATCATATCATAGTGATTTTTTCCAGACTCGGAGGCTTTGTCCACAATGAAAAAAACCCCCTGTTTTCTGAAAGACTATTTTAGCTGCCCAGAGAAGGCTTAAATCACAGTGTTAGGCTTATCTTGTAGTGAAAAATCCACTTGCCATCTCCTAGTGACATTCATTTGAGATTTAGACACTGAAAACTAGGTATAGGGTCGGTATTTAAAATACTCCTATAGATGATGGAGACCTGAATCCTCATTCAGTTGCCTCAACATAGTGTGTAATGTCATTGGGATTTCCTGGGAAAGACACTGGCATAGGGCTGGCTACCATGATAAAGAGCCTATAGGAAATCCATATCTTTTTAAAGAGGTGGTTGGAGGCTCAAATGGTTCTGCAGCTGTCTGGGTATATCAATCCCTACACTAATGAGTACAGTCAAGAGTAGAAGAGAAGGCAGTTCAGTAGAGATCCGCCACTAGGAAGGGGATCCAGGTATCCACACCTAGTCTGAGAGCCCGTAGCTAGTCCCAGCTGCACTGTGTTCACAATGTGTCCATGGGGCTGGTCGCTCTGTCATGGTACCTACAGCATACCTACATATATTCCTGAAAGGCCACCTAAAGACCAGGAAGAATATCTTGGCTTGTTTGTCTTGATCAATTGGCATCTGCCAAAGTCGTGAGGGCAGTGAGATTTCTGACTGTAAGTAATGGCATTACAATGAAATGCAGTTTGGGAGAGGGTCCACCTACCTTGATGAGGCCTCTGTTAATAATGATATATCCTAATTTAGGGAACAACAGTTATCAGAATTCAGAGAGGGCACAGCTTGTTATACCTGCTCATTGCAAATGTGTGGATAAGAGCATTCTTGAATTACATATTCATCTTCCAAAAGGTGAAGAACTGACTCTGTGTATCCTCACAGTGAAAGCCGAGCACAGGGCGAAGCAAAAGCATTTGGTTTGTGTGGGAGGAAACCTAGGCCAGTGATACAGAATTACCTCCCACACTTTGGCTGGTATGTGTCACACTTTGAAAAGGGTATTAAACATTAGATGAGACAACAGAGAAACTTTCAGTCAACTGGCATTTTGTTCTGCTCTGTCTGCACCCCCTACACTTCTCTGAATGCCATTCCAGTATTTCCCTTTTGGCAAAATTCTAAGTTTGTTAAATCTTCCATTGATCCAGTGAAATTCCTGCAGGTCTCCTTGTTCTGCAGGTGACACTTAGATCTCTCTGTCAGGGTCCTGTGAGGGCACTGCTCTCCCCATTCCACCAGCTTCCTTCTGACACCTGCCCTTCACCTTACCATGAGCAATCTAGGTGGTGTCCCACGTGTATGCTGAGATCCTGTGATTGCAAACTTTGGTTAAGGATGTAGGAGAGTTCAGCCTTGAAAGTGTGGTCTGTAAGGTGCAGAGGATAAGGACATGAGACATGTTCTACCTTGTCCTATTGTCCATCTGACCTAATCCTGCATCTCAAGAGAGCACGTGAGCCTGGCCTGTGCAGTCAGTGCTTTAAGGGTATTGGTGATAAATCCTTTTACTATCTCTTTATGCACTTGCTTTCCAAGAACTTACCTATTAGCCTTTTGGACCTATTAGCCATATTTCTACCTGCAGGGTAGAGGCATATGCATGAAGTCTAAGGGCAGAATAATTTTCAGGTCAGCTAGTCCACTAAAGATAAAAAATCAGACTGTTTCCTTCACCTCCTCGTTAAGTCCAAACCTGTATATTACAACAAGCTATTTCATTGCTCAGAAAAAGAACCCTATATCCCATCTCGCAGGGAGAAAATGAACACACCCATCTTCCTTGCAACAAATTCTGTAAGCCCACATCAGAATACTGACCACACTATATGGTTTTCCTTTCCTGGCTTTGGCTGGTCCTTGGTTATTAAGAGAAAAGCAATAAAAAAGAAATCTTGGCCATCCAAAGGCAAGTACTGCTGGGGTAAAAATCATTTATGCTAGTGCAGCTGAAAACAAAATTTGTCCCATTCTTATCCTTTTTCTCCCATCAGCCTCCCACTTCTGTGTTTCATTTATCCTCTCCCTCCTGCTGCAAGGTTTTCCTTAAATCATATCTTCCCTCAAGGCTTTGCTATGTGTCTTTTCCAAAAACATTTTGTGTTTGAATTCCTCTGGTGCATTATAATTGTCTGAATGAGGTAGCACATTTATCAGGACCCAGACCCTGTCTTTTAACTTGGAGTGGAGAAGTGGGAAAATTTATAACACAATGGAATTATTTACAAGTTTAAGCTCTGTGCCTTTTTTTTCCTCTGATAAATATGATTTTTGTTCTCATTAATGATCATGGCAGCATGTCACATTTATAAGCTGTTATTGTACCTTCTGATTACAGCAGCACCTCTAAGCCATGGATCTCAAAAAGGTTTGCAGTCTTGTAGTACTACATTTAAGAGACAGGTAGTTTATTATTGCTTGCTGAAAGACACTGAACTTCAGTGGTTTACTGAAGATTTGTCAACAACCAGACTAAAACCTAACCCAAACATTCCTTGTTTCTTTATGAGCAACTTTTAGTGAGGTTCAACTCAGAAGTAATTTCACGACTGGGATGTGCTGTTGAGTGCAGAGAGATGCCGATTTAGACCAAAGCCTAGTATTTATATAATAGAAGTCAGGTCAAATGAATCACAGTGTTGGTTGCCATGTCATTACTGAAACTTGGGAAGTTTCTTAAGGCAGAAAGAAGACTAAAAAAGGATTTGGTCATGCTTCTCTTTCCAAAGTGTTCCAAGTCAGAGGACCGGTGCTGCTTTGCTAGCGTGCCCACGGGCTGGGCTGGGGCTGTGTGCTGCACAGGAGCAGCACACGGCCTGACTGCCTCCTGTTGGACCAGCTGGGCACAACTGCTTCAGCTTTGCTGCCCTCTGCCCTGCACAGACCTCCAACCGTGCCCCCAGAACTCCCCTCTCAGGGTGTGCAACACAAACCCTGGGCTTCCCACTGTGAAAACAGATTCCTACTGGGCTGAGACCCACAGCCTCACATGTACTACGGATCTGAAAAACCCCGGGTGAACTGAGCAGGAATTATGGTTTAGGGTCTTCAAGGGACTCATCCCATTGAACTTGGAAGAGACCCAAGGCCTAGGGCTGTGTAGCCTTTCTCCCTGCCTTCATGGCAAGATACTCTCTCAGCAAGATGCTTCCTCAGTTTTATATAGCAAGGCAGATGTGTTCTATGATGCAGATGTAGTCAGACAAGAGTATATAAGCGAAGCACAGAATTTTGTGTATTGATTTACACATCCTGAACATTGCAGCTCTTTAGAGAAAGGCCATATGAAGATTACTCGACCCAGCTCTGCTCTGCTCCAAAGATGCTGAAGATGACCAATACTTAATCAACTCAGACACTAAAACTAATGGGATGAGAAGAAAAATATTATCACATTTTTAGAAGAATAAGGATGTGCTCTTTGAACTGAGATACTGTGCTTTCATGCTTTCTGAGCTTTTCCTGCAATTTAAAAGACATTTTTAGCCTGTGCAAATGTGATGTGGATACTTAACCAAGAGTAGAACCCTCAGCAGTTTGAACTGAGATAGTACCAGCTAAGTCAGTTGCCTTAAGCAACTAAATTTTGTATGAATCTAGTCCAAGAAACACAAAAACATAATCAAATTTTGACTGAAATTGTCTGGACTGATAACTCACTAAACGGCATTTCATATTGTTAGGTCAGCGTCAGCTGCAAGGCAAGAGAAATTGCAGGGTTCTTTTGAAATCGTATTAATGAATAAATGAAGGATGTTCTTATCTTACACATGAATGGTAATTTCATGGTGAGAGAAAATTGTACGTCCTATCCCTCTGCCTCACACTGCTGGCTAATCAGTCCTGATGACACTGGGGATTCCCATGCACTGAAGTGCAACCAGCAGCAGCAGATGAACTTAAATGGAAGGACAGGATCTGGGTTATTTCAGGAGGATTTCCCTTTTCAGCTAAATGTCAGCATTACTGAAATTCAGACAGGTCAATTCTTGTTTTCTGATGAGCCAAATGCTGATTGCTGCGATTGTCACGGCAGCACAAAACTGTCCAGGCCTGTACTTTGCTCCACATGGGATATGAGTGAAAGACAGCCTCAATAAACTGTTAATGTACTCGCTCTCCAGACAGGTCAAATCATAACTAATCTCGTGCTCGCTGCTGTTACTTTGAGAGCTAACTGAGTGTGGACCATGCAGCTATAATTTGATCTGATAACTACCATTATCAGAGGACCTGATAAAGGCATGCAGTCTCTTTTATGTAATTTTGCAGGAAGGGGTCAGGCTGAACAGGCCCCTCTTTGAGAAGGGTGGACCCCATCACAGGAAGGGCTCTGAGCACAGGGGTTGCTGTGGGCAGTGGGGTAGCTGAGGACAGACAGGGCAGTCTAACATTGTCTGCTCTCCCGGGAGCCTGGCTTTGCAGTGAGTGCCAGCCAACCCTTCGGATGTCCAACCTCGCTTAATGGATGAAGTGTCCAGAAGCAGCTCCGATGATGGATCTAGACTCAAAATAAAACACTTCTTTGTCAGGCAAAGTTTCATTACACCCATGGCAGCACTCCCACTGCAGTTTTTAGTTTGGAGACCTTTTCTACAAAGGCTGGACTTGCCAGTGTGTTTTCTGCAGCATTTCTTCTCTCTGGCAGAGACATAAAGATCTTCAGGAAGCGGTTTTTTATTTGTTCCTACTGGTGAATACCCTTTTGTGCATAAAACACCTTCTCTTTTATGTAATTTTGCTATTAATACTGCAGTTGTAATTATGCTTTTAGTAAATTGTTATTTCAATTTATAATCTCTCATTTGTTGTCCCTTCCTTACTGAAAGGGGCGGGGGAAGGGGAGTGGCTTATTTGGAGTTTAATTTCGTTGTTGGGGCTAAACCCAGCACATTTAATTGATGCCCAATGTAGGGCTCAACGGAGAAGTTGAAATAATATTGTGATGGAAGCATTTGTCTACTGCATACAGAACTGTTTACAGTGCTTGATCTGTTCATGTGGGTGTGGTACCCAGCGCAGTATATTCCCGTGTGTGCTCCTCCTGATATTATTTGTCACGGTAGGGAGAGGGAGTAGGATTGCTGTGGTGATGTACTGTGACCTCAGTTTATGACAGGATAACAACAAGGACAATGCGGGTCATTTGGGATGTGAGTTCGGTGTTGTTCGCCTCTCCTGGCCTTGGCTGCTACCTCTGGCAGTTCATTAACAATAGTACCCAGCTGGTGGGGGGAACAGGAGAGGATGACTTTTCCCAGCCTTTTACCCTCCTATCCTCATTCAGGTCTGCTACAACAGTTTTTGAGAATTTTGAATTCCCTTTGGTTTTTAAGGACAGCATATCCTTGCTGCTGAATCTGCAATGTCTCTCTGTATGGCCTACACTGTGTTTAGAGTCAGGACAGAGATTTCTAGGGAAGCTGTCCAGAGACCTGCCCCAGGGGTGGATAGCCCTGAGTAGCATGAGAGGTGAGAGAAAATGGGTCAGCTTTTGAAGAAGTATTCGGCTCCAGTGATTTGGAAGTTCAACCCTGAGCAAATACAGGACCCTGATAAAATGGCAGAATATTTGAAAGAAAAATGCTGTAGCAATTCCAGAGAGGAATGAAGATATACTGGGCCCTGGCTACTGCCTACCACACACTGTTTGTTGCTGTACAGCACCTTCAGGGGAGGAGAAGGAAAGCAGACCAACAGGCACCATGGCCACTGACACTGCAGCTGAACCAGAGGGCCAGTAGCAGTTGCCCCTGTTAAGGAGAAGAAATCCAAGACCAAATCAATTCTCATAGGGGGTGATGAAGAGGAAGCAGAATCTTCACAACCAGTGGAAGAAACAGCACCAGTGATAATAACCTGATCCCTGTCCCTGAGGGAGACTCTATTGACCTGGATGCTCTGATGCTGGGATATTGTGACCAATGGTGTGGCACTAGATGGTAGTGAAGCCAAACAACTGGGATCCCTCTACCAGGATGCTGGTATTGACCAGGGAATCAGGAAAAGACCAGAAACTTGCAGCCTCTGTAGACAATTCTTGTCAAGTGTGAGGGAAAGATATCCGTGCAAAGGTGAGCTTTTAGTGCACCACGAAGGGTGGAACAACATGGCACAAGGTATCTGGTACCTGAGAGAATCAGCTGTGCTGGAGATAATCTTTTCCGATAACGAGCAATTCCCTAATCATCCAGACAGCATCCAGTGCACATAAAACATGAGGCAGAAATTCGTATGGAATGAGCCAGCATCATATGCCAACTCATTGGGAGTGATGTCATTGAAGGAGGGAGAACAAAAAGTGGAAACTTTGGTTGGCACACTCCAGACTTATGAAGAAACTATCTCTGCCCTGTTAAGGGCCTACATCTCTTCTGTGGAAAGACTGATCAAGAATTTCCAGAATTTAAAAGAGGAAATTAAAGAGGGTCACAAGAAACTTAGAGAGGAGACTAATGTGGAAATTTTCCATGCTCTGCCAGTACAGACCAGAGTCTCTGCTATTAAAAGCAGGCGCCCTCCCATTCGAGAGAAAAGGTACACTCCCCGAGGTAACCTGTGCTTTTACCTATATGAACGTGGAGAACACATGAGGGAGTGGGATGGAAAACGCACCTCTGCCCTAGCAGCCTGCGTTGAGAGGAAGAATGACTACCATTGTAGTGTGCAAGGCTTCTCTTTTATTTTCTGAGAGGTTAACAATGAAAAAAATTGAGCAGCAGATGCACTAACAGACTCTCCTTCTCCCTGCTCTTGATACGATCGGGCAGTCCAGAAGGGCACTGATGGAGCAGGTTGGGTTATTGCCAATGGACTTCCACCATGCATTGGGTCTGGAGTCTGAGATCAAGGATTCTCCTGAAGCACAAGAATTCAGGGCCAGGATTAGATACTGATGATATAAATTGTACTTGAGGGGACCAAACCTTGACCAAGGCTGCAAACTGACTCTCATGACACTGAAGCCCACGGGTTTGATCTGAATTCTTTATTGGCTGCAAAAATTCCCTAAAGAAGGCAGGACAAATCATGAAGTAGCTCATGGTGGCTAATGAGCCCTCATCTCCCAAACCACCAGATGTAGCCATTCACTGGCTTTTTGAAAAGCCAGGCATGTGAGTAGAGAATATTTCATAGTAAAGCAGCAAGGGGATTTTCCAGTCTTTCTTCACTGCCACAGGTAGGTAATAGATCCAGTATGTCACATCAGATAATGAGAATTGCTTATCTCCTCATTTTCTCTGTTCAACACTTGTTTTTCTTATAATTTCCAAGACTTGGCAATGGTCAAGATGGGTTTAAAACCTCAAAGCAAAGTTAGATCACAGGAGTTTGCATTCGGGTTTAACACGTGGCCTTGTTCCAGGAGAAAGCCACAGCGCTGGGCTGCAGGACGCATCTCAGCATGTTTCCTGCAATTAGGGAAGGAGCTGCACCGAGCCGCCGAGGATCAGCAGGGCTCTGCCCTCGCTTTGCGGCGGCTCCCGGGAAGAGCAATGCTAATGTTCTGAGGCCACCTACTGTTTGCTTTCCACACCTACATGTTAATGCGTAGGATGCTGTCCGAGAGAGCTGGCTTGTCCTAATGACCAGAAAGTATTCCCAATACTCCTTAAGGGTGTCAAGATACATCAGAAGCAGAACTTGCTCTACTTCAATTGCACTGCTTTATAAGTATAACCATCTCCAGCTTGTTAAGATGCTTTTTCAAGGAAAATAAATATTACTGTCTTGATAATTTTTTACTTCATTAATATCCTATGTAATCTCTCTGTAAGAATACCCTTAAAAGTGCCAAACCCTCCCAGAGCTTCCACTTTCAAGTGCTCAGGAGGAGTCTGGATGCACAGAATGAAATCCTAGCTCCACTGACTCACAAGCAATTATTCCCCTTTGCATGAATAGAGCTAAGTTAGGGTTTTTCTCTCTCTCAGTTTATCATAATAGGAATTTGCTGATCCCATGCTGTTAAATCCATCTGCTGCCTCAAGCTTTGACTTGAAGCACAATGAATAAAAGAAGGAGGGAAAAAAGGAGGAGGAGAATCAGAAACTGTTATCCACAAAATACCCTAGACTGAAAGCCTCAAGCTGAGCCTGTGGAGGCCAGCTACTGCTGCACAAATGGGAAGAAAGCTGAAACGCCAGGCACTACAATCTTCTGCCTATTACTAATAGCAGGATTCAGTTGACTCTAATACACAGGGACTCCCTTCCATTTACACATTCATTACACATTCTCAGCTGCTATTTAGGCATTGACTCCCAGTTCACGTTGTAACACAGGTCCCACTTTTCTTCCTGTTAAATGGGGTCAATTGGATGCTGAATCCTCTTCTTTCAGTCTCATCTAGTGTGCAATGAGACATTCAGGCCTGCTCACACCAGTCCCTGTCACCAACATCCGGCTTGTGAAATCTTCAATGCATCTATCAATCAATCAATCAATCAATCATCAGTCAAAGCACCAATGGCTTATTCTTTTTCGTCAATTCTGCTCCACTAAAGCTCCCTTCTATTTAAACCACATTCTCCAGAGACCTTTAGGAATCCATTTTCCCAAAGTTCTCTCTCCTCCGTTTGCTGTACCTTGGCTGGATAGCAGGTCCCCTTGTGCAGAAGCACTGCTGTCTCCAGATCCTAACAGAGAAGTTACCTAGCAGGTTCTGCAGAGCTCCAATCACCCATTTCCAAGGAAAATGAAACAACTTGGAGCATGTATAATCTCATATTCTTTTTAGCACATTTAAAATATTATAGATAGAGGAAAGAAATATGGAAAATTATTATTTTAAACCTCATTGTAATAAATAACCATGTTTGATGAAGTCCAAGAAATTCACTTTCAGGGACTGAAGATCATAAGTTCTTTATTGGTTTCTTCAGTCATTGTTAAAGTAGACCTTAATATTATGACTTAAGAGTTGGTGGTACATGAGTGGCTGGGAAATTTGATGTATGGACTTCTCTTCCTCACCATCAATGCAAGATAATTCGAAGTAGCTTGCCTTGAATTACATTTTTCCTTTTAAGTAAAAAAATATTGCAACTTGCTTCCCTAAATTCACCTTGGGGATTTACAGGAATTTAGAATTTAGAAAATGAAAAAATTTCTGAAATGACAGCTAAATGCTATCTGGATACCAGCAACCATGATCTGATTATTCTGAACTTGTAAAGAGAGAGATGGTCCCAACTGTAAGACACATTTTCTGTTTCATAGGGGACATAATTTTCAGTCTAAGGAGAACAGTGTAGCCATGAGACAGCAGATGAAATGGACGAAGAGTATTAGATTAGAATTACACTGTAGAATGAGGCAGGGCCAAGAGGTGGCATAGAAAATGACAGCTTAGTGGCTTAGGCAGTGTGCTCTTCAATGGTAGGCACCAAATTGAATATGCTTTAGTGGCTGTGTATAACAAATCATCAGCATTAACCTTGCACAGTGCTGCCATGTGCAGCAGACAGGAGACTTTAAGCAGCTAGGATAGTAAAATCTCACAGTGCTGGGCTCAAGTCCCTTCTTCAGCAGAGGGAAGAGGTCAGCCAGTGGACAGGAATGATGAAAAATAAAAATGTGAAAACAGGAAAATAGCACTATGTAAAATGTAAACGATGCATAAAATTAAAGCAATGAAAGGAGAAAATATAGTAGTGCTAGCAGTAATGAAATCCTAGCAATGGCAAAGTCCTATTGTTAGGTGATATAATATAAGGCTGTTGTATTGAAGGTTACACGTATGGAAGGAAATGTTAAGAATGTTTCCACTCTAATCCAGGTTTCCATTCTACTGCTGAAGATAGTGATATCTCTTACTTGAACTCTTTAGAGCATTTAACTTGCTTTGACTTTCCTGTTAAAAGTCAATACTGTACTGCAGAACATGAACTGAGTGGATTAAGCCTTTGGTAGGTGAGGTTACATATGTGCTATCTTTTCAGAGTCAACACACTTAAAACTACCGGAGAACATTTCACTCACTTATCCACTTCTGTGCAGCCACAGAGCCTCTAACATGGAGCACGTGAGACAGGTGTCCAGTGTCCACACTGCTTCAAGGCAATCTGAGAGGAAGCTGTCTACCCAATTCATGCATCGTGGCAGCAAAGAGTGTGGGACCCCTCCAGGAATGACTAACAATATGCCCCAAGATTTGTTTTATGACTGTCCCTGATATGGATCCAGGCAGGAAGGCAGATTACAGCTCAGAATCAGAAAGGAGGGCATCCCATACTCTGTGTAAAGCTGTTAAATATAACATGAATCACATCTCAAACATGAATGACTGATTCTATCAAGTATAAGCCCATTAGAAGTTTAAGCCTTTGAATTGCTTCATTCAGTGTCGCAGTTTATTGCAGATCTAACTACAGACCAACACAGTCACCACAACGAACAGGAATGTGCAGACAGAATGACTGATCAGGGTTGCTTAGCATTCTTAGTTCATCCAAGCTGCGTTTTAATACAGCCAGCAACAAAATTACACATATAAGTACCCGTACAAGATGGTAACACCATATAGAGAATACACAGCATGGCAGAGTAACTCCTAAGCAGCAGCAGTTGTGAAAGCAATTTACAGACTGTGTTGAACAAATAGATGTGGTGGTAAAAAGAACTAGTATTACTGAATCTGTAATCAGGGCAATAATTGGTAAACATTGTCAGACTGCTCTTTCCGTTGTGTATTTGGGATAAATAAACCCAGCACTGGAGTAATGCATCCTTTCAGGAGCGCTTAATAATATCTGCAGATGATCAAGAGAGAGCCACAGAAATATTTGGGGGCCAAAGGAAATTCTTCTCTGGGACCAAATTAATGAGCTTAGTGTTTTTAGTTTGTTAGAACAAAACCTTACAAATTACTTGTTTCCAATCTATAAGACCATTACAGAGTGTGCTTGACACAGAGGAATGCTGAAATTTAAAGAATTAGAGAGAAAGGAATAAGAATCAATACCAGAAGATGGAAATAACCATTTACAAATAAGAAATTAAGCAGAACTTTTTCTATTGGGAACAATTGACATTATTGGAAGAAGCCAGCAAGGAAAGGAGTGGGACCACACTGAGCTGCTGCCAACCAGCACCCCCAGATCCCTGTCTGCAGGACTGCTCTGCCCAGGCAGGTCCTCTGCACTGCTTACTTGACTTAGGACACACTGGAATTGCCTGCTCCTGAGCTTATAAAAAGATGGTTCTTACAGACTGACCAGCCCTGAAAAGGGAAAATACTTTGCTAAATATGTCCCTGAATAACTCAAAGCTTGCTCTTCTGGAGGCCAGGGTAGCAACTTTGCTGTCCTTTATTCGTATTTCACCGAAAATTTTAAACTCAACCCTTTTGTCATCACTGTGGCCAATACAGTCTCCTGCCATCACATCAACCACATCACCACTAACTTAAAGGACTGTGCAATCAAACCTCTCCCTTACATATAGTGTCACACCTCCTACCCTGCCTGTCCTGCCTATCCTTCCTGCAACCCTCCACCCCAGCACTCTGATCATGGGACTGGAGAGGACCCTCTGTCTTCTCCAATAGGATGAGAATTTCCCCAGTTTTCTTTATCCTGCTAGCCCCAGAAGGAAGATAGAGAGAAGGTTACACCCAGTGTACATATTTAAATGCTTATGCAAATATAACAAAAATTATGTGTACGTACAGCCACATAATTCAAGTACATCTGTAACAGAAGGTTCAAGTAAACTGTAATACATGCAGTTTTATTAACAGTCAAAATTTCTAATTAACCCAAGTATAAATCATAAAGTTTTGTAATTGTGCGTTCCATGCCTTAAAAGTCACCTGGTGATTCATGGACGTTGTCAAGTCATGTGAAGTTCGCAAGACTTATTGACATAGGAACAACTGATGTTAATGAGCAATATCTGGCATCTCCTCGTAATTAATACTCCCTAGTCACTAGCAGTAGCACAACCACCATTCAGACTGACATTTTGTTCAACCCATTTCCAAAACATTTTTACCTATGGTAATTGCATCTACAGAACAAATCATGTGCAGAACTAACCATGTGCCATATGCATGTACTATTTTACTCGAGACATTGCCAAACTAAGGGAAAAAACCAAGAAAATAAAATATTAGTTGCCAGTTTACCATGCCCTTGGTTTTTTTTTTTTTTCAGTGTTTTAGTCTCTACTATAGTAAGTCTAAAGTTAAAAAATAACTCTCAATGCCAGTTCTTCCCCAAGGAGGAAGACTGGCTAGGAATCTCACTTGTTTCTCAGTCAATTTTCTTCTTTTTCAGAGCATTACCTAGGAAGCATTCGAAGACTGTGTGCTTGCATATACACACCATGGCCTTTAGGCATAAAAAGGGGACTTACAAGAAAGAAGGAAACGTTTCACCATGGTCTGCTGTGACAGGACAAGGGGCAACATTTTTAAATTGAAAGGGGGTGGAGTTAGATTGGGCATGAGAAAGAACTGTTTTTACAATGAGGGTGATGTGACACTGGAACAGGTTTTCCAGAGTTGTGAATGCCACATCACTGGAAGTGTTCACTATGAAGTTGAACGGACTTTAAGCAACCTGGTCTAGTGAAAGATGTCCCTGCCCATGGCAGGATGGGTGGAACTAGATGATGTTTAAGGTCACTTTTAACTCAAAAAATTCTTTAATTCTAATGCAAAGATGGGAAAGAATATGAGGACATAACAATCTGCATGTGTGAATAAGTCGATAAAAGCACTTGCCTGGGGAAGTGGTTGAATCACCGTCCCTGGAGGTATTTAAAAGACATGCAGATGTGACACTTAGGGGCATGGTTTAGTGGTGGATTTGTCAGTGCTATCTATATAGTTGGATTCAATGATCTTAAAGGTCTTTTCCAACCTAAATGTTTCTATGACTCTATGATTTTCTGTATGCAGAATAAAAAGACAGTGAGGCATTACTTATCCTCCAAGGAAAGGACAGTGTCTATAAATGTGGGAGTGGTTATGTGTGACTCATTAATCCATCACTCCCTTTAGTTGCCTTCCAAGTTTATGTCAACTTGAAAGTCATGTCCTTTTTGCTAGTGTGACAAAGTTCCCTTTGAGGGGAGTTGGTCAATTTGCATTCCGTGGTGATCATTATAAAAATTTCTTGCCTGCTGCAAGTATTTTAACACAGAAGGCCAAAACTGCTAGCAGTCGCTTCCTGAGCAACTCCTTTGACTGCAGTAAGACTGCATGGACTATTAATTAGTGCAAAAATTGTCCAACTTCTGTAGTGTTTGGGGAGCATATAACACATGCACCAATACAAGAAAAAGAAAGCAGTTATTTGATAGAACAACCACCTGGACTCCTTAACAGCAATATGAACACAACAAACCACTTGAAAAATCAGTGTCCTTGAATTTTCTTTCACAATTGAAAGTGTCATTTTAAGTGTCATGATTCATAGCTACTCAAATTCTGTACTTTTACAAAGAGCATTTATACATTAACTTGTAATACAGGTTGTTAAAAATGAAGAAGTAGTGCTTAGGGTTGTTTTTATTAGGATAGATCACATTAATTAGCCCTGGTATGGAGGGAGGAGAAGTTTCTCTTGAATGCTCTACTCTGCAGCGCATTATTAATTTTCTCATTCATTCCTTTTTAGCTCATTAGCTTTTAAATGTTACAGTCTAATGCTGAGGGGAGGTTGCAAGTGTCTGTTCCCTCCGCCACCCATTTCAAGCCATCTCACAATCACTGTCATTATGGTTAATTTATATTGCAGTGGTACCCAATCTAGGGTAGGGATGCTATCATCACAGCTTGTGGTGATGACAAGATGGAACTCTTAAAGGATTTTTTCTGTATTGTTTTAGGACATTTTAGGTTTAAACTGAATTACAGAATGAATTAAAACTCAAGTAATTCTCTCTTTGTCAAAGAAAACTTCTTTAGCAGATAGGGCTAAGCATTATTCTTTGTAGGCAGCAAGCTCAAGAAGGAAGATTATCAAAATACTAATGCAAGAATTGTGGGCTGACATGCTCAATACCAGATACCCTTTCAGGACCTTTGAGCTGTTAGCTTCATTTTGCAGGATGAAGGAATCCCTTTGATGAAGGAGTTACTAAGGTCACACTTTTGGAAGAGATCTCCTATATGAGATTGTACAATATTTTATGGCCTGAGGCTGTAAATAATTCATTTACACTATTTTTTTTTTTAATATGCACCATGCAATGAATGTCATAGAGCTCTAGTCAACTGACCTACAGTATCTTAGGTATAATTGTTCAACGTACATATAATTCTTCCTTTGTCAGTGGTGACTCTGTTAGGTACACTGCAGAAAGCAGCTCTTTCCAACACTGTGCTAAGGAGTAAAAGTACCAGGAGTCGGTGTTTTTAGGAGGCAACTGAAATATGTGAGTTGCCTGAGAGCACCGTGACCCTGCTTTTATGTGTTAGAGTGTACTACTGAAAGGATTATACGGAATGAGAAGGGATTATTTTCAAGCAGGTATGGTTTCTCCCACACTGTGAAAAACATATGACTCACTTTGTGCTAATCACACAGTATTTCTGTAGCAGTACGTGATAGCAATTTCTTCAGTTCTTGTCAGTAATTTACCTTCCTAATAAGGTGGAGCTGCTGAAAGGGAACCAAGAATCAATAGAAGTTGAAAGTCAGTGAAATCTGAAATGTGAACCTAATGATGAATCTCTTCAGCTTTACACTTTCTCCCATGCTTCCCCCACCCCTTCAACTCCCTTTTAAAATCTCCAATTATTTTAGTCCCTTCTTAATACAGGTCTCAGAGGAGCATCTCTGGCACATCTACCTTGCTCACAAAGCACTAGGGGACCAACTATGCAAAGCATGGCTCTGCCTCTACTAACATGTGAGAGAAGTTCTGGGCAGACATCACTGTGCTGAGTGTCCTGCACAGCACAGAAACCCTTTTCCCATCAAGACTTACCCTTTACAGGCACTATCTCACTATTAAGGAAGAAAGCTTATTTCAGGTCTTGCCAAAATCTATGTATGCAAAGTCACAAAAAGTTTACATTATTTGAAAAAATGTGGGGCAGAGGTCTCATGCCTTTCTGGTCTTTACCTTTCACTCCTCTTCATGTCTTCACAATAGCATTTCCAATCAGCAAATGCCCTCTTCTCCATGCTCTTTGTTTTGCATAAAAATTAATATGTTTATAAAATAGCTTATCTCCTGCTTTCCTGATCCCAAACATCATATTTGAAGTCCACTCTACATGCCATACTGCGCAAGTTGACACAAAATCTGCTCTCTATCCCTTTTACCCCAAACATCTGAAGGCTTCGTAACCACTCCTTTGGAGAGCTGATGATACAGGTCCTGAGTCTGACTGCACCTGCTGGAAGCACAGTGGCCTGGAGTGCTAGAGCTTTGCATTTCAGATCTGTATCCCTGTTGGAAACAAACCTGGAAGTCTGGATTGTGGGTCTGTTGCTGGAGACTTTCCTTACAGTTTTATGAACCGTACCTATTCACTGTGATCCTCTCTTTTCATCTACAGCTGCTTCCTCCTCATGCATGAGTCTTGCACAGAGCTGTTTGCACCAAACATAACAGCTGGTTGCTGCCAAAAAGGAGGAGTCCCAGTTCTCCCTCCTTGGAGCACATTCTTGCTCTTATCTTTTGCCAGCCTTTTCTGTTGTTCTTTAAGCTTTTAATCACCTGGTAAAAATGGTGGATATTCTTCTGCTATCTTAGCAAGCCAGGTGGATCACAGTATGCTCCAGTGAGCAGACTGACATTGTGCTCATTCACAAGAGTGAGTGCATGGTTTGGAGGAGACGAGGGAGGAGCCTTACTGCTCTGTTTGATGGATGGGATTGAATCAGCTTGGATATCTGCTGTACGCCTTGACAGTGGTTTATGGTCTGTCACGGGGGCACCTTATCACACGCCTTCGAGTCCACTGTCTGGAGATAAATGACAGTCAGTCACAAGTTCTCTACAGCACGTCCTCACTAGGACCTGGAATGCAGTGCAGAGATACAAAGCTGGTAAACACCCGAGGCAGTAAAGCCACGTGATGTGGTACAAGGACTTGTCTGGTAACAGCACAGCCCTGCTTTTACCGTGCTGTGCGCAGGGCAGGGTACCTTGCTTCCTTAGAGTGACAGCACATCCGTTTGGAAAGCAACTGGCCCCAAACAACACAGCTGCAGAGGGAGCAACTGCCACAGATGTACCAGGTCTGGACAAAGCCTCATGCACAATTAGGTGACACTTGGAGAAGAAACCACTGTACCTATTACAACATTTCAAGTAAAACAGTGTTCATTCATTTAAAAATTACTTTGTTAACACAGTTCATGAATAATAATTATTCTCTTGCATTGAAATTTTTTTTTCTCTTTGTTGTGATAATAATTTTAGTGAATTTCACTCTAGCCGATTAGAAATTAAAAGTTTTCAGCCTCCAGAAATTAAAAGTTCAGAAGGTTCATTTGAGAAATGCAGAGTGCTGCATCCTAGAAAAATAAAATGACCATAACTTCATACTGTTACCACTGCTACTCTATAATAAATTTTAAAAAATCACCATTTTACTTGCAAGTTTAAGCAGTGGAGGCATTTTTGTATCAGCAGCTAATCAAACAGGTTATAAAGGAATTATAAAGGTTCTAAAGGAGCTGGACTTGATGATCCTGATGGGTCCCTTCTTACTCAGCATATTCTATGATTCTATGATAAAGGATATTGATGCGACAAAGACCTGCAAGCTTTATGTTTCTGAGCTCTCTTCCAGATCAAAAAGCTCCTTAGCTCTAAATGTTCTATTATTCCCTTCCTGGAAATACCAGCTTTGTTTCTGAGTCAGCCAAGACCACCCAGGCAGATTTAATCCCCAACCCAATGCATCTCTCTGACAATTTCCACAGCACGGAAGGAGGTCAGGCTCCTTCATCGGGCCAATTACTGCCTCCCCAGGTGCAAGATTTGGAAGGTGAGAGCTCATCTCAAAATCAACAGTCTGGATGGTTCTCTTCATTACACAAAAAATAAACCCCATCCATGCAATTCATACAGCCTAGTGTTTATAAAATAATTGTTGTGGTTTAAACCAAGCTGGCAACTAAGCCCCACAGAACCGTTCACATTTCCATGACATGAATTCTTCCCTTTTCCCTCTGCCCTCAAATCAGTACATTTTGATGTATTTGCTTGTTTGTTTGTTTGTTTGTTGGGGGGTTTTGTGAGTGTTTTTTTGTTTGGTTTGGTTTTTTTATTTTATTTTTGGCTGGTTGTTTTTTTGATTGATTTGTTATTTTTTTCCAGAAACAAATTGCTGAGTTAAAGCAAACAGGGAAAAGACACACTTCTTGGCTGGAGAGTCAAATTAACATAACACGTTTCTTCTCAAGCTTTTCTTTTATTGAGCTTAAGAGTCATTCTTTCTATTTCCCAGCACGTCCTGTCTGTCTCTTATCCAGGAGCAGTAATTCCCAACCATGTCTTTTTTTCTCTTGATTTAGAAAAGAGGTAGGAAAAACCCCAAAGGAAGAAACTCTGCCTTTGTAATAGAGATATGGAAATTTCTGGCTTGTACAGCTGACTGGGCCTTTAAGAGGTTTGGCTCATCTTGCTTGTGAACGGTGGCTTATTAGTGTTAATTGATGAACAACCTGATAAAGAATGAGGCATGAAAATCCCTCCTTCTTTTCTTTCAAGCTCTTTCCCACAATTTTTCTTCTTTTATCTTCTGTTATATGGAAGCCTCATCAGAGATAAACACTCTTGAGTCAAGGTTCATGCTAGTCATCACATTAGCCACTCCACATGGCAGTAGTGGAAGTGGAAAAGGCAAAGTGGAAGAGAAGACTTGAGAAACTGGAGCAGAAGGTAGAAACCCCAAGGCACCTCAAACAGTCCAAAAATCCTGCCAGCTGGAAACATCAGTGGCAAGGATTTTGTGTATTCATGAATGCAAATGGACCTTCTGCAAAGGAAGACACACCAAAGGTAGCTATTTTTATTTTAATATTAATGGATTGGACACACTTATAGGCTTAATAGCTATATTTAAATGAAGAAGAGTATGACGGCTAGACAATCACAGACATTTGAAAAGTACTGTGCTTTAAAAAGAAAGATGCATTTGAAAGGCATCAACTTGATAGGAGAAGCTGAAAGAAAGGAAGGGACTGCTGCATCATTTAGAACAGATTTGAGATTGCAGAGCTGAATATGCAGTTTTGGATGGTTTGCAGAATCTGAGTCCAGATGGGATATCAGGGACTCAAAGGAGAAACAGAACTGCTAAAGTTCCTTTTTTTAAGTTGAGGAAAAGCAATCAGAGTTTGTCAGGCTGCAAAAAATAACTGTTCAGAAGGAAAACAGAATAGTGCATAGTGGACTGCAAGATCAGCAAGATCCTAGAGACTGTGAAAAGGAAAACCAAAACCACATATCCTGAGAAAGGATTTTAAAAGTACGAGTCAAGTATATTTGCATGATAAAAAAGAAATGAGAATTTATTTTGAGGATAGTCACCATGTCTCTGAGAAGCAGTTATTTTGCAAAAGTCTTCAAAAAAGGAATGTACTTAAAGAAGAGTATTTCCAGTCAACTTAGAGAATCAGAAATCTTTGTGAGAGCTGGTCGAGATTCAGGTGCTTCCAGTGCATAGATACTACTACTTTGAGGACAGATGCAGCTCTCACAAGCAGGCTACTGGGGCTCCAATCCATGGCATATCGTACAGAGACAGCTGTATCTGTTGGAACAAAGAGGTGAACTTCAGATCTTACAATGGGGAATAATTCTTTGAAGTTCTTTCTGCAAACAGGTTACCTTCTGCTTAGGGGGAACACAGCCCACCTCAGGGTTAGGGGTAGTCTCACCTAACTTGAGGTGTCTGCAGTGCACGTATCTACACCTGAGCCGGCCCAATGGGGCCTCTTCTGTGAAATGGAGAGGATGAAGAACTTTTGTAATTCAACCAATTCACTTATGTGTCTGCACCAGGACACGCTGAGTTTTGTCCTTGAATTGTCCATTCCTCTCTGCCTGTTTGGACACTGAGGGAGGGTGGCTGGCTCAAGGATAAGCACGTGAAGTCTGATAAATCCCACTGAAGGTCTCAAAGACAGGGTTCGTTCTTTAGAAGCACTGAAGCCCAGAAGGTTTCAATCACTCTGTCTTCTCTATTATCAGCTTACAGCAATCATGCAAAGATGTTTTAAGGGAAACATTATGTTGTTTATTATTATGTTTGTTTGTTTTTTGAAACGTTACACTTGTTTTTATCCACTGAGGGAAAAAACCAGTATATCCATATCCAAAAATAATGATGGGTTTAACAGGTCATTTTCTGTATGAATATACATTTACTAACAGTGGAGACAAGGGATACCACTTCTGTTAATGAGAGGATCATCACAGTCAAATTACTGTACTTTCTGGGAAGGTTAGATTTGCAGTTCAGAAAAACAGACTTTTTGTGCTTGGGAGGGCACAGTGGGGCTGCTCCTTGCAGGATGCTTTGCATTTTTCGGGATAAAGCTGACAAGCAAGGATTTTTTGTATATCATTGGAAAAGACGAGTTTCCCTTTACATCGATGAATTGATAGATCTGTTTCTGGTAACAGGGGATAATGAATTGCCACATAAAGAGCAGAATCAGCCATTTCGTAATCCGTCATGTTTTTGAGAAAAATGGTATTTTTCTGCCCCCAGTAAGAATCTTGCAATTATCTTTTCTATGACTGACTGTCCTCAGGACTGCATGAATTTTGAACCTGCTGGGTACAAAACTAGAATTGTCCCATCATCTGCTAGTCCTTTCAGCAAAGACACTTTTGTGAATATTACTGCCCAGACATACAGACAGACACCATCATTTTACAAAGGTCTCTGTCATTTCCCATGCATTTGGAGGCGTTCAAGCGGGAAGGATGGACATCAGCTCTATTGCTCCATTCTGCAAGGCTTGAAAAAGCTGTGCTTACGAATGGGTCTAAGCCCAGACTGCCGGGTAAAGTTGGCCTAGCAAAGAGCTGTGGTGGTGTCAGGACTTACTGTATTCCCTGAGGGTGTCTAACAGCTCCTTCCCCACTGGAGTGGGTGGCGCTGGCCGTGCGCCTCAGTTCCCAGTGCACGTACCATGACTCTGGGGCAGCAGGGGAGTCAGGGGCCTGGGCTCTGCTCTGCTGGTTGTTCAGCAAGTATCAGCAGAAAGGTCGAGCAGGCAGCTGGAGACAGCAGCAGCCCCACAGCAAAATTCACATGAAGCTGTATAAGAGCCCTAGGCCATATCCGTGTAAGAACCAGGACTGATGTGGGTTGGAGGGACCTCTGCAGGTGTCTTCTCCAACTTCCTCCTTGAAGATCACCAGCATTAAAGCAGTGTGGCTTTACTAGCTGACTTGAAGACCTTAGAATGGACAATTTTCAGACTTCTTGGACAACCTGTTCCAGTGCTGATGAAAAAATTAATGTCTAACCCGAACCTCCCATATCCTGGTCTGTGACTGTTGCTAATTTTTATATATTCTCTTACTGCTGTTGCCGAAATGAGTTTCTATCTGACTCCCCTTCAAGTCCTATAGACTGCAGTTAGGCCTCTGTTTAACCTCCTCTTTGCAGTACCAAACAATCTCAGCTCCCTTAATAGCTCCTTGTTGGAATTCTAGGTACTGACCATCTGTATAGCCATCCTTTGGACTCTTAGCAGTTTTTCCACAACCCTCTTGGTCTGGAAGGCCCAAAACCAGACTGAGTTTTGCAAGGTCTGGTTTCACCAGGGCCAAGGAGATGAGGCTACTTGCCTTTTTCCTGTTGGCCTTGCTCCTCCATGTATAACACTGTTCTGCATTTTGTCTTATTTGTGAGGAGAGTGCACTCTAGGCTGATACTGAGCCTTGTGTCCATCATAACTCTCAGGTCCTGTTCAGCAGTGAGCCAGGCTGTTTCCCATGTGTATTCCTGTTTGTAACAGTGGAGCTACTCTGCCCCAGATGGAGCACTTGCTATTTCTTGCTGACCTTCTTGAAATTTCTGTTGGTCCCATCTCTGAATTTACCAAGGTCTCCTTGAATTAAATCTCTCCTGCTTTGCATGTCAACTGCCTCCAATTTAACTTAATCCACCAATTTGCTGAGGCTTTGTCCTGCCTCACTGCCTGGGTAACTGATGAAGATAATCAACCCCTGACATATTCCATCCATAACTGGTTTCCCACTGGGCACTGAGCCACTGATTACTGCCCTCTGATTCTGGCAGTCCAGCCCATTTTTAACACATCTAATAACCTGTCCATCCGGCCTGTGGTTTGGATCAGTCCCAGTAAGCGCTCTCTCCTGCAATGCCCAGGCAGGGCCTGGCAGACACAGCAAGTTGTGGACCGTTCCCAAAAGGCCCTCTGGGCAGGAAACAATTGCGTGCTAGTTGGACATAACATTAGATATTCACAGTTTCAGCTTGTTATTCAAAAGGAGAAACTGTCTCATAAAATAATTGAGGCTATAGTCGGGTCTTAATTGAGGGCAATTTTAAAGGAGGAAATTGTGTTTTTACTAAATATTGCATTCAAGCAGGGAAGTCAAGAAGGTTCACATGAGATCAGACTAAAAATTTTCAGGGGTTCCCTGAAAAGAGTTTATTCTTTCCCAAGAGCCTTTCTTGTAACTATTTAGGGCTTATTTCTCTAAAAAGCCCCAGAGCAAGGAGACATCAGGTATCTCTTTGTTCCTTGATATGACTGTCTTGCAAAATCTATTCTATAGAGAAGGGATAATCCAAGTGTTAAGAAGCTGCTGTGTCTGTCTCAAAAATGTTTCACCATGTAGCAAACAATTACTAGGTTTAAATTTGAATGATAATTCGAGATGTAACATTTTCTTTGGGAGGAGAAGTTATGAAAATATTTTGGTTTCAGTCTTTTCAATCATGTAGGGGGTTTTAGCCACATTTTAATCCTAATTTAAATTTTTATTCATATTTAATGTAATTCAAATGAAACTTCTGAAGAAATAATTATTTTTGCCTGAAGAAAACCAAATTGGTCCACATTGAAATTGGATGCTTAGACAGATTAATGTTATCTAGATCTTCTTCTACAAGAAAAAAAGTTTGGCCTCACTGGAAGTGCACTTACTGAGAAAAATGCAATAATTTTTCTGGAAATTTATATTTGCTTTCATGAAGAAAGTACTATGTATTTTCTCCAACATTAACTGTCTCAGTTGTGTTGATAGAATGGAGTGATGCTAACCAGAGAAGGACCTGGCTGGCCTGACTTCCCCATCAGTGTCTTTGCAATCAGCATCTGGGTGTTTTGGCTCAGTCACAAGCAGGAAAGCAAAGAAAGCAAAGATGCAAAACCATTGAAGTTTATGATATAATTGTTATTGTATGTCTGCACAGCATCATGTCCAAAGAAGTTTACTCTCAGCAGAGTCTCAAAGCAGAATTCTGATAATAAAAGATAATAATTCACTGGAAAGGAAGGAAAGCAGAAATGCAAAATTTGAGACTATGGGGTCTTTTTCTTGCTCTGCTACGGCAATGGAGGCGGTTACCTGCTGTGTATATTTTCAGGGGATAAAACCTAACAGTATTCAGATAAAAATATCTAAATTGTAAAGGGTAAGTAAGCCTTGTGTTGGATAACAGCACATTCCAAAACACATGGATGCCCTAGGAGTGTCTGAGGGTGAGCTGGTGCATTTTAAATGGAAAGGCTTTCATCCCAAACCTGTCTTTTCCTTGACTGAAATGTTCATTAAATCTTTGGACTTACTTTGAAACTTATTTTTTACAAAGGGGTTCATCAAAGGAGAGCTTGTACCTGTGCATTTTTGTCTCCAGCACAAGAGATTCAATCCATAGCAGTTGCTCCAGTTTGGGTAAACTGTCTGAAAGTGAATCAGTGGAACTGTGGTGCATTCACAACTGCTCCAGGCTAAGCAGTCACATGGGAATAGCTATTTTGGCATAACGATTCTGGAAAAAACTATCTGCATGAAGATGTTTACTTGGGAGTAAGTATTCAAGCATGAAATAGATGCTGTCCTTTACCTTCATAGCATATATTATTCAGACTTAACTGCTAGATGTAGCTGGATACACTATAAAACTCTCATTTTCCATCCGAAGATTGAACCTAGGGTGGAGACACAGTAACAGGGTTAGTGAGAAAAGCAAAGCTTTCACTAAAACTGAGCTGCTGCATCAGGTACATCGTGTGGCTTGCCCTTAGCTCCCATGTATGATGAAGTCCTTGCAGAGCCTCACCTCTGTTTTTAGTCACTGCATGATCTCGGCCATTTCTGCTTTGAACTTTCTAGTTGTCTGGGCAGCAATATCATCCCTTTTTGAAGTATGTGCTACAGTCTTAGGGTAGAGCTCCAAAGTGTTTTTCACATCTTCAGGGTGGCCAATAAAAGTGTTTGGGATTTTTTTGGCTTTTTTTTTAATCTTGCCTTTTTTTAATCTCAAACCAAAGCATATCACAGTTCCTCCTCATCCTTTATAGCTCTGCTGGCACAACAGTGAGGGAAGGGGAATTATGATGCTCAGAAAACTGCACCATGAGTGAGAGTAGGTTTGAAATTAGTAGGAACACTCATTTTAGCCCCTAAAATCTTTTAAATAATTTAGCCTCTTTGTTCAAGGAATATCCGTATTCCATACACTGCAGATCCTACATGGCTCATTGCTTTTTAGCTTGAGAATGAAAATGGCCCCACTAATAGAAAGTTATATTAATTTTATTAGATTGTTATTCAAGAACATTAGAAAATATTAATGTCTTTTTATAGTTCTGTTTTTTAAGACACTTTCTGTTTTATGTAACAAGGATCATTAACACCAAGAGAACAGTTCTGTTTTCTTGTGTGTGTTATTAAACATGTCATAATATTTCAGGTGTATTACACAGAACATTGAAATGAAAGACTTCACCTTTAAAAGCTCTTTGCACCCTCATCATTATACATGTCCAAATTTTTATACTCTTACTTACAATAAATACAAATTGAAAATATTATTCTGGAAGTGGCGCAGTTAAGAATAATGGAGTCGTTTACATAGCAATATACTGCTTGCCAAGAATAAAGATACCTGCACTAGTCCCTGTACGTTAGTGATAAAATAAAATAGGAATACTAATGTAGACTTATACTAAAATAAAATGTGCCACCAGACATTATGCATCACAGGAGATAAGCCTGTTTTCCACTCTTCCAGACTGCTGTTAGCCTCATCTTACGGGACTAGCACATTTCTCCTCAACTTTCCTTGCATTTACCACAGAGATCACACTCTGTTATATTGTTCATTCAAGCGAGAGTGGTAGAAATCAGAGGGGTATTTAGGGCTAGGAAGGATCTAAACAGAGGTAAGTGGACATTATGGTCAGAAACGTCCTGCTGTGGGCACACACATAACAGCCCATCACTCCTCTGTGAGAGTAGAAGAACCACAAATTGGCAGCCTTTTATATAATGGACTGTTTTCATTCTGCCTTCAGCTGCAGAGACATTAATTTGCTAAAGCTGCAGTGATTCAACAGAGCTTTGCACTTAGGTGAGACTGAAGTACTCTAGAGGCCGTGATCTCCAGGAAGTGTATTGCCTCTCTCCATTTTCCCTTCTTAGGCACGCAGAAGCCATATGCATATTATTATCCCTTCATTCCCTCCCCACCACTGTCTTCTTCTCATACTGCCTCGAAGTTTGTTCCAGTCCTGCGATGCATTCAGCAGGTCTCTGTACAGGTTCATGTGTCATCATCAGGAGACCCAATTGTCCTCTGGCTTGGGAGAACTGTACTTTAGTAAATCCCTAAAGGATGTAGGTTTTTTGAAATTGTGCCCCAGGAACCTGTGAAGAGACCTGTGCGTGACTCTCAACCTTCAGAAAACGATGGAGCTGGAGGTTAAAGAGAAACATGGTTCAGGGAGACAACTCTGTGACAGCAATAACAGTCAGAATGGGACTGCAGTGAGAACTGGGAGCTGACACCTCATAGTCCTTACTGTAGCCAAGGTCAAAACCACAACCTGATTCACCAAGGCAATCAGTAGAAGGGCTTTTTTCCCTGCTTTGATGTCTGTTGAATTCAACAGAAGAGGCTTAAACCCTGGTTTGTTATCACTCATCCCCACGGTCCCCTTCTCCTGGTTCAATGCAATTGCCTCACTCCAGTAGTCCCTCCCGCTCAGCCAGCCTGGAAGCACAGCACCCCACACCTGTGCAATGTGTGAGGGGCCAGCCCAAACACCCTGTTCAGCAGCTGACATGCCTTTCCCAGCTCCTTTAACCATGCACGTGACTTTTCAGCACAGCTGTGTGCATTTGGCTCTTTTCCTCTGGGTGAGCGG
Source organism: Mohoua ochrocephala (assembly GCA_013398855.1). Classification (NCBI taxonomy): domain Eukaryota; kingdom Metazoa; phylum Chordata; class Aves; order Passeriformes; family Acanthizidae; genus Mohoua; species Mohoua ochrocephala. The sequence goes on from VZTA01021001.1 coordinate 160,918, forward strand.
GTTTTTGTACACGATCAGGAGGTGACTTGACCTTTGATAAAGAGATCTGAGCGCTGTGTTTGCCAGCGGGACACAGGGTGACACATATGGTATTTTTACTCTGTGCTATGTCTGGTTTCTTTCTGTCCATGTGTACATAAAAGAAGGGGAACTCACGGATTTGACGGATGTGCTTGATAATTCTTTTCAACCAGAACACGCCAATGTAGATATGTTTTAGAAACAAACAACACCCCCCTCCCCAGCCCCTACTAGTAAACACACCCCCATGTCTACATTGTTCCCACTGCCAAGCCCCTGTGCTTCCAGGGTGCTGGCAGTCTGTGCGGGAGGAGGCATTGCACCCCAGCTTTCTTTTGTCACAGGTTCATGGCCTGCAGATACTGCTGGCAGGTTCTCAGGGTTTGGATCAGCTTCCTTTTAGGCATTGGAAACAGCAGCAGCTGCTGAGTGCTGAGCATTGCTGATAAAATCGTCAAACTTGCTAGCATTTTGGTAAATAATGATCTTGGTGGAGACAGTCAAACACACAGAAAGAAACCTGGTTTGCAGATGCAATCCATCCTTCTCAGCAGAGAGCACAGGAGGCAGGCCATGCAGTGGACTGGATACCAGAAGGGCTTTTGGGAAGCACTTGTCCGGGAAAGAACTACAGACTGTATGAGCCCCAGCGTGGGCCACCAAGTGCCCTTCTGGCAGCAGTCAACACATTGCTGATGGACACCTTCATGCCTCAGCCACAATTGTGTCACGAACACCAAAGGAGAACTGAGGGCCAACAGAACCCACGTTTAAAAGAAGAGGGCAGAAAAGAAAGTAGAGTGTTGGACACAAGGAAAAGAGAACAAGTGAGGCCTGGGATAAGAAGGAATGTGTAGGGAAATGGAGATAAGGACCCAAGCACCCATATCACCTATTACTTCCATCCCCTTAGTCACATGCCCTGCCTCTTTACCAGCCTTTTTTCCTCATTTTGGCTCTTCAAAGACCTCTAGCTAGGGTATCACCAAATGGGATGAAAGAAACTTATCCAACACCAATTTGGTGTGAATAAGCAGCCACTTCTTTATTGAGGGTGCTGGGAACACAGGGGAGAGGTCCTCTAAAATATGTCCCACTCAACAAACAAAACTCACCCCTTTTATTAACTTTTTCTGCTAAAACGTTGTTACATAAGTTCTTTTACATACTGTGCATACTATGCCCACTCTTAAATTTAATCTTTACACTGATTGGTTCCAATTGTTAATAACTTCATCAGTATTCATATCCTAAAACAATCATTGGCTATTTCTACTGAGGTCTACTGATCGGAATCCTTGATATTCAAATCAAGATGGGAAGGGTAGAGGGTTTCCGAGCAGCATAACTGGTGAGCGTGGTCTTCTTCACAGTTTCCTGACCAAAATATAAGGGTCCAGTAACTTCTTGGTGAGGTTTCTATGGTTACACAGCACTCCTGATATTTCTATACCTTGTACTTCACAATTTTCTACTTAGAATCATAGCTAACCCTTTAATATGATTTAATTGCATATTTGATCAAAATATTCATAACAAGGAGATTAGGAAAATCATGGTGAATCCATTAGTCCAGGGGAAGGTTTTTCCTCTATGTTTTTCATTACTTTTGGTATCAAAAGAAAGCCTTCGCCAGAAGATTAAAGTGTTAGTTTAATGACATAAGAAGGGACTCTTGTTGGAAAATAGAATTTGATAAGGAGCTGATGCTCTAACAAGTCTGTGAGACGCTGACAACAGTATTGCTTAGGGCACTTCTATAAACCATGTGCTGTTCATGGCAGACATACTCTTAGAAGATAAAGTTCTCACTTGCCTGATGAACTGGACTAAAAGTCTATCTGAAAAGACAGGCTTCTAAGACTTTACATTAAACGTTATATGAAATTTTCCACTCCTTGAGCCCATATGGAAAAAGGAAAGTAGGACAAGACAAGATTTAGGATTTATTCCTTGCACCCAGAGATTGCCCCTAAATCTAATGCTTTCAGAGGTCTGCTCAAAAAGGCACATTGAGAAGCCTGACTTGGAGGCATCCATGGAAGCCCTGCACAAGCTTCTATAAAAAATTACTAATTAGGATGAAGTTTCTACTGTGAGGGACACACAAGGCCTCTCTCTTGGCCCAAGTGAAGCAGCTAATCTGCTCTTTCCTGCTGAAGGTTCCTTTATCAAGGCATCTCAGGGTTGGAAGTTTGCCTGTGCAGTTCACAGACTGTTCTTAGTTCTTCATGCATATGCCATGCCCTGAGGCATGCCTTACATAGGACAGGCAGCACAGGCAGCACAGGTAGGAGTACTTAGCATTTGGCTCTTCACCTTGGCTGAGTTTCTTCTGCTGGCTGAGATGGATCACTGAGTGCCTGTGATCCATCCATATCCTGCTTAGGACCTCTCAGCCTGTGCATACTTGGTGGTCCTCCATGCCTATGTTTCTGTTTTGCTTTTGTAATGAGTCTTGGAAATACATTTGGGCAACATACAAAACCAGCTTTGTGTTGTGACATGAATGAGGATTTGACTGTTCATTGTACGAAAATTGCATCCATAGCATAAAGTCCAAGTTGGCAAGACAGACCACAGACAATGTGTTAAAAGTGATATATTTTTCCGCTTGCAGGTGGAGGGAATGAATTCCTCATTATTTCAGGTTCCTCCAAGAAATAGGAAAGACAAATGTCATTTACAGTAATAACAGGAATTTAATACAGGAGTAAACAAAATGCTTGGTTTTTTCTTCAAGGAGTCATTTCATCCTGGCAGAGGGGCTAAACTGGTGTTTTGAGAGATCCTTTGCTTGTCTATCAAAAACAGCATTAATCTATGTATGTCTGTGTCTTCTTGTCTGCTGCAAGCACCCCATGGGTTATGCACTTGAATATAGGGTTGTATCTTGAACCAACTGCCTGTCTGTTACGGACGCCTCTGGAGAGAGGGCTCTCCATTAAGAAGTGTCACTGTAGTACATTTAGTTTTCTTTCCATCATGCAACTGCCCAATGCAAATTTACTGTTTGACTGGACACTTGTGGTGGCTAAGTGGTGATGACTAAATGTCCATTTCCAAGGAAAATGCACAAATTCATTCCAAGAAACCTGAGATTGTTGTTCTGAAAACAGCACAGATAAAGACACTTTGATTCCTGAAACATTTTGCTCCTTTCCCTGTGATGGCCCTTTAGATACCCTCCAGTAACTTCTCATTCTCACAATGGTGATTATCAGTGTACAAACAGGAGTTGCAGTTTGTGCAGTTTACTGTGAAAATAAGGCATAGGTATCTTTTTTTCTGAGACCTGGTAGCTATGGCAGATCAGGGTACCAACAAAATGCTGTGGGAATTTTTCATCTTCTTATCAATATGTTTGCGTGATACTGAAGTCAATCACAGCATTATCTTCACCTATTCCATCTTGGATTTACTTCCAGGGCACTTTTCAGCAGACAGGGAAGGTCTTGGTGATGAACTGCTATTGCCACCCTCAGGGCAATAGCCTGGAAATGCCATCTACTCAAACAGAGACCCCACAGGTTTTACTGGCGGGTTTTCTTCAATGTGATGGTTTGCTTTGTTTTGGATCCCAGTGTTTTGCTGCTTCTGTCTCATTCTTGTTGTCCAGTGTGTGGCGAGGAAGCTGCTTGGTTTATCTAGAATTGCCAGTATTTTTCTGTAACATCCTGCACTAAGAGGGTTTTTTTTCCTACTGGAGTTGTCCTGAGTTAGTGGAGGGCATTTAGCCTTAATGTTTTCCAGGTCACAGACTCGATTTATTTAGTAAAAGTGACTGCTTTCCCCATTTGTTGGGTTACTCTGTGCAGCAGGTGAAACACCTTTGAGTCATTCATACCTTTTAATATACAGTATATTCAGGCAGTATCTTTCAAACAAGTCTTGGCAGTCTCTTGGCAGTTTAGTTGTAGGGGAGCCAAAATTCTCAGTGTGCTTTGATAGATTTTGTGTTCTATTTGTCCTACACATGGCTGTTGCACTTTAGGCATTAGGGGCAGGTGCTCTGTAGCTGAAAGAAGAGACATCTCTGTTAGCCTTCTGCCTGAGCCTCTGTTAGCTGCAAGACTAAATGCAGGTTATTTAATATTCTGCTGCGGGTATGTAATCATGCCCTCCTGTTGTCTGACTCACCCTTTGCCTGGATGATGTTGTCCAAGTACCTTGTGAAAGTTTCTGCCTCTTCCTCTTACCATATAACAAATCAGAGCAAAAAAATCTTACATTTAGAACTTTCTGGTTGGGGATTTTCCTCCTTACTCCCAGCGTTATTTCAAGTTGGTGCAAGTCATCATCATTGTTATTAAATATGGAATAGAAGTTGGTTTACTGGCATAGTTTCTTTTCTCTTCATGCTTTCCCACTCCTTTCTGCCTTCTTCCGTGTCTGCCATCCCACCCAATATATTTAGGCTCTAATTTCACACATACGCTTCCGACATCAAGTTGAGAGAGTCTTCTTTCATTACGTATTCGACATTCTTCCATTAAGTGCTTCCTGAAAGTAAAGGTTTTATTTCCTCTTAGCAGTTTCCTTAGAGAGGAACGGGGATGAGATGGATGTGCAAGTACCACCTAAGAGAAGAAATAAGAATTTTGTCTGATTGTAGTGACAGCATTACCCTTTGAGGGGTCAAAATGGCATCTAAGTGGTTCAGTTCAGCCATGAACATATACTGCTATGCCGTAAAACTCCTAGTGTTACATCTATGAGTCAATAATCAACTGTAAGCCACCTGTTGTGTCTGAGTTCTGAATGACATATATCTGCGCATTTGCTCTTCCTTCCCGTCCCCCCTCGTGAGTACTGCAGAAGTACAAGCGAGTATTAACAATGTCAGCTTCAGTTCAGTTTTTCAGCTGTCTCTGTCAAACATTTCGGATTTGGGGTTCATATTCTTTAAAAACAACTTGCAGTTGCTGAAGCTCATCTGTTTCTGATCAAAGAAGGATGGTGAGGCAACTCAAGGGTCTCATTTTATGAACTACTCATAAACAAACTTGAAAAAGAAAGAGTCTTGTTTTGTTTTTAAAAAAGCAGGATCCACTGACGCAAACTCTTTAAGCATCCTTATATTTTAGAATATAGTGTGCTGCCAGGAGAAAAAAACAATGAAGTGCATCCCTGCCTCCAGGTAGTCGTTGCATTTAATGATTCATCTACTTAAATGTCAAAGCAGATGCTTGAAATCAGACTCTACTTGAATGCGGAGGAGTGGCCTTCTTGTACCCATCACCAATAGCAGTGACTGGATGTGGTAGTTGCAGCGTCTAAAATTTCACTTTTTTTTTTTGTCTTTTCTGTCTCCTGTTCCATCCTTTTATTTCTCTTAATGTGGAACCTAAGGGGCTTCACAGAGAAATAATCTTATCCTAGAGAACAAAGAAATCAGAAGTTTGTGCTGAATCCACATTTTTAGGAAAAGCTTGAACTGAGATTATAGACAACTGGCCTCCTAAATAATGCTTCACTTTTTTTTTTAAGAAATCCTCAGGCTTAAAATTAATTTTTTTTACCTGTTGAATGATCATAGGCACTTAGCTCTTGGCACTCATGTATGAGACATAAGACGAAGGTGTGAGTTTGCAGTTAATTTTGTTCTTGTTTATCAAGAACAGTTGTCTATAAATAACGTTTATTTCAGGTTTAGCCCTGTGCCTCTCTGACAAACTTATGTGAGATTCAACAATAGCTTAAACATCGTCATTGGGTGCTGACAGACACTTGCATTCATACAAACACAGAGAAGACTTGTTCCCTTAGGAGTGGATAAAGAGGAAATACACATGCTTTTCTTTTCCCCTTGACCCATCTGTTAACAAGAAAAGTATAAAAGGGAAGTAGGAGATGTTTCCAGACCTAAAAGCCTGTGGTACCTAACTTGGCTATTGAACTGTTTAAAAATCTAGAGTGCCAAAGGGAGGCACTTAGCTGCCCTGTACACTCACTGAGAACATTCTGGCTCTTCTCAAGAGTGAGTTGAGGCATTCTCTCCACTGACTAAGTAAGGTGCCTCAGTACTTCATACTTCTACAGACTGGTTCACAGCATCTTGATGCTGAGCAACAAAAATACCAAGAAACAAGAAGCAAGAAAATTAACCACAGAGTAGGCCTTAAAATGGGCCCAAACTGGACCTGCTTTATGGGCATTGCTGACTACAGTGGGAACAATGAGACCTTTCAGAGATTGTTAACAAAAGAGGCAAAGGAAGGTGCAGGGATGCAGTAGTGCAATAAGCAGAACTGTCTCCAGTACCGACTGAGTCCTGGGGAGCCCCGTTTGTGACCAGCCACCAGCTGGATGTAGCTCCGGCCACCACCACTCTCTGGGCTCCGAAATCCAGCCAGTTTTTTACCCAGCAAAGAGTGCACCTGTCCAAGCCAGGAGCAGCCAGTTTCTCCAGGAGAATGCTACTAGAGACATTGTCAAAGACTTTAATAAAGTCTAGGTAGACAACATCCACAGCATTTCCCTCATTCCCTAGGCAAGTCACGCTGTCATAGAAGGAAGGAGATCAGATTGTTTCCTGCATACGATGCGCAAAAGTCCCACTCCATGAAAAAATATAACCTGTTCCCAGGGACTGAGATTGCCACTCACAGTGTAAAGGCTAGAAACACAATATTCACTGGTTTGATGTCATAGCTATGAATTATGAATATTTCTTAGTCATCGCCTCCAGATTGGAATGCTAGTAAGGAAGTGCAATTTGTCCTATTCATTTACTGTGGGTGTTAATACAGAAAGGCCTTTTAACACATTTTTAGCTATCAATGCAGAGAAGATTTTCATCCATAAGCAGAAATCTTTTAAATTCCTTACTATGCTTTAAGCAGCTATTATGATGGTTTTAGTTTCTTTTAAAAAAACAATCATTTTGGCTGCCTGTGTTTAAGATGCCTCACTTTAAGTTTGATTTTCTGAGCTCTCAGCATGGGCTGAAAGCCTTTGTAACCACACTATGCCTCAGAGGTAGCTTCAGAAACTCTGAAGAATAATCTGCACGCACATTTTTCTGGCCACACAGGTAGCTACTGGACAGGTACAGCTCCTGGGCTCAGGGTATCAAGCAGCAAACCAAGCCCCTAAGGTTGGGGTTTATTTTTTTTTTTCCATTGGCAGTGAAGTTTATTTGCATGCAGTTTTAACTAGCCTGGTCTCTAAAGGCACACGTTATTCCAAATCTCAATGTGCATGCATGTTTACATGTATATGTGTTTATGTGTGTGTGGATACAGATAACACATGCAGGTGCTTTCTGTACAGCTTCCAGTAAGCTGTATCTGATCCTTTTCCCTGAATAACAAGAGCTTCAGCAAGCCAGATGTCCACTGCTGAGTGCCTGGTTCAGACCCACCTTGCTGTGTATCTGTAGTTCAGCAGCCTGATGTTTCCTTTCTTCCTTCAAAAAGCAATCCCTTCTCTCTGTACAAGTGCATCTAGCTGACATCCAGCCCCCTCAATGACCTGATGTTTCAGCAGCTCTGGCAGCTCTGACAGCTGCGCTTGAATCCATTTAACCAGTGAAAGCTGTAATTTATTTTGGCAGCATGCCAGCCAGGTCAGTCACACCCAGGAACTGTATGTCTGAACTTCAGATGAACCTTTCCCAAGAACATGATGGCAGATGAAGACAGTAATGGAAATGAATGTAAATGAACATCAATACAAACAGTTTTACAGGGCCTAATAGTCAGATCAAAGCTGATCACCCAGACAGTTGTTAAACACCTTAAAACACTTAGTTGAACGCTGAACATATCAGCCTCTAATTCCAAGAGCATGGTTCAAAAATAGGGTTGGGATTTCAACTGCAGTAATGTAATTAATCTTGCGCGAGACAAATGTCATCTGACAGAAGGTAACCTGAAGTCAGATCACTTAGCTAAACCAAAAAGCTGGTGCTTCTTGAAGAGAAATTGATACAAATTAAGTGAATACTGCCAACTTGCATTGTAAAGGAGTACTGAGCTTTGTGTTCCATAGCGTAGCAAATTTAGAATGTACGAACACAGGGTGACACCAACAGCCCATATATCCTGTCTGTGATGGTGACTAGCACAAGAGGCTTAGAGAAAGAACATAAGAAGTAGGATAACTCAAAGTACGTCATGATCTTTACTGGTAAAGAGGGCTGGGGAAGTCTCCTAGAAATACCTGAACCAGAGTTTTCCTTTAAACAATCTCAGTTAAATAGCCATCAAGGGATCTGTAAAACATTTGCTTTATAAACTCCATACGATTCCATTTCTATTGTAAGCACCAATTACGTTTTGGACTCCATAACTTTTTAAATCAAACTTTTCTCAAGTGAACTCTATATAAAGTACTGTTTTCCATTTGTTTCAAAAACATTGCTTAAGAATTTCATGGAGACCCTCTAATTCTGTACGAGGAAAAGCAGTGAATAATTGTTTCCTAGGCATGTTCTCTGTACAAGTGTTCAATGTATCCAAGGTTTCCAGGTCTTTATCATAAAACATTTTGGTATTTCTAAGATGTAATATCTTAATATAGATCTTCCTGTATGGTGGAATACTGCTATCGATGTCCTTTTCTGCCCTTTCCGCAGTTCAGCTATGCCCTATGTGAGATAGAAGACCATAAAAATACACAAAATTGAAGATAAGGGTGCTTTATTGATTTAGAAAGAAGTATATTTTTACCTGTATTTTCAATTGCTTTCCTAATAATTCCCAATACAAATTGCTTTTGAACAACATCTAAGCATTAAGTTGATGTTTTCAGAAGAAACCTCATTTTCACAATGACTGCTGACAATGACTCCAAGATTTCTTTTCTGAATAAAAATGCATCATTAGAAACAACTATACACAATTAGAGTTGTTTTTTGCAATGTGCAGCACCTATCATTTATCAACATAAAATTTAATCTGACATTTCTGCAAGTGTTTGTAGTCATCTTAAATTTTGACTATGCTGAATAATTTTATAGTATTTGCACACTTCGGTACAACACATTTGTGAATAATTTGCAAATATGTTGAACTGCCCAGATTCTATCACAGAGCCTTCTAAAAGTAGTTTTGTAACTCTGTGATATTAAAACTCATGGCCTCTTATCTTTTATTTCTGATGTTTTAACCAGGTTTTCCCCTGAGGGATCTCTGACTTTGTACATTAGCTTAATTTCTTTGATGATTTTTTTCTTGTAGGACCACACCGAAAGTTTTTGAAAGACACTAGGTACACCACGTTTACCAGACACTCATTGGCTTCTCCAAGGAATTCAGGCAGATTTGTGACAGATTACTTCTACCAACCAAATCAATGCTAACTCTCCTCTAATTCTATTCTCTGTCACTGGTTTGAGTTATTTGCTTAGTGCAGTGGTCAATCTTATGGGTCTGTAGTTATCCGGAGCTAACTATCAAATCTGGCATCATACTTGCTGTCTTCCGTTTCCCTGGTGTTGTTATTAACTAAAGCAATAAGCTCATCACTTAGAAGTGCAGCAAATCTGTAACTGTAGAACTCCTGGGGAAATTCTAGGAAATTCAGATATCAATTCACAATTGGGCAATCCTGGCCCACTACAAAACATGTTTACCTTTACAGGAAGCAAATTTTCACTTATTGACCAGATCTAGGGCCATGGGAAATCGTTTCAAGAAACCTGAGATGTTTAAAGCCCTGATTAAATGTGTAGTTTCACCCCACGGTTTGGTTTGTGCGCTTTCAATATAGTGGCACAAAGGAACTTCAGTTTTAATCCATGTTCCTCTTTGTTCCTAAGTTCCTGTTCTAAATAGATTGAGTCAGATATTTGAGAGTTAAGTATTTCCATACTGAGCTAAATTCTAATTATCCCTTATATTGTAAGTACTCCATTTATTTTGGGAGACAATGGTACGTAACTTAGCAAAAGGGCAGCAAAATTATTTCAATATTAATAAAAATGCATCACAACAGTTGTGGAATAAACCATTAGGCTTTAAATCAGAGAAGCAATTATAGGCCTATTATCCAATATGGCTACAGCTGCTCTGTGTATTTATACACACAATTGCTTTCACACATACACCAGGAGGATTAGAATGAAATAAAATCCATGAAAGAAAGTATTTATCCAGGGAGTTGGAGTAAAAGCAAAGATTTCATTTCCATACCAAGAAAAATGGAACCAAGCAGCTGTTCCGTTATTTTGGATTCTTGTTCTTGCTTGACAATGATTAAAGATATCAAGAGCACCAAAATGACATGTCAAGATAATAAACGAGGTTTTCTTGGTGATCAGCATCTGTCATCAGAACTCCTATTGCTCTCAGTAGTATTTCTCTTTTTATCAGAAATTGCTCCTTCCAGTAAAGATTGCATTTTATTTTCAGTTTCACATACCCCTTTTTTTTTTTCTTTTTCCCTGAACATTGAACTTTTGCATTGCAAAACTCTATATATCCAAAGAGGAAAATGAGAGAAATGATTGGTGATAAGGGATCTCACAAACTGTCCATTTTAACTGAATGAAAACCCAAAGCCCATGTGTGTAAAATGTTTATGGGTTTTCAGGAAATCACTACCAACATAGTTATGAAGCCCATGCTGGTCTGGCAACCAAGTTCCTTCATTTCTGTTGGGGCCATGCACAAACATTTCTGTCACGCTTCTCTTCTCCAATGTGATATTCAATCGCATTCTAACCTAATTCACAAATTATGTTTTCAAAGGCCGCTTATTTACCACTCACGTTGCACTTTGGGTTGGGGTAGTTTCTGTGGGCACTGGAGGGTGCTTCAGCCACTCTAATCTGCTTTCAGAGAAAGTTAAAAAAACCCCAAACTACAGTAACTTCTTTGAAGAGTAAAATTTTTACGTTACAGGCAGGAATTGGGAGAGGGCAAAAGATGAAAAGCGCCTGTAGAGCCAGCGGCAGTTCCCTAATCAGCCCCACCGCAGAGTTATCCAGCTTTTGCTTGCACTGCATTCGCAGGACAGAGGCATTGCCACCCCATGCTTTAGGAAATAATCCAACATATTCATCCCGAATAACAAGCCACATGATCTCCTCAGGCAAAAAGAGCATAGGGAAGAGGAATGCCTCTGCTTATCACAGTCACCACAGGCATGCTGGCTCCTGATAGCACCATCTTATCACGTCTGGAGCAGAGTCTCCCAGGCAATTTGCTCCTCTCTGTGCTCAGACAATCAAAGTAGCTTAGCTTTGAAAATAGTTTATAGGACAAAAGCAGGTGTCCTGGGATCCTGCCATGGCAGAAAGCCATGCTATAATTGACACCACGAGTCTGAAGACTAGAAGAATCCACTTGGTGTGAGCAACAGAAATGACATTGCAATAGGTGGTGGTGCAGAGGCTGTTCATTAGAGGGACCTGCACAGATGGAAGCACGTGGGAGGGAACCAGGCATCAGGATGCAAAGGAAAGGGCATATACAGGCAGTCGGCCACTGAGACAACTTCCGTTTGAGCATTGGACCCACAGCAACGCCAGCATCGCTACCCTGGTTGGTACAGAGCAGCCCCCACCACTGTGACTCACCCAGGTCATGGCCAGAATCTCCAACCAGCCAAAACACTGCAGAGAAAACAGCTTCTTCAACTTGACTGTTGTTTCCTCCTTGAACTTTATTTTAGTTAAAGCTCCCTTTTTATACACAGCCTCAACGTGGTTTCCCTGAGCTACTTTTTCTATGCATCTTGTTCTACTTTGTGTATATATTCTTCTGCCTCTTCATCCGGACAGGAAAGCAAAGGCTAGAAAAAGGATAACAATTCAAGTATGCACTGATGCAAGGACCAGCCCTCCAGGAAAAAAAGATACAAGAATGTTGATACAGCAAGAACAAAAAGACCCAAGTGAGCACGGAGATGTCTGACTGCTGGACAGAACAGACGTCTTCTGCCTTGCTGCTCTCCTGGCTGGTGGAGACTTGCTGTTTGCCTGTCAGGTTGCTCAGTGCTCTAGCTGGGAGGGCAGGGAAATATGACAGCTCAGTGATTTGCACCTTTCCTGACAAATAAGGAAAGAAGAAGTAGGAGTACAATTTGCTCATCTTAGGCCTTTGATGTGATCCTATTACATGGAGGAGAATTCAGAAGGGCCCTAAATCAGTAGGGAGAAGGGTTCTTTTAATTGCCACTGAGGCAGCTAACCAACAGAACAACATTTCACGGGAGACATTGTTTTGCCTGGGTAAGTTTGAGATGATTAAATCGATGTACATTATTCCAGTGTTGCCTATCATGTACCAGGAACTTGACTACACTTTTGTAAGAGTTTTAAATTACTACGCATTGCTTCCCAACTGGAAAGGGGTGTTGACAACATTCTGGAAGACAGCTGAAAGGTCAGCTGAGAGATGCTGACATGGTTACAGTCAATTACAGAGCAGTAACTTAAAATGCACAGCTTGGATTTTGTTCTGTTTCTCAGGACCATCACAGAACCAGGATGGGCATCTCTGCATTACCTGCAAGCCTTCAAATGCTTATCAAGACATACATGCTAAATGATCTTCTTCCAAATCCTCAAAACTCATATTAACACTGAGTTCTTTGAGATGCAAACCCTGAAATGCAGTGAAACATATGTCTCTAACTTGCCATAGCCCTATGCAAAACTCAGTCACTGGCTTCTGTTGTTGAGGACCAGGAGGCTGTGACAGTGTCTTTGCGAGCACTCACACGGCAGTTACCACAGTAGTCCTGTGGGATGCAGCAGGAACACCCGACACAGAGGTTTTCCCTGTAACAAATATCAGGATGTCGTTGTTGTATCACTACAACACATATTCTAATTTGATGACCTAGCTGAAAGCCCTGAAAGCCCCTACAACTGTTGTCTTGTGTGCTGCCAAAAGTGTATCCATTATCCTTTCTAATCTATCTGTGCAGGAACATGGAAGATCCCTTTCAGATCTCTAAAACATTTGTAGTTTGAGTTTCTAGTGAGTGCTTTTGACAATTTGAAGTTTTTCTCTTTTGCTTAGTTTCTCTAAGCAATGAGTAATTCTCCTTTGCATGATAAACTCTATTGTCCCCTAAAATTAGTCCCCTGTGAAGAAACCACGTCAAAGCAATGATCTAATGTCAAAAACACCTCTGGCTCTTGAAATCAGAGCAAACAAGAAAGAAGGAAAAGAAAAAGAAAAATTAAAAACACCTTCATTGGCAATTTGGAAGAGAATTTATTTCTTCCTACAGAGTGTATGATGAGTAATTCCTTTGCAAATGCTAAATTCCCTCAGAAACAGTTCTGGAGTAATATTGTTGAAGTCTCATGCTTTCAGTATTGCAGTCAATAAAATGAAACCATCCCTTGATTAAAAATATGATTTAAGAAAGAAAAAAAAGGAGGTGGTAAAATAAGAAATAAATATTGAAAATGACGGATTAGTGCCTATAAACCACCCACCCCTCCCTCAGTGGTTCCTAGCAAAGTTCAGCTGCAGACCTGGCTGACCAGGGCAGGAGTGCTGCCGTGGTGCTCCACAAGGCAGACACACTCCGGGAGGTTTCCAGACAGATCTGCTCAACACCAAGGGGGATTTTGTATCTCTCAGACTTTTAATTTCTTCTCTACATGAATAATACTTTTTTTTTTTTTTAACCACAGAAGGAATTAATTTTGACCACATTGACTGGCTTTCTGTTTGCCACAGACCAAACCGCTTTCCTGGGTGTACTGTCAGTTCTGTAGCTTCTACCTGGAAGACAGCTTATCTTTCAGAGATATAGATAGAGGTCTGTTTAAGAACAGACAGATTTAAGATCAGAGTGATCTAAAGATGTCCAGTGATGGGCACTCAGTCCAAGCTCTAAGTGAGTCATTTCTCCATGTCAGTTCCCTGCCTTGCTGCAGAACTAGGCTGAGACAGACAAAGCTTTGTTTTCTCTAGTAATTTTTAACAATCTTTTGATAGCTAAATAAATAAGAGTCACTGCAAAGTTTGGAACTCAACTCTTATTCCAGTTTTGCAGATTTTCTGAATGCTTTCCAGCTTCGCAACATTCCTTTTTGTGATTTGAATGAGTCTTAGTAAAGCTGGAAATATCATCTACCTACTATCAGCCTTACGCAGCCAAAGATTGCTTCTCAGCCACAGACCAAACTCCTACCATCGCACTTAGAGCACTTATTCAAAGGATTATCTACTACACTATTTCTGAGTCTAGTGCACTGAGACAAAATACCAACTCACAGGTGGTAAAAAAAGTCATGCTCCAATGTGTTTAAGGAAACACACAAGCTGCAAGGGTTAAGACACGCGAGAAGAGATACCAAGGAAGCTTGTGGAAGGACATGTTGTTGGGAAAATGGCTGGAAATGCTCTTGGAAAGAGGTGCTCCATGCCAGAGAAGGTGCACCCGAGGGGACTGCAGCTGTGGTGACTCATGGTGGGGTATGATTCCCTCTGAGGAATCGTGGCCTTGGACCACTCACGCAGGGGCATGGACAACCCTGAGGGACTGCATCTTGTCAAACAGCTTTTTCCCTAGCTTTTTGTGCAATTTGCTGTGTTTTTCTCTTCTTTTCTTACCTTTCTATCTGAATAATCAAGTTATTGTTAAAAAGCAATGAATGATATTAAATAAAATTCCTTAAGCAGAGACTGATTTGAACACGACAGCCTCTTTTGTATCACCAGCTGGAGCAATGCAGGTCTCCGTGTTCTCCGGACTCTCACCTGGAGAGCGCTGCTCCCACACCTGCCTACACCCAGCCCAAGGGAACAACCTGACGGGGGGTCAGAGGCTGTAGTTTCTTTCAAGAGGGTGACTAAACCACAGCCCCCAACACTCCCAACTCACCAGGCCTTTGGGTACTTCAAAAGGGGAATTATTACCTTCTTCTGAACTTTTTTCAGTTTGCTATTACTCATAAGCAATTTTTCTTTAAATGGCTCAAATTTATCACTGAACATAACAATCAAAAGAAATCAACTAGCCTTACCTCTGGCCTAGGAAAAATGATACCATTTTCCAAAATGAGAGGGCTGTACAGCACAGACAAAGCCAGGCACTCGGCAGTGTTACAGTGCTGTATTTTCCCGCAATCTTAGAGCACGGCTGTTCTCCTGGCACCTCCTGCTCTGACTCTGCTGTGCGCTGAAGAAATCCTGCGTCTCCTGTAGACCAGCGGAAAAAGCAACGTCTAAACATTTTCAGGTTTTTAAGGGATGGAAGGACGAAAAGTGGGTCCCTGGTCAACCTGGCTAATCCTGAGTAGGTCTCCCTGCCTCACCAGCTGCACTGATGCACAGCTTGAGTGCTGCTGGTTCCATCAGGCCACGTGTGGGGGCATTCAAAAGCAGGCAGTAAGACAGCATGTGACAGCAAAACTTTGAAATGGGAAAAGGCCTTAACCAGAGCATTGTCTCCTTGCTGCAGGAGTAACTTTTTTTTCCCCCTGTAGAGTAACATGGTTTTGAGGTTTGCATTAATTAATTAGTACTATTAAAAATTAACAGTAAGCAGGGATAATATAAAGTGATTTTTCCCAAAGGCCTACTAAATTAGATTTACATTTACAACAATTAATGAAAGGCAAATAATATCTATACATAGCAATGGAGAAATTTCAGTAGAATAGAAAACATTTTATTTCTTAGGACAGAAAGCACAGAAATAGATAGAATCACAGAAGAAGGTAAGTTGAAACCCTTAAATATATGTCATGTATTCCTGGCCCTGGTCCTCTTAATGGCTCTCTTCTGACCTCTCTCCAGTTTGCTTCTCTCTCTCTCTCTTGTAGGAGTAAATTTTAAATATTTATATTAAATTAAATATTAAAGCAATTAAATTTTAATTAAATATTAAAACAATTACATGAAACAACAATAGGAAATTATGCCCTGGAGCCAGAATCCATAGGATCCAAATCAAAGTTCATGGGCGAGATGATTACCATCTGGAATCCTTAATGGTCACTGAAGACAAATAATCTGTTCTCAGAAGGTGTCCTAAAGTCGATATTAACATTAGGTTAGATGACTTTACATCCTAGATCTCTTCACTGAACATAAAGAATCCAAGGATGACTGGCTCAGAGGGAAGCACTGCCACTGCAGATATCTGAGGGTAGATGACAGAAATCCTCCCCCCGTGGTTCTATTTTGGTCTGTGCTGGGAAGCAAACACAAGGCAGGGTTTTGCACTGGAAGCTCTGCAGGCAGCAGCTCCAGAGCTCCAGATATTAATCTTTGACCTCAAGATGCACAGAAACTGTTAACTCTGCTTTGCTTTTAACAGGATGGAGAATGACAGGAACTTGGTCTCCTTGCAACATATCAATCCACAACTAACTTTAAGTAGCATATTTAAGTTTTCCTAGCAAACAGTTCCCAGGAGAAATCTTTCCTGTTTGTATTAGGGCAGTGGTAATGCCCCAACAGCTGGATTGCAAACATCCCATACTCAGGGAGACCCCTGAAGTTACTGAAGACAACTGGAATGACCTAGCAGACTTCATGAAATCAGCACATCACCTTTTATGTGGATTAAGGCTTAAATACTCATGCTGCTTGAATCCTCACTCATTGTTCTGTACAGATATGATCACCTTCTATCATTGTGTTAACACTAAATGCATTTAATTTTCTGTTATTTGAAACAAGTGCCTTAAAGTGACTTAAAAAAATTATCTTCATAGTTTCTCTTTTTTTTTTTTTAATATATGTATTTGTCATACAAATGACCTTACAAACACTGCCATGTAACTGCTCAGTAGGCAGCAGCAGGCAGCTGCTCTCTCTGCTTGGCCTGTTTACAGCAGCATTTTTCCCTGGAGGGCAATCCGTGACATGTCTGAGCAAGCCAAGAACTAGCCAAGTGGGACAGCTGGAATTGGCTTCTGTGCAGCTGCTTCTTTGTACTATCTGTCTTCGCTGGGCAATAGCTTCAGAGCAGCAGCGTCCACTGAGCTCCATGGATTCACCCTGGCTTTTAAAGTCCATCTCCTGCGGGAGGTGCCGGTGGCTATCCAATGGCTCCTGGAAGCTCAGGTTATGTGTGCTGCAGAATGTTATTCCAAAGGTACTGGAAACTAGAAGTCACGTGAAAGCAGCGGCAGAAGTACAACTCGCACGCCTGTCAATAAAGACTCCCTTAACTGGCTTGCACTTGATCATCCCTGGCCATACCTCCCTGATAAACAAACACAGAATCACAAAATCATAGAACGGTTTGGGTCAGAAGGGACCGTAAACATCATCTAGTTCCAACCCCCTGCCATGGGCAGGGACACCTTCCACTAGACCAGGTTGCTCCAAGCACCGTCCAGCCTGGCCTTGGACACTTCCAGGGATGGGGCAGCCACAGCTTCTCTGGGCAACCTGTGCCAGTGGTTCAACACTCTGACAGTAAAAGTTTCTTCTACGGCAGTGGCCTAAGGGACACTGTAGGGTTTCCCTGCCACAGCTGGTCACCACATCTTTAGGTGTCTGGCTCATTAAGTCCTATAAGGAGCCCTAGCGGATAACATCTCCTCCACACCAGAACCAGGGGCATGGTTTCAGGTGCTGGAAGGAAGAAATTTAAGTAGTCTCTGGAAGCCTAGAAAAGCAAGTTTAAGTGGGTATATGAGCTAAATATATGCACAGAAAGACCCTTGGTACCGCTGGGGAGAATATACATCTGAAAAAGTTAAATTAAGAGAGGAAGAACTTGGCATTCACCTGCTGTTACAATTTCCTTGCCTGTTCTCCTATGAAACCACACATTTCTCTCCACAGCCAGGAGTCCTTCCTGCAACAGGCTGACGTGACTGCTGGAAAATGCTTTTTTCTTTGTGGCTATGACTGCTGGCTGAGAAGAGGTAGGGGGTTTCTAAATCGCTTTCTTTGAACATTAGAGGAAGTCACAGTCTGATGTTTCGTCCCCCATTGCATGACAGGGTGGGGGCAGGCAGAACAAAAACTGCAAGTAGGAAAGGTTTTACCAGCAGGGAAAAGTCTGTCTTTGATCTGAAAATGAAGATGCCTCCTAAGTGCTCAGATAGGAAGGATTGTCTCCTTCTTCTTCATGTCCACCTGACTGATCCTTAGAATACTGCAGAAGCCCTCCAAGTTTTTCTGAAGGGCTGGAAATGCCACAGCCAGACACCTATCTCTGATTTTCACGTTGTTTTGCACTACAGATGTTTCTGTGCAAATAAAGGAAAAGGATCTGTGTGAAAAACCTCAGGCCCATTGAAATCACTAGAGCTGTCATTTTAGCGTCTGCTCCTTTTCATACTTTCTCATGAGGTGTTCCCCCCTTACTTTTTACACCTCAAAGGCTTCTGGCGCTGTGTGACTTCATGCACCAGCAGCACTGCAGTGTTAATGAGGCGAGGGTTTCCACCGTGACGGACGGGGTACGCTGCATGTTTACAAAACCTGCTGCCAAAACACATGGAAGGAAGAAATAACTTATTTTTGGTTGATGTTAAGGGGACAATCAGTGGTGCTGGTTCCATTTTGACATAACACTTAGGTGCATTTTGACCTGTTTGCCATCTCGATTCTCGTCTTTTCCATTCTAACAGAAATGCTGATGTCATTTCATATCTCTAGCTTTGAACGTTAAACCGAAGCAAGAATTTTACATCATTTAGTCTTGGATGGTCTCTGAACTATATTCACTTTCTCTTATAATGCTCTGCTCCATCTCACTGTAACAGTGAGCCTCGGTGAACTGCCAGGCTACTTCTGCTGCCACAAGTATTTCCCTGAGATTGTGTCAAGATCTACTGGTAATGGTGGAAAAGAAAAAAGAGCTCCTCTATAAGCAGAAGTAGAAATAGAAAATTAAATGGCAAACTGGCTAAAATAAGGTAGTCATCCATGCTATGAAAAAATAAAAGGGTATTCTTGAGGGAAGAGACACTTCCAATGTTGACTTGGTATTTTTCCTTTCCATAGCTTAAACTTCTGTTTCAAGATTGCTGAGAAGGGGTATTTGTGTGCTGACTGGTGGTGACTGAAACACTGCCCTGAGTCCTTGCTCTAATGGGGCTCTAATGCAGGCAGCATCCCTCCTCCCCAGCAGCATGAGGGGTGCTCTTGGCTGTGTCATGGCAGGGTGTTCAAAGAGCTCAGGAAAGCCTGTCTCCCCTTCTTCCTACACTGAGCTTCTGAAGCCACGCTTCAGTCCAGTCCAGCTAGGGCAGCTTGGGCTGTGGAGCTGGACAGGGGTGAAGGAGGAATAAATGGGGTATCCCCAAATGCAACCCCCAGCCAGACTGAGTATCACGCCCAGCACAACGACATCTCTTTCCAGGGGCAGTGCTAACACACATGAACTTGGACTTGTCCCAGCTGGTCCTACCTGCCAGTGCCATGATGCTGGAGCACAGATATGCCCATGGCAGGCACATCGTGGAGTGGGATGCTGCTCTACACACCCACTCCTTGTATCCCCACTAAGCAACTAGCACAAGACAGTTGGATTGTCCCCTGAAATTGTCTCAGTTGATGGAGCTCACTGTCTAGATGGCTACACGATGCGATGATGCCTTTTGCATTCTTTGAGCATGTGGATTTAATCAGGGAACTGCCTTAGCTTACACACATCAGCTAAGCAACTCTTGGCAAGAGTGCTCTGCAGTGCAAGGAGGGGCCCCTATGGAGGAATTTCCATGTAGTAATGAAACTAATTTAAAGAGTCCAAAAAAGTAGTATTTTCTGCAACACAGAGAGGCAATGAAACGCTACATTCCTTGAAGAACTGGTGTATCTTATCTTGTTCCCTCCTTTGAAAGTAGGAGAAAAATCAAGAAGCAGTCAACACAGCTGGGCTTTTCTTTTTGTTTACTTGGAAAACTTGTTTTAACCATCAACTTTAGCAAATTTTGGCAGTTACAAACCTGTACACTTTTTTTTTGTTGTTTTGTTTTTATAGCAAAAGAACACAAGACAATACTGCCAACAGCAATTATGAAGGAACAATTAGTTTTCAGATGAAGAACTATACCCACTCAAAGTGATAAACCTTCCCTTTTGCATAAGGTGGAATTTGTTGTCATTGGAAAAATGACATTTCTTAATACCTACTTGAAATGGAATAAAAATCATATCTCTAGGTTTTTTTGTGCAAAACACATTCATTTAAAAAAGTCAATAAAAAAATCTTAAAACCAGAAAGAAGTTAAACAAAAAGAGCTGAACCCAAAGGAAAGTTACAGTACATTTTGAAATGATTAAAAAGTTTTCAGATCTAAAACGTTTTTGTTTTTGTTTTTTCTCTTATCTTAGAAGTTTAAACCAACTTTGATGACTCTTTAGAATCATATCAAACAAACAAATAAACAAAAGAAATTAAAGCAACCTGATTGGCATCAAATATCTACAAAAGCCTGGTAATTTGAAACCATTATATACATTATTTTATAAACTTCTTTTTAAACACCAAAACATACATCTTTTACAAACCAGCCTGCTTGAGACAGGTAAAATTTACAAGACAATCTTTTCCAATACAGTGCTTTAAAGAGAACTGCTTTCGCTCCTAAACATCTTTGTCATCTCCTGAAAAGCGGCAGTATGGGCTCATTGCATTGCTGATCAATAGTGTTTCAGGGATTCCTATGACAAAAGAATGCTACAGTTCTGAGGGCTCCAATCTCTTTCCATAATACAGTTCAAGTGCACTCTTAACACTGGTAAAGATTACTTATGGCCTTTGTGTAATACGACTGTATTTGCAATTATTGCTTTTCATTATTACATAAAGAAATGAATTTAGTTTCATTTCCTCCCCATCCGCCCATCCCTTGGATGATGCAGCTAATTTACTAACTGGATGGCCCTTCTGATAATGGAGATGTTAAATGTCAAGTTCATGAAACACAGGCTAAAAACCATGGGTAATGGGCAATGGTCTAAATTTCTAAGGCTCAAATCACAGTTTGGTGTATTGAGAGGAACAGAGATGCAAACAGGCAAAAAGCACAGTTTTTACCACATGGCAAATGATGGTAAACCATCAGGGAATGAAGCTGAAGATGTAACTCTCTTGTTGGAAACCAATGAAATGCCCATCATTACTGAGTGAACAGCTCCAAACATTATCTACAAAGCACAGATGTACTTTCCTACTGGTTCTGAAGAGCTGGCTTCCTCCATTATTAAGGACGCTTCCTTTTCAAATGAAGCTTAGCAGAACTGGTCCAGGGCACCTTCAACTCCCTCTCCCATGAATGCAGTTGTTATTCACTGTAAGGATATACTTACTACAGCATCCATTTAGCTTTCTCAAGCAGGAGCTTGATGAGGAGTAAAGTGTGTTCTTAGCCATTTGTCCTGTCCAGCCCACGTTTTTCTTTATGACGGAATTTATTGGAGACAAGCAGAACAACTTTTATGTCCTGCTCTCAAAATTTCTCACCTGCCTGGCTCACAGAGACAACAGGCTGCTGCCTCCCCACCGATCAGCATTTCATGGCATGCTTTTATTCACTGTGCTGCAGCAGCACTGAGTTTCTGACTACAGAGGGTACTGATGCATCAAGGCTCTCACTACTTCAGACCACGCTAGAGAATTTAGAGAACGAGAGAAAAAATTCCAAAGACCAAAATTTACGTTCTTTGTGGGACATGCAGAGGGGGAGAGCCTGCTTGACAGATGGAGCACATAACTTTCAGATTCAGGAAAACAGTGGCAGTGAGAAGCCTTTGACTCCTTCCAGCCGTTTACTGGAACCAGAGGTTAAAGAAACCCATGGCGTAGTTCGGGATCAAAGATGTCACTGAGCTTAAGGAAAACAGCTTGATTGACAGGAAATCACAGTTCTGTAGTGAATCTCTGCATTCCAGAGTCCTCCTGGTTGCCTTCATATGCTGTATCCTATGGCAGGGTCCTAGAGGAAGGCAACTTTATGGTGGTCTTCCAGTGGGGTTGTCCATTTTGTCCCACGGGAGGGAAGTGATTCTGCAGCTCCATGGTGTCACATTTGGCCCTTTACTCTGCTTTAAGATACTGGTCAAGGACAGCAACTACATCCAGTATCTATAGTGTTGTGGGGGGTCTTTTTTGCCCTTTTTTCTTTTTGAATGTTTATAATACAAAGGCAAAATAATTAACATACTTAAGAAAGGTACGTAAGCCTAATTTTTCCTTTTGGACAAGGCCACTTAATGTGGTACTGTCAGCAAAAATCATGTTGTAGTCACTGTAAGGCTCTTTCCATTGCCAGAGTTATTAAAAAGGCTGGCACTGTGCATGGCATTCTCAACTTGATCAAAATGCAGAGAACAAGCACCCTTTTACTTAGACTCATACACTCCTGGCAAAGTTAATAGTGATTTCTGATATAAATGTGTATTTGCATTTTAACAAGTTGCTTTTTTCTTTTGCTGCTTCTTTCCAAAAAGCAAAAACTTTCTTGATCCTAAGTTATAAGCCAGTGATACTCAAAAGTGTTTCATTAAGCCTATGAAATCATCTGCTCCAGATGATTCCGAGAGAAAATACCGTGTAGTGGAGCCATCTACAGGGATGTAGTTTGAAATACAGACACACAGGAAAAGCAGAGATGTGAGGGGTAGCTCTTGCAGAACCAGGGACCTGGTAATGACAGCAGCAGTGATACAAAAATCATCATATGGCAGAAAAAGGAAATATATATTGGAAGTGCTACTATGGACAGTAATTCTTACATTATGTTATGAATGTGTTCTTATGTTCCGGATTAGGAGATTGTGACTTGCTTGTGTGGAGTAGTAATTCAAAAGAAAAGAAAATGACTTGGTTTAACAAGAGATGTTAATATGAGAATCACTCCCTAAGAGGTATTTTACCTTTAGATCTGCATTTGGGTCTTATCATTATCAAAAAGAGCCTGAACAAAACCAGAAAGGCCACAGAAGTACCAATACTCACGGGGGGATCTGAAGATGGATTTGGAGGGGAGGAGATATTGAGGTATAGAAATCATGAATAGGACAGAGAAGGCTGAACGGGTGATCCTTGGCACCTTCCCAACAGCACTTTAATAAGTAGGCGTTCAGTGAAATGAAATGGCAACAACATCAAACAGAAAAAGTACTATACATTGTATTTATGCATATTTTACTAGTAAAACTCACTACCAACAATATATTACTGAGGCAACAAGCTTGGTAAGAAACATTGATTTTTTTTTTTTTGCATGGCAATCACTAGGCTCCCATCGTGCTGTCCCTTGCGACACTTTTGATATGTCCCAGTAAAGGTTTGATATTGGTGTCTCAGGCTTACACTACAGAAGACAGGTGACAAGTACACCTAATAACTAGCTGGGGGCTCGAACAGAATTAATTGCATAATGGATAAAAATGTCTCAAACCAAAACTGAGTAGGAGCAAACCTCATGTAAACTACAGCCCAATGCTAAGAGAGCATCACATTCTCAGAAGGTCATACAAGCTTTAAAAGTGCAGCTAAATTTGCAGAATTGCTTTGCCAACTCTGATGCTCCTAACTCTTGAAGAGACATCAATCTAATTGCATTTCCTTTCCTGTAACACAGACTTCATGAACAATATGTGTTACCCTCTTTCTGTGCCTCTAGGCTTGCCAAACCATTTTATGGCCTTCTGGCAAATCCCTCAGTTCCTTGCAATCACAATACAAATTTCCATATTTTTTTCTTCTTAAAAACACAGGAATAATATCAGGGGAAAGGGTTTGAAACGCACCATGAGCACATTCAGAATATATCACTGTTACAGAAGCATGTTTACTTTGAGAAGACCAAGTGACATTCATAAATTCAATGGACAGGACCTACTTGCAGACAAGTACTCGATAATACTTGTATGTGCAGTACATTCTTTCTAGAAGTTCACTCATTTTATTCATACATCTGCATAATGAGCTGTTTTCTACTGAAGAATTGCTGCATCATCCCAAAGAAAATATCCACACCAATCTTTCACAGCTGTACGAGCTACTGGAGGGAAGCAGCAACACACTGTACCTACTCCAAGAATTCTAGAAATCCTGTTTTATTAAAAGTGTTACAAGCTGCAATTGTTTAAATTACATTCTATTAATAATTTCTTTGTGTCGGGGAAAATTTCTGAATAAACCCTTCCTGTATGTCAAGAAATGGCCCACAATTTAATTTTGTGTGAAACTCATGTCAGTCAAGAACATGCCCTGGCATACAACTGCTGAAACTATCCAGATAAGGGGATTGACCAAGGGACAGGACGTGGAAAGCAGCACAGGAAACCTGCTAATGAATCTGTTCATGTATCACAATGGTTTAGGTATTCAATAGCTTTTCAGAACGACAGAATTATGCCATGGAAGGAATGGATGAAAACCCAGCAGTAATGCAGGCTTGTAGACTCACATTCACTGGGTAAGGTACACAGACGCTGTAAAATGCAGTGGTGAAAACATTTTTAGAGCACCGAGCAACAGGTGTGTATATTCTGCTTCAATACACTGAGTGAAAATCCCACATTTCCAGATTGCACTTGACTGCTCCGGCCAAATCAGTGTGAATGACCATTTACTCCAATCAGGCTGAGGGAAGCACAAAACATACAGGTATTGTGGTTTTCTTCATTCCACAACTATATTCTGAAGTCTGCAAACAACCTTTGGATGTCCTCATACCCACAAAATGATGCACCCAGTGGAAATTCTAGGGACAGACCTTTGGCCACAGTCCATCCATGCAGCTCCTCCGACTGAGTCAGCCTACAGAAGCTGAGAACTCGTTCCGTGAACTCTAGGGATGGACGTCTGCCAAAAGATGTTAAACTAACGATGTGAGGCTACAGCAGCCTTACATGTAACTTAATTGCAACTAATTTTACTGCAGTAACTGCAGCACGAGGACTGCTGTTAAAGAGCTGATTTCTTGCCCAAGAAATTTCAAAAAAAATGATCAGCTGTGTAGGTTACCCCGTGTTTTCAGATCCATGTTCACGTTACATACATGTTAAGTGAGGCTGTGCATACACCGCTGGGGCAACACCAGGCCACTCCTGAGCCAAACTCTGACATTTTGGGCAAAGCTACGCACACACACCTGACATCAGGTTTTAAAAATGACAACCAAAGTAAGCCAATTTGGAGTAAATATAAACTGCATGTATGTGTGTTGCTCTACACAAAGTAGAATGAAATGCTATGGTAATAAACAAAAGTATAGGTAAATATTTATGGACAAATAACTGGACACTTGTCTTTGATAGGTCAATTTGTAAATGCTGCTTTTTTTAGCCATCTGACGTGTTGCATGCAGCAGCCCTAGCAATCAATTGCTTTCACTCTTTGCTGACATAAAATTTTATGCAACAGTGCGTCCTAGAATGATCCATACCGGTTCCTTAATACTGTGGGGAGATCATAACACTGTAACACTTTTAATAACACAATGCCAAAAAAACCCCCAAAACAACCCAACTTTGTGAGAGAGAAAGAAATTGTTTAGCAGTTATTTTTCCCCCTGCCTCAAAAGCTGAGTTTTACTCTTGGTAATAAATAGAAGGTACACACTCTCCAGATTGTCTGTAACAATTTTGTGATGTATAATACTTAATACAATTGGTCTCTTCGTGTCTGCACATACAGTATCATTTCTGAACAAGTTAATAACGGGTTATACTGTACTTTTCTTTGCCCAATATATATAGATACACCTTCAGCAAAATTTCTTCTCAATATTTATATTATTAACTGGACCAGATGACAAAATTAAAAAAAAGAAGAGGAGGAGGAAGAAGAAAGGAGCTTCCTTTACACTTGTGTCTGATGCTGGGTCTCCACAAATGGAATGTGAACATTTTCTAGGTTGAGCTCCTCCACGCTTTCAAAGTCACTCATGGCTACTTCGGAGTCATCAAAGCCGCAGCCGGCTGAGACGTCAGAGGAGGAGGCGTCTAGAGAGTTGTGCAAGGACAAGGGCATCTTACCTGCACTAACATTTTCTGTGTTCTGGCTTGGGCCAACAGCAAAAGTACTAAATTCGTTCCCAGTTTGAGATCCCGTGGTGTCCGTCTCATTGGGGAACTGGTGAGGAGGGAGGTATTGGCTCGGGTGGAAGTGCGGCCGTCTCCTGCAGTCAGGGCTGAGAGTACTTGCCATTGAGACCGGCTGCGAGGGCGGGAGGGTTTCATATTGGTCCGGGTAATCCTCTGGAAGAGGAGGTGGTAACTGGTCCTGGCTCAAAAACTCCTCTTCGTGAGGGGGAGGGTAGTCGCTGTCGATGTCGTAGCCACCAAGGTAGTAATCTGTTTCCAGTTCTCTGGTACTGCCGTGATGAGCCGAGCCTCCGTCTGTCGTCTCAAAGTTGGGCACTTCCTCGATGTCGGACAAGCGAGCACTTGGCATCCAGTCAGAGGTATCCCAGTGATACGCTGCAGCAGGGAAGAGAAGCACAGCGCTCTGTTAGGACGAGACCACGGAGGAGAGCAGAGCGTCCTGCATGCACTCGCCTGAGTCCTCACAGCACATTCAAACACAGCATGCGCCACAGGCCACGGACACAGGTCAGCCATGCTCTGACCAGAGGGGTAGAGGAGGAGAATAAATTGCATTACGATGCTAATGCAAACAAGCAAAGAAACAAAACACTGCCACTCTCAGACATTTTGCTTTTTAAGATGCTACTGGGTTGTATTAGAAACTATGAGTCCAAGAAATCAAAATGTCTCAATTATTGCTTTTCCCAGTTATTTGAAAAAAAATCTCTAAATGCAGTCAGCATGCTTACGGCATCTCATCTCATCTCCCCTTCCACCTCTAATGACCTCAAGAAAGTGTGCAAGCAAATAATCTGATTGACCGAAAACTGAATTTTGAAACAAAAAAAATGGCTGACCATTCTCATGCAGCTTTTGAACCCAACAGAATTCAAACAAAAGAGTACACGTGATGCAGTTCAAGAAAAAAACCAAACAGATCAAGTCAGTGCTCTGCCCACCCCGGCCCAGTCCGACAGGCAGAAGGTGTCCCAGAAAAATCACCTCTGTTGTAGTTCTGTCCTTGATCCATAACAGACACTGTCAGATACAAAGTGAAAGGCAAAAACTGGTAACTTGGAGCTTGTCACCAGCATTGTATTACATGTGAAAATACAAAACTCTGCATGCATATTTCTAAAGTACAGCTGCCTCGGTGTCAGTAGGATTTTTAATTGTTCTTTATTTTAACGTACAAGATAAGCTTGCCTGTCAAATGCAGACATACATAAAGAAATGTTTATGTCGTGTATTATATTCCTTTTCTATCACATCTTAATTATTTACCCTCACTGAACAGATATGGAATTACATTAGAGCTGTAATTCTTAACACAAAAAAGGGCTATCCACCATCTATATGGTTTATAATTGCAAAGTACATTTTTCTCTCACTTGTTCACTTTGAAACAGAAAAATAAGAATCTACCATTCTCAGGGCCGGTTCAAACAAATCTGGGCCCACCTGGGCTCAGATACCATGGTGATGGGCACGGTATAAGAACCTGAATAGAATAGAATACAAAGCCATTTAATGGGGCTATCAGCTACAATGCTCCGCAACCCCATACCCACCTCCCACCTGCACTGCCATGCTAGCTGGTGGGGAGGGAGGCATTCCAGTATGGAGAGGGTGCAGGGGTGGGGGAGAGAGCAAGGAAAGAGGTTTTATGTGAGACAAGAGCGGGGAATAAGCTGCAGCGTTTTCTAGATGGATATGCTCTTGTTCAGCCGCATGTTATTAGGCTTCATGCAAGAAGTCATCGGGCAAAGTCTCGGGATGACATTGCTGGAGGAGGTCTGGCAGCAGAAATAGACCTTCAGCTCCTAACCTCTGTGGCTCAGACACAGGCGAGGGCAGAGAAGACTTCTCCAGCCCTTCACCTGCTAAGACCACACTTGCCCTTGCTTATCACCACATGGTGCACGTGGTGATGGTGATTTCTCCCTTAGCTCAATAGCCAGGCAGGAGCTCTCCACCTGCTCTACCATGTCCTGGAGCGAGGAGGGCTGGGGCTACTGCAGGTTTAGCAGCAGTGTCTGAACCGGCCCTAACCTCTCTTCTGCACTTCTCTCTTCTCTGTACAGCAGATTTTGCTGTGTTTGGGTCAGTGTGACGGCATTGCACCCGAGATGCGTCAGGGCCCTCTGAGTTGTGTGGGCCAGGATCCAGGAGAACCTCAGTAATTTGCTGACTTGCACAACCCCAGGCAGGTCCCTGGGGCAGGAGCCCCATCCTCCCGTGACTCTGTGGCAGTGATTCTGCCCAGAGCTCCAGTGTGGCTAATTATTCACCACTTCCACCAGCTCCGCTGCAGAGCAGGCAAGAATCCCAAGTCTCATATAAGGAACTGGAAAGTGGGCAAAGCATTTTCAGTGACATGCTCTTGAAACTGCTGCCAGACTCATTTTTTTCTGACCTGTAAAGGATGATAACGAGCCAGTGTGTTTGCTTAAGCTTTCCCTTAGGAAGGCAAGGTCGTTTGCAGGGCCTGTGGTTTCTTTTCAAGGTTATTTTTTTATTTTTTTGAGAGGGACTTTCTTTTGAATTAACCTTGGCTAGTTAATTTTTTTTTGATAGTGAGAAGAATGGCACTCTTTACTCTTCAGGAAATCAATAAATGTACTATGGACAAATACTCAAGTGGCATCACTAGCTAGGAGTAAAAGTGTTTTTCAAAATTACTCAGACACTGGCTCAAGAAAAAAATCAGTAGTTTCACAAAAATAATTTACTTAATCATCGTTAAGCATTATGCAGACTAGATTAGCTGAAGTATGCAAAATCTGTCTTAAATTTGCTAAGGACAGAGGAAATTTTTGACTTGCGGATAACCTGAGTTGACGTTGAGTTGACATTTGCCCAAGGGTAGGAAAAATGTTGTAAAATAAATAGAAGTAATGTTTATCTATGATAACACGACATTTCCTCAGTGCTTTATGGAAAAAAGAAAATAGTGATATCCCCGCATTACAGGTTCACTTGTAACATGATATGCCTGAGGTTACCCAGGAGGTCAGTGGAAGAGGTGAGGGCTGGGTCCTTGGAGCACACTGCCATGCTCTCTTCCATGGGCACATCGACCCCACGGGAGAGTCACGGCATCCACGGAGCTGTGCCCACGCATCCGCTGTTTGGCAGGGGTTCCTGGGAGAAACCAGCCACCAGCCGAGCACCACTGTGCTGCTCTCCGTGTGATACCACTGGAGTACATAACCCAGTTCTGCTGCAGCATGGGATACTTTACAGACTTCCTGTGTCATCTTCTGTTTCCCAGTCTCTGCAGCCAGGATAATCGCAATGAAATGGCTCCATTATCAGTCTATTACTTTCTCTGAAGACAATGAGAATAAACAAGCAGAAACATTGACTTGAACAGAAGAGGATGAAGGCTTGACACCTTTTCTACCACCTCCAGTTACCCACAGATATTTTGTGGTACAGTCCTCTGGCATTTTCATGTTTGCTGGTGAACATGCTGATCTGCAAAACCCAATCCCTGCCACGGGATTGCTGGCCAGTGTAGATTAGTGAGGTTCTGCTGGAATGTTTCACAATGAAAATAGGAAGCATTGTTGTAGAACAAGAAAGAAAAAAATTTAAATACCTTCATTTTCTATAGTGTCAACTACATTGTTGACAAGCTGTATGACAGTCACTATGGAAGCTTGCAGGGGAGGGAAAGCAGAAAATAAGGGGAGGGGAAGGACAGCTTCAGGTTAGTATTTAAAACACACATCATATGTTACCACAATAAATTCTCTCAAAAGACAGAACTGACATTGAAAAAAAAAAAAAAAGACTGCTGACCAATGCATGATTTATGCAGTGGGTTGCAGGACATTTCATTTCAGATAATCCCATATATCTTCAGAGTGGTGATAAATTCCAAACTAGCATTTCCAGAAAGGCATATGGGATGATGTGTATCACCTCATAAATTCAAGCAGACAGGTCAGCTGATTCAATTAACCAAAGCAGTATCTTGTCTACCTGACACTAATTTCTAATTCATTCTTGCTTAGAGGTCTCCAGAGATGGTGCCATGTGCTCCAAGGATCATTATCTTTTAGACCATCACACCATCAGAAACGGTGTTAAGCTCAATCTATTTCCTAAGAGGAATGTTTTACTTATTTATTGTCTGTGCCGTGCCGTGTAATACCTCAGGGAGGTTAAGCAGCCCAGCTACAATTAGGAGGACACATTCATGTAGCTGCGGTTCAAATTTTGACCCGTGTTTGACAGAACAGTTTCACAAATGCTTTGTGTCTTCTCTGCAGGTGTTCTACAAAAACATAACTTTCCCTTGAAATAATTAATACAGATGGTGAAGCTGTTTAATGTGGAGGCCTGTAATGTGTGGTCCTCTAGATGATCTGCATTTTGCACCACCCAACACCCCTGCCTCTGAGGACATGAAATAAACCCCACCAAAACCAAAGGGAAAGCTCTGGATGAGTGGGCACTGGATTTGTCCATTTTCCTTTGTCTTTAGTTATGAGAAAAACCATTGCTTTGGAGCAGGCTGAGAAGGGGACCAGAAACGTGGGGCAAAACATAGATTTTTTTGTTTCACACAGCCAACAGACTAAGAGGTCACAAGAAATGTGTTAACAGTGTGGACATATGTTGAATATTTTCACATCTTTGCTAAATTTTGGGCATGGGATCAGGGATATCATCCAATTTTGTCAGTTTTTGTGAGGGCTTAGCAAAAAGAGCCTTGATAAACCAAAGGACTCATGTTCTGTGTCTATGATCAGCATATTTATGCCATCAACAGCACTGGTAATTATACAAAGGCTAATGTATAATAAACATTATAGAAAAATAAGAGATTCCATGCAATTAGCGCTGTATGGCTGGGAAAAAAGATGGAGGGCAGCTGGAAACTCTCAGAGGAGAAAAACTGAGAGTGAAAAACAGAAGGTCNTCGGTAATTATACAAAGGAGACTTGTACTGGCTAATGTATAACAAACATTATAGAAAAATAAGAGACTCCATGCAATTAGTGCTGTATGGCTGGGAAAAAAGATGGAGGGCAGCTGGAAACTCTCAGAGGAGAAAAACTGAGAGTGAAAAACAGAAGGTCGAAAACCAGGGCCAGCACAGTTTTCTTTGCAACTAAGGGTTGACTCTGGTGGGAGCTGTGCAGAGCATGTTCACAGAAAGGAGGGAACCCCACCCCGCACAGCTGAGTGCAAGTCAATGCTCAAATACAGCATTGCTCAGATTTTTTCTTTTGGACTACAAAAATTACTGCTAACTACTCACAGTAAGACTAGTGGGGAGCTGAGCAATTTAAATGCAGGAGAAATAAGGTGGGGGGAAAAAAAGTAGCTTCAAAAACTCCCCCCGTGTGAGTTTTCATGGTCAGACAAGCCCTAGTGGCCCAGCAAAAGAAGGGTCCAAGAGCCCTGGAGAGGGTGAGTGGAGGCTGCCTGCACCTGATACAAACTGAAGAGCACAGGGCTGTCTGCACCTTCAACAGGATTCATCCCAGTGCTCCCCTGCTGCAAGACGGGTTTCCCCAGTCAGATGCTGCTACCCAGTTTCACAAGTCAGTGTCAGCACAGACAGCCATTTGTACATTTGAGTGACACAAACCTGTCCCCTCTGCTAGCCTTTTGAGAACCCAGCAGCATTGCTCTTGGCATTGGAGGAAGGGGTTTGAAGAAGGAGCCACTGTCCTGTCTGCCCCAAAGAGCGTGGATGCTGAACTGCATTTGTTGGGGTTTCACTGACAGCCTTCTAACCTTTGCAGGTATGTGAAGTACAAAGAATTAAAATGACAAGAAGAGCAAGGATTTATGGCTTCAGGAGGCACATCCATTAGCCCTTAAGTACAGGCATGTACGCATATGCTTACTTATGCCTGACTTTGCCTTTTAGGCTCTTTCACTGCAAACCCTCCCTGCTGCTTCAAGCAAACCAGAGCGTGTGGTCTTGCATCGATCTCTGCAAATGACTCAGATGATTTAAGTTTCTTCCCTCATTCTCCCTGAAGACATGGATTTATTTGAACCCTGAACTAGAAATGTTATCTCTAAAGGCCATATTTTAAAGGCAGCTTTCACAAAAAATGAGTGGGCACAGAAGGTCCAATCCGGCTTCCGTGGGTACTATCTCACTGATTTCAATGGAGACAGGATCAGGAGTTTGAAATGTCTAATTAGAATTTGGGAGATATAAAAAGTAACAATGTACAATAAATGACCACTTGAATAATTATCCCAAAGGTAACTATATTGTAAATACATATCATTAAATTAATACTCTAAAAAAAGACTAAAGGGGTTTTTTTTGGTTCAGGGGCAGAAAAGCATTGAGAAGCCTGACAGAAATAATTGTAACGCTTCAGCCACAGCGGAACCAAAGGTACTGCAAGTGTACTTTGCTATCAGTGCTTTTTCCAACATTTCAGAGTTCCTAGAGAACAGCCGCATGACACGACTGAGGAACTGAGTTTCCAGACAGTTCATTAACTGGTGGCTGAGGAAACCAAGTACGATTCCTTTGTGCTAGTCGTCTTCTGTGTGTCTGAATAAAGCTTCCCTGACATCTACCATCCCTCCCCAGCAGAAGCATCTTGACTTTTCTCGGACCCATTGCTCAACACACGTGGGCCGCAGGAACAAAGGTTTGCTCTGACTTTGTGGGCCTCTTTGTGGGCTGTGCGTGGCTCTGCCCACGTCACCCACTGAGATAATGATGCAGGACATGAGAGGCAGGCACTGAGTATGCACCGAACAAGGACGTAATGGTGCTCTATTGTTTGCTGAGCTGTGATTACCAGGGAGCAGCCAAGACACTGGGGACTGGCTCATCCGCTCGTTGTGGCTGAGCACCAGCAGAGTTTTGTTGGGACCATGAATGAGACCTGGCAAATAGCACAGAAATCCCTTTTATATGGCTGGTGAAACATGAAAATCATGCTCTTCCAAGAAGGAAAATTATATAAATTCTACGGTTTCACTTGCGACCTATTAGTCAACTTACATCTTGGCAATGTGACTCTGCTGTATCATACCTCTAATTCCCTGTAAAGCTTGGTCCTGACACAACAGCCCTAAGCATCAAGATTTTTATTAATATTCCTGTAATTTCATAAGTGGAACACAAAGCGAGGGTCTGAACCCACGACTTTCTTACTTTCAGCATCATTAAAGGGTTTCAAGATGTCACATAATAATATTAGAAAGAGATATAAATAGCTTTCCCCCCAGCATAATAAAGGTGAAATCATTGCTTACCATTATCATCACCGGAATCAGACTGGAAGGAGCTGAGGGACTGTACTTCAGAGTTGCTGCCTTTATTACTTCCTGAAAAACAGGTCACTTCTTCAGCGTCATCAACCCCTTTACCTTCATTGACAGCAAAAACAAAGCAAAATGGTACTCTCTAGGTATGCACATTTATCTATTTATACCATGGACACATTTAAATCCTGCCTTCTATTATTTTAGTCAGAACAAAATTATTTCCTTCACACAGAGGACATGATCTATTCGTCAAGAAGGCAGTTGGTGAAGACACCTAGACTTTTGAAGTGTTTGAAGCCCAAAGAGTCTTTCAAGTGGCTGACAACACTGTAATCAAGGAAGAAACATCTGTATTCAATATTGCCTTTTTAGATGACATATAGTCTCAACAGCAAAGAAAATGATGACTTAAGGAATGTGGTATAAACAGCTTATACAAGAGATTACAGTTACATTTATCTTTACTGTTCATTTCCTAATTTGAGATCCTCATTAAAGGCTCATTCAATGCTCAGTAAAGTTACTGTGCATCTTGTTATTCATATCAGTGGCCCTTGGATCAGATTTTAATAGCTCCACGACTGATATATAATAAATTATGCTTCAATTTACATTGCTTTTCATCAGGGACATTCAGTCTTCACAAGTCTACTGTTTAGAAACGTAACTGCAACCTATGGTATAAATTCTCCTGTAATTAAACACATATGAATAAACACATTCAACTACACATTATATGAGCAATCATCAGGAACACGGAAAGTTATCCTCCACTGTAAGCACTAAGCCAATTACAAATGAAGAAGCTCAGGTGCTACCAACATGGAAGCAGAGCTCTCTACCTGCCAGCTGCAGGTATTTCTACCCAGCATGGCACACCTCCACACGGTAAGTGCTGATTTGCTCCTGCTGAGCAGCAGGGTACAGAGCTGATGGAGTGCGTGCTGCAGTAATGAGGCTGCACTGCTTCCCACTCCTTGGCAGCTGAGGTCTGTCTCCCTGGTAAGGCCTTATGGTGTGCAGAAATTCATACTGGTACCAGCAGTGCCTGTGGCACAAACACCCAGGAGAAAACAGAATAGAGCATGTGTGGGGGCTGGCATGCTGATGCTTTCAATCAGCATAACTATACTTAAGGGTTTAAAAGGTCAGACACAACACATCCCTGAAATATAGCCCAAATAAATGAAAATTAATTCAATTTTTCGTTACAAGACCTTAGCCAATGTGCTGCCTTAGATGAAAATGTGCTGATCAAGGCACAGGTATAGGATCAGAAACTCTGTAAGGCTAGAAAAGACCTCCAAGATCATCGAGCCCAACCTTTAACTGAACATCGTTATGAGAACTAAACCATAGCACTAAGTAGCATGCCCAATCATTTCTTGGACACTCCCAGGGATGGTGACTTCACCACCTCCCTGGGTAGCCCATTCCAAGGCTTAACCACCCTTTCAGAGTAGAAATTCTTCCTGATGTCCATCCTGAACCTCCCCTGGTACAGCATGATGCTGTCCTCTTGACCTGTTGCCAGTTGCGCGGGAGAAGAGGCTGACCCCCATCTTGGTGCAACCTCCTGAAAGGCAGTGCCAGATTCCTCTCTCTATTCCTCAGTTCCTATTGTTTTCAACTACAGGACTACAGTAGTTTCCAGATTGTGTAGTTTTATGTGACAGTTTTGGCTAAAGCTGTGTTGCAATAGGATTGAAGATCATAGAATCATAGAACAGTTTGCGCTGGAAGGGACCTTAAAAATCACTTGGTTCCAATTTCCCTGCCATGGGCAGGGAACCTTTCACTAGACCCGGTTGCTCAGAGCCCCATCCAACCTGGCCTTGAACACTTCCAGGGATGGGGCATCCACCCCTTCTCTGAGCAACCTGTGCCAGTGCCTCACCACCCTCACAGTAAAGAATTTCTTCCTAATAGCTAATCTAAACCCACCCTTCTTCAGCTTAAGGCCATTCATCACTACAGGCCCTTGTGAAATGTCCCTCTCCAGCCTTCTTGTAAGCCCCCTCCAACAGGTACTGGAAGATGCATTAGGAAAAACTCCCAACATGAGAAAAAAACCTTTTAAAAAATCATATATGGTGAAGCAAACATCTCCCAGTCCATATGACATGTTCTGACTTGCAAGAATAGACGACGCAGGGCCTTAACTCTGTCCCAGAAAACTGGTATTCCCTGCCATGACAGAAGATGTGAAGTTTGCTGCATCTCCAGCAACTCGTTCAGGAATGGAGGGAGTACCGTGTTATCAGGTAAGAAACCATCAGAGCACAAATAGGGTAAGCATTGGGGACTGAAAATTCTGTGATGACTCTGATACTGAATGCAGAGGGGAATGCAATGGCCTGAAAAGGTGATCCCATATTTCAAGCAGTACGTGATTTTCTGCTTCACTTCACAGACACCGAACGTAGGGAATATAAGTTCATTTGTCCCTGATGCAAAACAGGATTGTTTCTTGCAGGTGGTTTAAATATTTTTAACTCCCTTGGGAAACAAACAGCCTGAGCCTAGCAGAACTTATATTTGAAAATTCTGCCCCAAATTGTTTTTTTCCAATAGAAAGATGATTGCATTGTATCACCTGAAAAATGCTCAGAGCACTTACTCGTATGTACTTTCCAAACAAGTGAAATAAATGCATTTAGTCATAGTTAACGCATAGAAGTAGAGGTCTTGCATGCCTGGTTTAATTAAAACCTTCAGAATTAAACCAGATCACTTCTTGGAGAAATGTAGCAATTCACATGCATTAGGCCGGAGCATTAAGAGTACCTGTGCCACTGTACCTGCCGCACCCCGAAGGCAGCCCTTACCGACGGCAGCGAAGAACGAGACCGGCACACAGCGCTACTTACTTTCCGTCCCAGCATCCCATGTGCTCTTCCTGATGGAGTCACAGTCGGAGCGACAGGGAGACACAGCAGGCAAGTTTGGAGCTACACTGCACACCACCACCCCCCTCCTGGCTGTCAGTATTCGGGGGGACTCAGGATGAAACGTCGTCATCTCCTGGTGCTCCACACCGAGCCCATCCACTATCTTGTCCAGGTTATTCCGTGAGTCACTCTGGAAGCACGGGGTATAGGCCATTGGCCTCACTGGCACCTGTGGAGGCCCAACCTCTTGGTAGATGTTTCTGCTGTCTCCACTGTTCCTGATGTTCTTGAATTGGATGCCATTGCTCTTGTTGAGCAGGGCTGCAGTAGCCGGATCCTGTACGAGCGTGATGTTGTTGCGGGAATAGTTCTTCCTGAAAACTTTCTTGCGAAAAATGATGAAAAGAACGATTAACAGAAATATGACAAACAGGACCACGGCTATTCCTATCAGCTCCTCCTTGCCAACGTAGGAATGCCCAGCTTGTATATTGGGAACCACCACGGGGCGAAGACCACAGTATTGACCCACATAGCCAGGGGTGCAGTTACACAGAAACGAACCAAAGATGTTGACACAGGAGCCACCATTTTCACATTCTTCTCTTTCACACTCGTTGATGTCTTCTTCACACCTTAAAAGAAGAAAAGGAGAGTCTAGAATCTGGAGAACATCTAGGAAGTAGTCCAGCTTGTTCACGATGCCTTAACTTGTCAAAGAGGTGCCATTAGTTAAAACCTTGTGGTACTTTGCAAATTATCTTATTATTTCATATTATTTAACGGCATTTAATTTTTTCTACAGCTATTCCACGGGTTTCTTTAGGACAATAAAATGGAAATATCAAGAAGGAAATAAGAGTTTAAAGCATCTGATAGATATCAAGAAGAAAATAAAACATCTGATAGGAAAAGGCTCCCTGACCCTAATGAGGCTTACTGAATGTAATAGAGAATCTGCTTTTTTATATTGTTTTTGGGCTACCCCATGAGTTTCAATACCAAATATTAGAGGAGGATCCAAGGACAAGATAGTTGAGAAAAAATATAGTAAAAACATCAGAGTATGAAGAGAGAAGAGAAGAGAAGAGAAGAGAAGAGAAGAGAAGAGAAGAGAAGAGAAGAGAAGAGAAGAGAAGAGAAGAGAAGAGAAGGATATACTGACTATGTAGAATTATTTAGGTCTGGAGATAAAATAAACAAATATTAGAGAGGCGGGGGGAAAAAAAGAACAAGAACCATGAAGAGAGAGGAGAATTGGAAAGAACAAGAGGTAGTAAAATGCAGAGGAAAAAGTACAAACAGTAGACAAACCAGATGAGAAAAAAGCATGTTGATGGGCAGGTCGTAATTTTCTCTGTCTACACCAAGTATATGATCAAGGTAGGGATTTTAAAAAATGACTGCAATAAATTAGCTTTTTATGTCAGGGCTAAGGTGACTAAATAATTGATCCATTTTCAAAACAAAGGTTACACAGCAGCTTCCACAGCTTTTACGAGATTTCTCAAAAAGCTGACAACACTTAGATAGGTATATCTCAGAGAAAACTGTCTTGAGATAACATCCCGAATCAACAATTTAGGAGAGTAAGATCAGAAAAAAACATTTCTGAGCATGCAAGTCTCAGGGATTTCTCAGTTGTCATTAGCTTAGACTTACAATAAGTGCTGAGGTTGGGGCTATTTTTTGCGAGGTGAATCATAGCTTTTGGGTACAAAATGCCTTATCAAAAAGCCCACCATCACTGAGCCAAAAAGCTCCCACTGCCCACCTGGGGAGGGACACTTACGTTACTCCTGTCAGGCCATTTTTGCAGTTGCAGATGAAAGCATTGCCGATGGGATCGCATGAGCCTCCGTTCCGGCAAGGATTTGGGAAGCAGGCTGTGATCTCTGACTCACAATTCCTTCCTGTAAACTGGGAGAGGCAATTGCAATGGTACCCTGGGAGGTGAGGGACAGAGAGAGGGAAATTAGACTCCTACCGCTGAGTCAGTCTAAAAGCAAGAGGACCCGCTTGGCTGCTTTACACCAAAAAATAAATTGTACTGTGGGGGCAAGGGGATGTTTACACTCATTCCGGTCTGTCCGTGTGGTCCACACTAATGCTAGTCAACAGTTTGTTTACCTGAGATGCCCGGACAATCAGAGCTCATGTCTACAACCAGGGACCAGAGGAACTGCTGCAGCCCAGACCATCCTAATTGCCATCATTCAGGTAAGAATAAACGTCATCCATGAATGCCTTTCGTAACAAGAAATATTCTAGATCAAGGATGTATTTCCCAACATTTTTGAAAATGTCTGCTGATAGGGGCAGTCTACTCTCCTTTTGGGGCCTCACGAAGGAACAAATACATCAGCTGAGAGCTCTTCCACCTCTGCCCTTTACAAGGACGACACAATGGGGGTGTGACAGTAATAAAACACCAGTTTTATAAAGTGCATCATCAAGGCAGAAACTATAAACTTCAAAATACCAGCTGACCTGGGCAATACCAGCCCTAATCAGAGCTGAATATGTTCAGTGTGTGCTATCAAATTATGATTAATCACTGACTGCAACACATCAGACATAACAACACTCAAGTGGAGGGGGCCCCTGTCAGGGATTGAAGTCCCATTTCTGTTTTTTGCCAACACAGGAGCAAAATCAAAATAAATAAAAAAAAAAAAAAAGGTTTTAAACACATCAGTTCACCTTGCCAAGTATCAAATGACAAATCTCTTTTTTCCTTTTCCTCTCCTTGTGATTTCATATGGCATAGTGCCATTAATAAAAGCCTTATTTAAGGTCACAAAGAAATCCTGTGAGGCAGTGCATCTCTTAATGCTGTGAATTGGATATGGAAATCTGATGCTTTTTTGCTTGAAAAGAGCACGGAACACGTAGGCTGTGAAAGTGATGAGATGGTCCTTGGAAACAGAAGACTCCTAACTTAGAGTTGTCGAACTAGCAAAATTTTCCTGGACATCTGTAAAAAAACTTTGGCTGATCTTTTAAAAAGCTCCTTACACAATCCAAATGTCCTAAACAGATGTGTAGGCAAGGTTCAAGCTCCAGTTATGGGGTTCACATACTTACTGAATATAGCATATTAAGCAACCGAAACAAGGAACTTTCCTGCCATTAATAGGGCTGCAGTTAGAGCTGAAATGGTTGAGCAAAACTCAGTTCAGTGTCAAAATTATTGGCAATCAAGCTGATGTAGTGGAAATCTCATCTCTCAGTGGTGAGCCTTTAAAACATACTTTTAAAAACTTTCTATATCTATACAAAAAACTCCAAATATTGTTTTAAAAGTTACTCTTTCTGCAAACATGGCAGGAATTTCCAGCACAGTTACAAGGAAAAGAATTTCATGGAAACAATATGGAAAAGCCCAGTGGAGGCATAAGGAAAAAGCAATTCTGCATTACGACTCCCACATCTTTTAAGTCCTATACGGTTCAATTCGCCTTGTTCAGTTACTCTAATTGAATTCTTTCATGAGGACAGGCTTTTGAGAATAAACTTGGAACCAGACTTGCTGGCATACTGAGTCAAGAGTCCAATACTATTTAACTGAAGATAAATGAAGTAGATACTCAAATATCATGCTGTTTCATTGTCCTGCTACAAGAAGGGAGACAGACACACTGATCTTTCCAAGGTTACAGAGTTAAGAGGATAAATTTTTCAACTTTTGGGCTTCCCAGAAAGCATGTTTAGTCAGCATCAGCAAGATGGGATTATTTCTTTTTGTGTCTTAAAAATACTTCACTCAGACAATGTGAACAGCTTTCTGGACCTATAGAGATCTGGGTCTGAAGAATTACAAACCTGTGACTGTAGGTGGAATTCACAGCATGAATAAGTAAAGCTGTTTCAGTGCTTCCTTTTTATGACTGAACAGTGACATCTATAGTTCAAAAATTTACAGTAATGTTTTACATGTTTTTTACAGTCTCAATGAGTTTAAATGAAAGGAATATGTTCAATTCGAATATAAACCACTTTATTCATAATCAATTCTGTTGCCTTATATAACAGCAGAATATAGATGCTATTCTATTTGTTACCTGATATTTTATAAACCCCCACAACTCTAAAGTGACGCCAAAAGCCAAGTTTCTGTTGTTTTTTATCTAAGTTGCCAATCATTTGTAAGATAAAGCCTTTGAACCACTTTATTTTTATGTCTTGTGTTTGTTTCAGCTGACTAAGTTCTAGGTTCTCATTCTGTAACATATTCTGTTTACATTTGTTCATTGTAGAAAACTTGAGAAGTATTGATTTGATTTAAAAAGATACTTTTACCACCAACCATAAAGGGAACATGGATTTATGCATTTTATACTAAGAGGAGATGAAACTGAATGCACCAGCTGGGTCAGAGCCCTGTCCGGCCGTGTACGAACAGGACCTAAATACAAGTCTGCTTCTGAAAGCCTACATTTTTCACCAAATTTGAT
Source organism: Mohoua ochrocephala (assembly GCA_013398855.1). NCBI lineage: Eukaryota > Metazoa > Chordata > Aves > Passeriformes > Acanthizidae > Mohoua > Mohoua ochrocephala. The sequence continues at coordinate 201,484 of VZTA01021001.1, forward strand.
TTAATGATGGTGGAACACACATCAGATGTTAGAAGACTAAAGTATTCACTATAGGTTCTAAGTATCAAAGGTAGAAACAAAAAAGGCACTAAAACAAGACAGGGTTAAATTACCATATTTATCACTGGTGTTTCCTCTTGTTGGATTCCCTGCCATACATCTGCCAAGTCCAAGCCACTGGTAGAAGACACAGAACTTTCCCATGACACACATGCTCAGAGCTGCAGAGCATTCACCCGGGAGGTCTCCAACACAGCAAAGCATATGTCAGAATTCATGGAGTAGGGAAGAGAAGAGCTGGTATGATGGCTCAGCAGACAGCATAGAGAAGCTCAGCCAGAAGACCTGCCAGACCTTTGATCCTTCTCCAAACCTCTCAGCGGAGGCTGTAATTTTGCCCGCTACTGCACACTTTAGCCACATGGCTGTGGGCAAAGGTAAATTGTAAAGAAAACCTTTCTGGTTAGGAGTGCATCTTGGGTCTAATAAAGAATTTTTATTATACATTTTGTTTAATATCTTGGTAATGTACCATTCATTTCTTCCCCCTTGTTTAGAACAACAAGCAAACTTCTCACATTCAAGGATGAGAAAAGGCTCAGTGCCCTGTCCTCTCAGCAAGGGATGAAAAAACTCTTTTAAAAAATGTAGAGCTTGATCCTGTTTACAATGAAAGCACTCAAGTCTTGGAAATTCATCACTGTTTAAGATGGTACAGTCCATCTGAGTTTCCTCCAAGAGGAATGAATATTTCATCCCCAGAAATGTTGATCTGCATTCTCCAAGGCAGCAAATTTTGTGATGTCACCACTGTATTTCTTCAGAGGAAATCAGAGGAAAAAGATAGGAAGCTCTGGAAAACACCTCTGCAATGCTTCTAGGGTGGGACCACAACATCCTCAGCATACACCATAGCAGCATGTACCGATAGCTGACCTAAGAGCAACAACAAGCTGTGACCAACAATACAGCCTTTTTAGGCTGTAGCTACACCAACAAGTCCTGCAGAGCAGCAGCAGCAGTGGGTCTGTGGAGCCAAAGAGCTGGTGCTGTGGGCCCAGCACCCCCAGGGTGTGCAGCTCAGGGCTTTGGGACCAGCTGTCTTCCAACTCAGCCCAGTCCTGCCCTCCGAGACCTTGCCTCTCCACAGTGGGAAGTGATGATGATCAGAAGATTCACATCAAAGGTCATTCATGACCTAAAGCATTATGTAGACATAGGTCTACACATTGTCTTGGGCTTAATGGTTGTTTTATAAGGCTTCTCTCATGCTCCTCCACTAATCTGAGCACTGAGTAAACTATGTAGTTAAATCTTACCTTCTCACTGTGACTCAAACAGCTTCTCTCACTGCTCTCTTGGCATGTCCCTATCCAGAAGGAAAGGTCTTTTTCATCCCAGACCTTACTGAAGAGGAACATGCAGTAAGCCAGGACACTATACAGGCTCCCTGCCTATACCTATTCTTGCTTGGCACTTAAGAAGGAGAGGCAGTGGCACAAGGCAGGCACGGTGCCATCAGCAGATGGGGTGTCGTTCTGTAGCGAACATCTCTTTTGGTAGCATTCCCAGCCGGAGCATCTGAATGTCTGTCTATCCTAAGGTTTACTTGGCTTTATTAAAGAGGATGCTCCGAACTGCTGCCAACTTTTTTTTTCTGAACATGTGTATGCTCCTGTTTCTATTTATCCCATGCAAGAGAGACTGGCTTTTATCTGTTAACGTGCTTTGGCTTTTCCATTTGTCTCTCTGTGTCGTTTCTCTCCCTGCTGTGCAGCTAGACCTGACAAACTCGATGTCCAGAAACAGCCCTGCCCTTGGCATTGAACACACAGTGTTACAGAGAACTACTGAAGGCAAAGAGGACCTCTCCCAGCATTTGTATTTTGGTAGGTCTATAGTCAAACCAGGCCACCTTCAAGAAGTGTGTATTCTTCAGCCACACACAGTCCTGCCACTCCAGATTTAACTTATCTGTCTTCAAACAGATGATTGTCTCTTGCCACTTGTTGGTATGAAAATGAACCTCAGTCTTTGCTGAACCAGTGCTTTCTATGAGAGGAGTGGCACTGATGTGCGTTGAAAGTGTGAATTTAAAACCAGGTGCTTACAATCATAGCTATAAAAAAGATTAAACACCCACAAAATTTCTGAAAAGCTTTTAAAAATTAATTGATGTGCATTTGGTATACTCACATCACAGTATGCTGGGTTGTCTGTGTGTGTGAAAAAGCAAGATCAAGAACATTAGCAAGACCAGGTCAGTTCTGTGGTATTATTACACTAATTTTTCCCTTATTTCTTTCTTATGAACTACCTGATCCTCAAAACCAAGCCACGAGTCATGTTGCCAACAGCATTTAAGACATGAATTAAACCCAGCACCCAAGTGCCATGTTGTATTTTCTCCTCCCTTTGGATTATAACTCTGTTCATGAAAAAAAAAAAAAACAGAATAGAAGAAAAAGTGAAGAGTGGGGAAAGCAATGACTTTTGTGCCCTCACACTCTGCCCACAGTCCTTGACTCAGTAGATATTTCCGCTCAAATGCTTCGTGTTCAAATAAAATCGCCTACTCATATAAGCCATTTACTTTAATCAAAGCCAGATGTATATAGGACTGATCAAATTAAAAGGAAGTAACTATACTTATAATTGCAGGCTTTACAAGCATGAGGTTGCTCTCTGTGGTTGAAAACCTTGGTGCAGTCTTTGCATGTGATTACAGTAAAGCTTTCTATTGCTGAGATTGCTCATGCTGTTACTCATGCAGATAAACATACATTTACTACTGGCAGCCCTGGAAGTGCCACACTATTATTAAGGTTGTGTGACATTTCCCATTTTAAGACCTCATATTCAGCAGCTTATAGCTTAACCACACTTTAAACACTTTGTTGAATTTTCTTGGGAAATTTCAGTTCAAAGAGCCAAGCTGTTTCTGAAAGTCATGCTGTTTGTCAGGTTTCAAAATGCTAACTTTCTTTAAAAATAGCTTTACTGACCCATACTTATGGACAGGGACTGAAAAGTCTGGAAGAATGTGGCCTATACTTCAGGGCTGTGGTTTCCACTGTCGCCCAAGAAAATTATCCTAAAACTGACTATGTGTCTTTCTGCTACGAGTCTCTTGAGCTGTCAGACCTAGTGAGTGCTCATCTCCCTCTGCCAGCCCTATTTAAGCATGAATTGGATCTCCCCATGGGGTCTCTGGACACGCAGTCCCCCCTCTTGAACCACTGACATCACCTGGCCAACACTGCTGCCATGAGAGCAAGCAGGGGTTCATGTCATGGTTGCTTTCTGCTGGCTCAGAAACCAGAGTTTGAAAGCAGAGAGGCTTTTCTGTACTCTTGGAGTTCTCCTCTGAGCTGTCTGTGCTCTCTGACAAAGGCTGAGATCCCCATTCTGCCCTGTTCCATATGCAGAGAGGTCAGGCACAAAGAGCCAGTGAGGGTCAGCCTTAGCTCCTGCTTTGGAGCAAGACCTCTGCGGTCAGTCCTGAGCTCTGTGCAGCCCAGGCACAGCCCTGCCCTGCGCCAGGCGCTTCAAAGCTGCTGGGAATGCATCCATCCAAACCTTAACACACTCCCAGCGCACACAGAGCACCGCTCCAGCAATTCCCCAAACAGGGCCATGGTACGACCCTATTCCCATAACCACAGCATGAAGAAAAAGGTAATCGTGGCAGCATTTTATTAATGGTGAACAGGGCAGTGGGCATTTCTACTGAAAGGAAGATCTCACAACAGGAATACTGTTACAGAGGTTTGTGTCGTAGATGTTCAATTTATGCAAATTATATGTAAATTAGACACGGCCTCTTTGACTTCTGGTATGTAGCCAGCAACTCTTTCATGTTATAATGTTGGGTAACCTTTGCCTGACTGTTTTCTTCTTAAGTCAGCTATAAATCTCAGCTCTCTTTTTCTCTCTCCTAATTTTCTTGTAAAGCACAGTAGGCTGTCCGTAACAAAAAGGATGTTAACAGTATATGAAATCTGCTTTGTAAAATTCAAATTAGAGGATGTATTTATTAAAACAAATCTTATGCCAAATACTCTCTGTTTAGGAAAAGGAACATTATTCTCAAAAAACTTAAAAAGGAGGATAATATCATAGAAAATATTAGTCAGAGATCCTGATGCTACTGAATGCCCTGCGATTGGGAAAAAGGACCTTTGCACGGTATATTTTTGCATTCTCCCCCTCACCAAAAAAGAAAAAAGCTGCCACTTTCATTCTTAAGAAAATTCTTTAAAAAATGAAGAGTTGTTTTTTTTTTTCTATTTTAAATGGAAGTCAGCTGCCAACATCTATGTCAGCAAGTGCAATGGTTGATGGCTCTTAAATGCACATTGCAATTTGTGGCTCTGCAACTAGGATTTGCAATGCTGTTGGACTCTTGTGCTCTTAGAATTTAATTACGTGGCCTTTCTGCATATGGAGGACACTAACAACAGAATTGCTCTGCCTAGTGGAAGCAAAAATGCCCGTGCCTTCTCCTTATGGGCTGGGCTGTAGAATCACCGACATACAGTCAGGGCCCACTGCACTGGAATTATGGCTTTATAACAATCCTTTATTTACACACACTGCTGAGACAGTAAAAACAGCAAACAGATTTTTTTGACGGCAGGCAGCCAAAACATCCCTGCAGGGCACATGCCCCTCGCCGAGGCAGGAACGCAGGCAAGTTAAATCAGTTCTGTGACTGCTTTCCAGCAGAGAATTTTGTTGACATGGAAATGGTATTTGCCATTCCAGTAATAGAGATGGGTCCAAACTTCAGTGCCACTTCTCCCCTACCCCATGTTTCCCCTCAGTTTGAATTGGCATGCACGTGGCGCTGGGAAAAAAAGAAATACTGGTAAAGAGTTTTGTTAGAAAGGTTTCAATTTACTCATCATGAGATTGCTGAGCAATACTGTAAATAGACTCAAATAAAATCAATAGAAGGAGCTGTTCTCATGCTTCCTAGGATGTGAGGTGAATGGTTAGCCTCATTTATTAAGCATGGACTCTGAATCAAAGCCATCATACATACGTTCCTGTACATACTACAGCCGTATTTCCTAGGAATTTCAGTAATCATGCTTAGCAACTCTTCCAGTGGTTGCAGCACCCTTCTGTCTCAGAATGATTTTCTTTCGCCCTTGTTGTGCAGCCCTCCTTTTCTCTCCTTCCCTTGGTAAATAAAGACTCTTAAGGACAAACACACATGCAGCAACATTTCTCCTCATTGCCCCACAACGCATCCTGGATTGCCAAGGCTGTGCTTCACTCCTCCCAGCTGTCCTCCCATCTCTTTCCATCAACAGCGAATCCGATAGCAGCACTGATGCATCATTTGTGATAGCATGGGAGAAGAGGTGGCTGAATCAAAGCCAAAGATCCAGAGGGGATGCTAGCTGAGACGGCCCAGCATGGACAAATCCACATTGTCAGGACTTACTTTATAAGGGTGGGGCTATCCAACTGAGAAACTTATCACAGTTTTGCTCAGCTCTCACCACATGTCAGTCTTGAACTGATCAGAAGTTTAGGCCTAAAAAATCTGTGTGGTGGAGGGGACTCAGAAAGGAAATATGAGAGCCAGGCTTAAACTAATGAAAAACAGAAAAAATAACGATGAGTGTAAGGGAACCGCATGGACACATTAAAGCAGAAAGCCCTGGGACAGTGGTTAAATGGCCCATAAAACAAGAGTTTAGTGGGAACTTCCCTAGGGAACCATGACCAAAACCCACTGACAGGAAGTGGATGGAAAGCTCTGAACTTGCAGAAAACCCCTCTGTTGAGCGACCTCCTTTTCAGAGGAAGACTTATTCTGCCAGAAAAGGTGTGCAATGCTGCATGCTAATACAGTATTGGGAACTGGAAGGGAAACTCCTACACTGAAGAGAGAGAACTGCCTGAGAGGGAATGTTCTACATGCATGCCATTTGCTTTTCTCCTGCTAGCATGCCGACTGTTGTGGTAACTTGTGCACTGCAGCAAGTCACTGGTATCAAATCACACAAACCACCACGTAACCACTGGATAGGAAACTCCAACGCAAGCGCAGTTTAAATCAATGCCCTATAAAATTTGGATAATATTACTTAGACCTTAGAGCACTCAGGCCTCCAAGAAAGCTGTAAAATACAGTTCAGGGGGGTTTATAATGGGCCCAACTTGCGATTTTCCATGCAGACATGTAATCAAATTACTGACTTACAAAAGGACGAAGGTGTTTGCGGACAGCTCGGTAATTATTTGTGACAGCTTCGGAAACAGAGTAAGGCAACACTGCTGTTGCATCTGTGATGGACGTTTGAAATCACCATCTTTGTGTACAGCCCTCAATGCACTAAGGATGCTGTAAATGGATCCTGAAAAATCCAGCTGAACATTACAGTAATTGTAATTCTATTGGTTTCTATAGAAATGGGATTATCCTAACAGCCAATAAATCAATTTCCTCCTGGAACACTAATGCAATAAGAAGGGGCAGCATTTCACTGTTATTTATAGAGCAAACAGCTTTTACCCAATTTGCAATACCTATCAGAGTTTTATAGAGTTCATGAGATTTTTCAAGCATGTTGCTGCATAAAACCATCTCTGGCAATAAATTACAGAGGCAAACGGAGAGGGGGAAACTCATAAAGTAATGAAAACATTTACCACCAGATGGCACGGCAGTACAGGTGCCGCCGTTCTGGCAGGGATGTCTCTCACAGGCGTCGGGATAAAGGACGCAGCCGAGCTTCAATTCCGTCAGGCCAACCACTTCTGCGAAGCTGCTGCGCTTGTTCTGGAGCGGCAGCTCGTTGTTATTTAGGACTACTGAGTCCAGGCAGCCCTGGAAGCCGCTCAGGACCTGCGTTGTCCTCTTGTCAGTCAGGCTGCGGACGTTATCCACCTGGACCTGGGCGCCGAAGTAGACGGAGCTGTCTGTGCTGAGCGTCTGGAAGTAGAGGGGGGCTTTGCGGCGCTCCACGTAGCTGTCGTCCAGGGACAAGCTTGTGAAGTTGCGGTTCAGCTCCAGGAAGACCGAATGCCAGCTTCCATCATTAACGGCCCTGCCAGAAATTCCCAGGATTCCCGGGCCACTTCCGCAATCCAACTGGAACCAGAGTTTGCCGTCGACAATCTGCAGGAGGAAAACAGAAATCAAACCGCTTCAGGCACTCAGCTGTCTCGGAATACGCTCTCACAGAGAATCTGGAAGCACAGAGAACTTCTAGATAGTCTCTGCACACTGTTAAACCTGCTCTCCTACATGACACTAAAATAGCAAAAAGCCGCGCCTTTATCACCAGCAAAAAACATGTAAGGTGGAAAATATCAGCTTACTTTGAATTTGCCCAAAACCAATTGAAAAAACCTGAAAATACAGAAAACTGAAAATATAGAAAATCATATGGGTGCAGAACACAGGCAAAAACTGGGATAATTATATGTTTTACTGAACAGGATATGGACTTGAGGACCCTTGTTCTGCTCTTGGCTGTGCTGTTGAACAGCTGTGTCTCTCTCAGCAAGTCTGAGAGCTGTGATTCTGCTCCCAGAGGCTGATGTCACCAAAAGGACGGTCAGGGCACAGGATCACCTCTTTCTTAGTGTTTGAGAGGCTCGTGGCAAAGTCAATGGCCACACTTTCAGGTGGTGATGTTAGGTACTCTGCTCATGCACACATCCTATGCGTCTGTAACCTTTAGGAGCATCTCAATGAGGTGTGGATTTGTCCCTAGACGTCATAAATAGTAAGATGGGTCTTACTTTTCTTTCTTTCCTCATATTAAGCTCATGGACTTAGAGAGTTTGTAGGGGATTTCCCACTCTCCCTCCTGTCCCTCACCCATCCCAAGTCTTTGTAAAGGGAAAATCTGTGCTACTCTGCTGGGGCAGGCAAAGTGCAGAGTGAGGGAATAGGTATGAAGTGCTGCTTTCTTGATTAGCATTTTACCCAAAGATTTTAGGTTTCTCTAACAGATGGCAGATAAGTTTAAAATGGCTGGCAAGGCTGGAAATAATTTCTTATGACACATTAATTGGATTCAAGTTCTCTGAAAGCTCTTGCAAGTATTTTACCTTTATGTCATGCTCTCAGAAGTATTTATTTCTGCAAACCCCATTTCAAGACATTTCCGTCCCATTATTTATCCCCCTGAAAAGTTCAGGTGCTGTGTCATTTTTCATCCTTCCAGGCAGCTCACATTGTCCTCTCACCGGTGTATCTGTTACAGAGTTTGACTGCTCCCCCCAGTGAGAGCAGAGTTGCCACAGCTGTCAGTGCAAGAGCCCCACAGAGCTTTGGTGGCCTGCTGAACCGGCATGGCAAATGCAGATGTGAGGAGGCTGCAGTGTGTCCATCTGCCTTTGGCCATTTTTGGCCATTTCTAGCATGAACAGTCGCATTAGCTGGAGACATCCCTTGGCATGTGACTGCGTGCTCAAACTCTTCTCAGCCAGGCTCCCTGATGTGGCTCGAAGGTAAACGGGAAACTGTCAATCTACAGCAGCAGACTGTGCTGTCGTGTCATTATCAGCATTTTATGTCCTTGGAGGTTGACAAAACTACCTGGAGAAAAGCTAAGGGTAAAATCTTGAGATCTGTAGAACTCTGGATTTCCTTCTCCTTTGCAAGTCCTTGGTTTCTTGACTGGCTGAATCGGAACTGGACCTCAAGCCAAGACACACTGAGCAATCAGGGTACAAACCACACCACTCCTCTGCTCGGCAGTTGCTCGGCAGCGTGGACACAGAGGCGCTGAGCATGGGGCAAGCTCCCTACAGATGCCAGCTGCCCACTTACTCTGCGCGGTATGAGGGGGTGCAAAGGAATGAACACACACATAGAAGGAGCCTAGGGAAGGAGCTAGAATTAGCCCCTGATATGAACAACTGGCTGTTTTGAAGTCCCTGATCTGTAGGATGTAATGAAACTGAGAAGAAATCAGATCTATGGCTGTAATACATGCTTAAGGGATGGATGTTGCTTGGTACTCCTACAGCTCAATCAAAAAGGGCAAATGGATGGATGTATGGAATAATGAGTCTGGATCATTTTTCACTAAAAAACATTTGCTTACAGGACTCAAAACTCAGCTGTAAACAGTTTCTGTAGATTGAAATTGGGTCTGTTAAAGCATATTCTCAGGAGGAATCTTGGTAAACAAGATGCCCTGATAAACAGAGAATTTTTTCTCTCCAGAGATGGAGCAATAGCTTCTTTCCTCCATGTGCAACAAAACAGTCCAAAAACCTTGAAGGTGCTTCTCAGAAAGTGTGGTCTATCTCACCAGGAATACAAATCAAACAGAAAAATGCATGCCAACATATTGCACTTTGAAAAACAGCCATCATTGGATAAGCAGCTGACTTGCTGCTTACTCAAAAGGCTTTTTCCTATGGAAACTCTTCTACTGATTGTGTGTAATATGCATATACCTCCCCTATGACTACTTATGCCCTGAAGGACCTACTGCCTGCATGCCTATTACTCTTACTCACAGAACATGTTTTTCCAATTATCTTTATAAATACAACACCACATTTGAGCACCTGGGATAAATATTACACCATTTGTACACAGGAAACTATGATCTGAAAGATTTGCCATTAAAATATGTTTTATACATCTTTCTCATCCACTTTTATTTCTTTTTACCAGCAGATGATCTGACATACACAGTAAATATATATTGTCTGAAGGGTTAAGTTTCCTTCCTGTTATTGAAGAAACACGAGTAACCTCTACCTAGAGTGAAAGATGGAAAGGATGGTCTGATGCTTACAGTACTAGCCTAAGACATGACAGATCTGCATGGGAATCCACACTCTGCAACGTTCTTCCTCTGAGATCTCAAGCAAGCCATTAGTTTCAGGTCTCCATCAGTAAAAGAGGGGTAACGTCATTTCCCTACCTCACACCACTGCTTTACGGATACATACGTTAAAGACCGCGTGACATGCCCAGATACCCCTAGCAATGGGACCATAAAAGTACTTTCATTAATCAGAGGGTCACAGCCTTGCTGTAGAGGGGCTGGGAGGAAATATTTGTCCCCTGATGGACCTCGAGGAGGAGCAGGAAGAACAGGAAGAACTGGCAAGGAGCAGATGCTGCAAAGGGCTCCGCTCTTGACTACTTAGCAGCTAGACTGGCCAGGCAGGGAGAAGGTGGTTCTTCCACTTAACAGGGTATAATTGCTGTCCCCGCTCCTAAGAGCAGAGAATTCAACCATCATTCAGCAATTAATCCCTGGTGTTCCTGTGATTCCTTGTAACCACTGAGATGTCAGGGCCACTGCTCAGTCCTCAGAGGGGATTCCTTGATTATAGCCTGGACCTCGGTACCAAGGAAAGCTGAACTTCAAGCTAACCGACGGACATTCAAGGAAGAAGTACAGACATCCAATGAACAGCCAGGCTCTTGTCCAGGCTCAGCAGTTATCCAGACAATAACCTCAGTGGGATGATGGCTGGTCTGGTTGAGAGCTGGTAGCGTCACACTATCAGTCCAGCACTGAATATGTGGCGTTGCTTTTTGTATCCATCTATGTAGTGCAACACAGCAGAGAGCCTGAGTTATGCCATCTCACAGCAGAGACATGCAAACTTTGCTACCCCTCACCAGTGCAGCCCGTGGCACCAGCAGAGACGCTCTGCACCGTGAAAGCAGAGAGACGCTGCTTCATCCCAGCTGGGCAGAAAATTCCCACAAAGCTTCCGCTTCCCAGAGCTTTCCAGGCTCAGGGTTTAGTTACAGTCTCAGTTATAACAACTATGACAGGGAGGTTAATGTACACTTAAGCATATATGCCACAAGATTCCCCACCTGTAGAGAAGTAAAAAGAACAAAGGAGACTCCAAAAGCTGATGCAATCTGTTACATTTCAACAATTTCATTCAATGAGCAGAATGGAGCCAAACACATACTGTAAATTATATTAGAATATTAGTCTGGCTAAGATGTTTGGCTAACATCCATATTTGTGTATCAACACAGGTAATAAAATGATCAAATGGTTCTTCTGAGACCACCTCCAGCTCACACAGTCCATCTGCAGTCAAACACCATGGATACAGCATGCTGCCTCCTAATCTGTCTGGGGAAATATTTCGTTAGCCGAATTGCATTTCAGGTTCGTTTGTGTAAAACGGTGTATTTAATTAAAATATTACTCGTTTCAACTCCAGCCACAGCTGGGATCATATCCAAGCTTCAGTCCTATCCAGCATAAGCCATGCAGAAGTAATGCATTAAAATGTATAATACACACTTAACTAAACCACGCAAAGTTTCACATTAACTGCCTGGACAGAAGAACATATGCTTGCCTTTTACCATTTAGCAGCTGTATTTATGGCACAATGGGAAAGTCTTTCTTTACCTACTTTTAATCCCTAAAATATCACAAAACAAGATGAATCTCCATTATATTCCTTGGGGGAAAAAAAAATGGATTTCTCTTCTGCAATGGCCTCGCAATGCTTTAAATGGTTAAATCTTACTTTTCCGAGTTAGCTGCTACATAGGTAAAAAGGAAATGGTGGTACTGTTTTTGAGACACGCAGTCTTTCCAAAGGAAAAAAAGCCAACGTTGATGTGCATCTCATTTTGCTCCAATTGTCTTAAAAGCAAGAGCATGCAACAAAAAAAAATGGCCAGCCTCTCAAAATCGATGGATGAGTTGCTTTATTTGAAACAGCTGAATAAATAACACCCTTATTTTATTATATCAATACAGTGTAGCTGGTAGGCTTTCAGCAAAGTAGTAGACAAGCAGTTTGCTCTATGGAATTGATTATTCATCCAGGAAGGACACTGTGTTATGATTATGAAATATTTCCATCCCTGGAGTTATCACAAATGTATGAGCTCCCAAAATTAAGCTGGTCATTTAAACACCGAAAAGCATATTGCAGCATTAATGTTTAAAGAGACTGCAATGGCAGAGACTTGCTTCAAAACAATCAATGCCACTGTATGCCCCAACAGAACAGGTGTTTTCTGCCTGTCTTCCCATGGGCTCATACCTTGTGGGTCTAAATTTCTTCTACCTCTGCCTTTATTTGAAGCTCTGTGATGGTGCTGGGCCCTCTGGTGCTAATACAGCAGATACTTAAATAGATGCTTAAAATTAAGGTATGTGAATAGTTCCAATTGCTTTCAAATACAGGAAGTTAAGCAAGTGATTAAGTGCTTTGCTGGAGTGATGCCAGGGTGCTCAAAAGAACACAGGATTTCATCCTTTATCCTCTATTTAGAAAGCTTCTCCTCATGTTTAATTTAATTGAAAGCAATGCTCAAATGATAACAACTTCACATTTATAGACCTCTAATTAATCTGCTTAATGGCCTCATTTCTGAGTGCCTCCCTACCTCCCAACATATGTACCTGGTTAAAGGAAAAAAAGGAAGCCTTACCTCTAGTTTACAAATGAATAAAAAAGTGTGTGTAGAAAGTCCAAGCATAACTTACTTGAAAACATCTGAGTCAGGGATCTCCAAAGTGCAGTCCATGAGTCAGCTGCCATCCCTGAAGAGACCTGATAGGGCTGAATCCCTTGAGCATGATGCCATTTGTCTGCCACAGAGCACTTTTGTGAGAACTTAGCCTGATATTCCTCAGCTAAAAGACCTTCACGAACTAAACTCGGACAATTCCTGATCTTTGAAGTGACACCATTTCTTAAACAAGCTATGCCGAATGTAATGATTTTGTTTCCTTTAAACCCCACGCATGCAGAAGCCCAGGGCCAGACCTGGGAAAAGGACATACACACTGCAACAAGTGAATCCTGCCCTACTCAGAAGCTGAGCATGAGGCTTTGAGAAGGTAATTCCCAACGTCCTCCCCTGCTCGATGCACAGGAGAAAGCAGAGGCTTTGCATCCATCCATGACCCTGGACCTCACTCATCAGAGACATGAGGTAGCAGCTGCATCTGAAGCTCTCTACTTTCTTTGTTTCTCAGACCTAGGAAGCAAAACAGCTTAACATGGAGGTTGCTCACTGAGATTGGAGCACAATAACCACAGAGCTCTTGTCGCTGCTCCTTGAAGAATTATTTTTAACTCAGCATCTTTCAAGGCAAAATAATTAGGTGATTATGTGAAGTGGTGACTGAAAACCTGATTCCTACCTCACAACTAAAAACTCAATTCAGGTGATTGCAATGAGGGGTTCTCTTACTGGTTGTTTTTTGTTTGTTCATTTGTTTGGTTTTGGTTTTAGTTTTGTCTTTTGTTTTCACTCGGTTTTGGGGCTTTTGTTTGTTTGTGTGGGGGTTTTTTTGTCTTTTTTAGGGGAGAGGTTTGTTTCTTTCTTTGTTTGCTTTTTTGGTTTTGGGTTTGTTTTTTTTTTGCAGCAATAGTAGTAGCATTAACTTTTCTATTTTGGTGGCAAAATTTCCCTGCTTCAGCTGGAGATTTTCACTCAGTTGTCTATGACCTGGATATGCTATGCTCCTTAACGATGAGAGCTTTAGACACAAAACTCTAGCAAAATGAATTCTCCTATCACCATTCTAACTCCAATCAGGCCAACTCTGTATCATCCCCTATTGTTTTCAAGTGGTACCTTCCACCAGGGCCATTTGTTTTCTCCCAGGTATTTTTTGAAATTACAAAATTGCAAACATTACCTACTGACATATGCTAAGAGCAAGAGTGATGAAGACTTCAAGGAAGGTCTTACAACCTGCAGTTTTGGTTGGGTTTTTTTTTAAACAAAAAAAAATGCTTGAAAGTTCAAACTGCATTTCCACGTGTCTCAAAGCAGAGGTTAATTGTCCTGTACAAATCTGAACAATGCTGACAGTTCCTGGGGAATGACAGATAGTACTCTTGCTCATGAAATACTTCAGTGTAACAGCTACAAAATCATTTGTTGTCCACGAATAACTCACCTAGCCACTTCAACATTACCTAAGCATTCAACCAAAAGTACCCTAAAGATTGCAAATACAGACACAAAAGGCTCTGTGCCATTTCTCCCACTGCTGAATTATAGAACGTGGCTGAGTTACAAATGTCAATGTTTTCATTTTGTACCTTCGAGGCTATAGCAGAAATACTATGTGTGCAGGCTCTTGCATGAGCCTAGTACTCCCTTTCCAGCCAGCATTTATTTGTCATTCCACAGAAACCAAAACAAAAAAAAAGAATAAAAATGCATGGAGAGCTTATCAATTAAATATTGATTTGGTATCAATCTCCATTGACCCCATGACTCTCTCAACAAAGAATCTTAATCCACAGAGTGCAGAGATCTTCATATTCAGTAGGAGACACCTTTTAAGCAGTTGGTTCCTGGAATTAGCTCGCTAACAGTGAGGGCACATCCTCTAACCACAGAAGGGAAGAGCAGCAATTTCAGCAGGCTTCGTTTTGACTACATAGTCATATAAATGGCCAAATCTTACATCTCGTGCAGACTGGCTCCTGCACACAGACACACATAATGTGCTTATAATGAACAGCACCCAGTGGGGAATTTCCCAAGTAAAGTACCACTAACAAGCTGCTTTTCTGATCGTCGTCGTTGCTGCTGTTGTTGAAATTGTTTTTCCCTGTTAGAATGAGACTTCATCTTCTCAATCTACAGCTGAAATGAGAACAGCATTCCCCAAATCGAGAGCCAAGAGAAAATAGAGAATCAAGAAAAACAACTGCAGAAAAGATAAGTTATTTTAATTACCTTCAGAATTATACAGGGATTCGCTCTGGTGTACATTATAATCCCATTGCTTTGCAGGGTTCGCAGACGGAGAGCCAACTTGAATTCCTCTTTCTTGCTATTTTCAGAAACACGGTATTTAATGTAGCTATTCCCAGCAAAGCTAAGGGAAGTGTGGCCTGAAACAACCATTTTGAAAAGACACATGTGCTTTTAGTGATACACAAAATAATTCCTCAACTGTTAAGTAATTAAAGAATTGATAAAGTTAATGAGAATGACTAGGAAGATGTAAATAAAACTCACTTTTGATGAGAGTAAAAAAGATGGCATCTACTACAAAATATTTCTGCATTTCCTTTTTTTTAACTATTTTTCAGGGGGTAGAGGAAAGCTCTATTTCTCCATACTTAAAAATGTTCAAAAAAGAGGTTTCTCCGAGTGTTCAGCATTTTTTAGCTTATACACTCCTGGAGGCACCAGTCTTACCTCACTGACAACAGAGAGAGTCAAAGATGACCACACCTGTGCATCAGGCAGCTGAGTTATGGGTGTAAAATTATGCGTGGGCAGATGTCAGCCAAACCTTTACAATGAGTTCCCTGCAACCAGTGCCCAGGACCACAGTTCATTATCTGCTGTGCTTTCTTTCATCAGGCAAACAGCACAAATCCTCTGTCCTGCAGCCTGGGATTCACTGAAGTCAACAGAAAGCTCCACTTCACTGGCTGTCCACCTGGCTCCTCATATCCCAGGGAACAACACAGATGCAGAGAACTAACAAATGTCCTCAAACTTTCTTTTTGGAATAGCGTAGTGTTTTCATTAATAAAGGTTGGAATTCTGGTAATCTAAATAGTAAGCAGAGGAGTTAATTATAGAGCTTTGCCCATGGCAGGAAAACATCTGGCATAACATTCTCTAGGAAAAATCCTGTTTTCTCAGCAGCCTGTTTTACTGAGCTGGTATTCAAGCAAGCCAGTGGGAATTTCCAAACAGAAACTGGATCACAGTCTACATACAGCCCCATAGCCATAAAGACAAGTGTTTACAGGGCTTGTAAACAGACACACCGAGTGCCCGTGCTGAGACGGGTTAAGCAGCACATTTTCTGTTGACTTCACTGGCACCTCTGCCTACAAAATGAGAATGGCAGCACTTTATTGTCCAAGTAGATCCCCCTTTATGGCTGTGACACGCACCTGAACATTCGCCAAGCTTTCCTGGTGGGCACTGGCAGATGAACGGCCTCCGGTTGGCTTCATACCCCACACACTGCATGTCCCCTGGACACGGCTTCTCCAGACAGGGATCGTTGGACCCTGGGCAGAGTCCTCCTGCAATAAGGTAAAATACTGTCAAGGATCCACAGTGTAAAGCATGATCTGCTGCAATAAGAGAGTAATGAAAGACAATTGTCGATCGCACACTTCAGTACAAGCAAAAAATGGCTTAATAATAATAACAACAACAAAGCCCCAACAAACCTTCATAGAAAGGAACAGCTTTTGGACAAGTACACAGCAGAACTGCAATAGTTCTTTTTCAAAGACTGCCATAAACCCCATGGGAACATATTATAAAAACGAACTATTATGAGCAGTAGCTGGTTTATAATTGGTATTATAACTCTCAGGCCATTTATTTTACCACAAAGCTTCCTGCACAGGGGCTTTAGAGATATGAGGAAAAAAAAATCCTTTTGCCCCAGCACACCCATGAGAAGCGAAGTTAAGGAGGTAGAAATGGTCACAGCACGAAGCCTGCCAGAGTTCAAGAAGCATTTGGACAATGCTCTCAGGCACATGGTGGGATTCTTGGTGGTCCTGTGCAGGGCCAGCAGTTGGACTTCGATGATCCTTGTGGGTCCCTTCCAACTCAGGATATTCTATGGTTCTAAGCCATGCTTGGGCTACAGTGTGACAGCTGGACTTTTCATCCTCATACGACGCAGGACACGCTGCCAGCTTGATCACACAGCACAGGCAAACTTGCCACTTCCTTATGTTCCTCCTGACATTTCTGACATCTCACATCCTATCCGGCTTGCCCAGGCTACCAAAACCTGCTCTCCTTTCTTCTAATCTGCAGGGACAGAACAATACTGACTTTTAAATTTGCTTAAAATACTTGAGCGACACAATTACATGTGCGTTTTTCAAAACCCCCTAAATTCTTTACATCTATCAAACCGAGCCTGTCAAGGACTTACTTTAAAGCCTGTCAATGTCAAAAGAATTTTTTGCATTTCATGGGGTTTGACTAAAAATTCTGTATGACTTCTAAAAGTGTCTAAATAAATCTGTTTTGATTGCCCTAATCTTAAAAGATTTGCACACACTGTCTATAATAATGCAAAACACGCTACAACTCTTGCTGCTTAATATATGCATTTTCAGCAATATGTGACTCCCACAACAGCTAGCCTCTTCCTGGATGCAATAAGGTACTTGGGAGATGCAGGGTCAGTTTCTACATGTGGGCATCTGTGTATGGCTGGAATGAAAGCAGACTTCAAGTGCAGGAAAAAGAGGCACTCCTGCCCTTGCTTTTGTTGATTTGCAGCCACAGCATGAGTGGAGGGAAAGGCAATTGCTGGGAATGGACAGACACCTCTTCTTTTGTTTATCAAGTTCATGTATTTAAGACACGCAGGTAATCAATTTAATGATAAAAAGCACCTTCCTACCCATCACTTTCTGAATATTGGCAGTTCTTGTATATTGCAGGATCTATGTTGTAGGATCCTTAACATGTTCAAAAACTGGTTTACTTTTGAGCACATTGTTTTATTTACAGTTTATAAAGGAAGGAATCAACCTGTCATGGAGTACATTTCCAAGAGTAAAGAAAGGAAGAATCTTATTGCTCTCACACTTCTGTACAAGCCAAGCAGGGCTCATAGTAAGCACAGCTGAAATTACCTGACACTGTAAGTATTTTCTGGGAAAAGAAAAATTACTACTGTAGCTTTCAAAGTGGACATGGGCTGACTACCAATATGGCAATTACTGTAAATGTCTTCCTTGATGTACAGCACAGTCAATTTAATGTTTAACATCCTCCCCTCCTTTATCAAACATTTGTTTGAGAGGTCTATGCAGTAAAAAGATTTACAGTACTGCCTGTAGCACTGTTAGAAAATGATGCATGGCAATCTTTATTAATCACATTACTAGGTAATATTAACAGGAATAACAGCTGCAATACACAGTCATACTTCAAGCCTTACAGAACCAAGAAAAAAAATGTCATTTAACAGGGTTCTACACTACAGAATAATATTCTATTTAAATGTAAGACCTGTAGAATTTAACAGAGAATATGATGTTTCCTATACTTTGGTTTATTTAGGTTTTTAAGAATAAAACTCCACATTTCTTAGAATTCAATGGCAAGTAACAACTATTTCTGAAATTATAACGGGTTGTTAAAAATTCTACAGGCTGCTTTGTATTTTCACCTTGGTTGTTTTAGCTATTTTAACTCATTCTTATGTGACAAATACACAGCATTCTGGTGTCTGCAGAGTATATCTCTTCTTTGAACAAACTTGAACCTTTTGTGAGGCTGCAGTTCAAGCGAGCCTCTGTGTAGCTGACAGACATGCCATTTGGACTAAAGCCCCACAGCCCGTCAGCGTGCAGCAGAAAGAGGCACTGAGGTTTCCAAATGCGGCTCTGCAAATTTTCACATCCCCATACCCATCCTTGACATGAAGCAGTAAAGGAACAGCTTACTTCGTTATCCATCTCTGCCAGGTTTTTTATCTGATTCAAACTCCGATTTGTACTTTAGAGCCGTCCTTCCACATTCAAAAAATATATGGAAAAGATCTAACGTACTCAGTGCAACTGTGGAGATAACTGTTTATCCTGAATGGCCAAGAATAGTCCTTCTGGTAAACTACAAGAAAACCAACTTTTTATTCACCCTGCTGCAGCAGGATTTCATAGCTGTCACAAAACTTTAAAATATTCAGACTTGGGAGAAGTGCTTTATGCCTGCCTGTATGGTTATAAGTACATAAGCTACAAATCTGCATTATTGCATTGCCCCAGCTAACACGCATTTTCAGGCTGATTTCACAACTATGTGGAGCAAAATTGTAAAATTGTTCAAGGTTACGTTGTCCACATCAAAGATTTACAGCCTGATTTTAAATAAAATTATTCTAATGTTGCATTTCCACTCCAAAGAGCAGTCTATTTTCCATCCAATAAAAGATTCAAGAAATATAGGTTTGAATTGATTTTTTTTTTTTTCTAGGCAGGTCCAGGCAATGCACAGCATTCTCTTGAAACTCACATTAGTATTAATAAAACTGTTCTCTACAAGGTATCACAGAAACACACGAGCTAGCATCAACCAGTGCGTGGCAGGAAAAGGTGGAATAGACCCACTTGATTTTGACAGATCATCTTCAGTTTAATTCTCTAAAAGAAGATAAAAGTATTTCAATCTTCTAACCAATATACTGAGGAAGAAAACACTGTTCCATTGCAAGAGGAGAGATTTATTTAATTCCTATTCCTTCAAAAAAGGAGCACTTCTAGGATTGTAAATATGTTTTGAAAATTGAGTGCTTCAACAATTTTAACTTAAGCCTTGTGATATTAGGTGGTTTTCTATCAGCCCATTCTTCTGAATCTGTATGAGTATTAAAAAGACTCTGTTTCTCTCACTTGTAGAAGAAAGCTTTAAAGGAGGGAGATTCCTGAAGGCCAGAGTTGAAGGAAGCTTGTAAAGCAACCCCCAAACTGCTACTTCAAATAATAATTAGTTTACTAGGGAGAGGAGACTGGCAACTCATGGTCTGCAATCTGTTTTTATTTTTGGAGCACAGTGACCAGGTACTGTAGGCAGTGATTATTCCACGCATGTCAGTGCAGACACCACAGTATTGTTTCTGCACAAGCCAGCAATAGGTTTCAGCTGGCTCAGGTGCCCCTGGAAAACTTTGTGTCACACAGTACATCCCAGTGGAACAGAATCTCTCCAAGTTTTAGAATAACAAGACCTTTGAACTCTTTCACACACCCCTTGATCCCAGCTTCCATTAGGACTCCTTAAGCGATAGACAGCAATTCCCACTTGCCCTGGTTCCACAGTCATGCCCCCACTTCACGCTTCAGCTCTGCCACATTTCAGATGAGCCTGTGCATTCTCAGCATGGGCTTTACTACTGGAGATACCCACAGGGAGAGAACTTTCCTTAGACAAGTGTGGCATTAAACAGACTACGGCCAGATCTAACAAAGTTATCTGCAGTTCTTTGTTCCCAAGCACAGACCTTTTCCTTCAGTTTTCCAGGAGAATTCCAGGCTCATTAATATGTATGTGTGTGCTTCCTGAAAATGGGAGGAGCAGTGCTGCACACCTAAGAACCGGGTTGCTGATGCCCAGTCCTTCAAAGCACCCAGGACTCTCTCAGAGGAAATGTGTGCTCTGTGGAGCTGAGGCCAAAAACCTTCTCTGAAGAATAAGTCCTATATTAATAACAGATCCTCACAGTCTATGATTTCCTTTTGTCAGAGCATTCCCAAAATACTAGAAGGGGCTTCATAAAGTCTGAATTGTCTTGTTTCGTGAGAAAGTGGTCCAAGACTGCTATTCTCTTGATTAAATAACATGGATGTGTCTGCACTTTGCTGAACACTCCTGGGTCTATTAGAAAAATTCTTTCAAACTATTAGGCCAGAACCATATTAAACACTTGAAATGGAATTCATCTCATCTAACTTTAGGGCATGATTCATCTGACTGATTTTAGACATCTAGGGAGAGGTGTATCATATTATTAAAAAATACCTCATTCTTCCCACTATCTGCAAATAGGGCCTGGAGTGACCAGCACAGATGTAGATATATGCCCATATTTGCCAAGATTATTTCAATCCGGCCCTCTCCCGTGAACATATTAACGCAACATCACTTTTGTAAGATTGTAATACAGAACGACTCCATAGCAAAGCAGTCCCAACAAACCCTGCTGTGTCCCTGCACCTTTGTCTCAACACAAAAGAACTACTTTGCATCATGAAAAAAACACGGAATAGATTTTTGCCTCTGAAGAATGAGAATGCCATGAGAACTATTTTACAGGAACATACTTATTCCATTCCTCCTACTTTTATTTCCCCCAGCACTCACAGATCTTTGCATACCTCGTGCCATGTGATGGGAGGTTGGTAACCGCACAGCCCCTATGGTCACGCTGACACAAACCCCAGTTTGTGACAATGTTTTTCATACAAACACAAACAGATGATCCAAAAATCTAAGGAGGCAGTCTGTTATTGGAAAACTCTTTAGCTCAATTTTATTGATTTATAAGCTAAGATTGATGCATGTGAACTTTTGAACTTATCCTTCCAGAGCCGAGCTGCTGAACTTCCGAAGTTCACCCACTGCCTACTTTACAGTCTCCCTGCATTTTCACATTAGATAACTCTGTTTGCTCACAAAGGTAATCTAGGTAAGTTATGCACAGCTGGCATGCATAAATTGTGCATATCTGTGACATCTGCCAGTGGGAAAAACACTCCAAGTATGATACATATTTCAAGAATGAGTGAATTAGTTCAAACTCAAGCTTTCTGGGCCATAATTGAATCAGATCTCTGGAAACATATGCAATATTTTAATGGCTTTTTCATAATTCAAGCTATTAATATTTACTGGATGTGGAACTCTCTTAGCAACAAAGGAAGTATAATACTTTTATTACACTGCTAATATCTTGCTAATGCTGCCCCATTAAACAAGCCAAAATAAATTTGTGCACTTTTTCCTGACTTGCCGCATTTGTGAATTTATTTACAAGAACTACTGATCGAAGAAGTATTTGCATTTTTCTTTTACTCTACTCTTTAGCTTTTTCTTTTACTCTACTCTTTAGCTTTCATGAAAGCAAAACTACCCATACATTCTCTATTATACCCTCACAAGTCTGCGTTACCTCCCATGTGAGAAAACACAGCTGTGTTTACCTAAATACCAAGATATTTTCTGTGGCTCCTTCAATTAAAAACAGTAGAAGAGGATGAAGCATTAAGTAATGAGGAGAAGGCCCAAAGCGTGAATTTTTGTTTCCCACCAAGGTGTCTTATCTCTGTGCAAATAACAGGCACCGAGGTGTTCACCTCTTTGGCAGCTATACCCAACTCAGGCTGGATGGTAAGCCGGGTGTGCTCAACCCCACCCCGAATCGTGAGGATCACTCATGGGAATCAGCACACAGTGGCTCAAACAGGAGCAGTGGGAACCCCTCCAGCTTTTCAGTGCAACCAGGACACGCTGCCTGTTGCAAGTGTTCTCACACAGCAGTCTTCAAGGCCATGATAAATGGCCCAGAGGCTGGGGACCACAGTCGCTCTCAGAACCACACCGCCTTTCCAGCAGCCTGTCATCCATTTTGAGGATTGACTGGTACATGACAGAAAAATTTGGAAATCGCTGTCCCAGCTGAATTTCTGTGCTTCCATTGCAAACTTGCTGTGCCAGGAGAGCTGCTGGGTCAGAACTGTACTGCACTGCAAAGTCCCCCTTTTTGGAGTTAAGCTAAGGGATTACGAGGCAGAGGGAATAATACATCATTATTGACTTTAATGGGTAGTGAAATGAAATGATAAACAGTGAAAATTTTGGCTGCCAGAAAACCAATTTCTGACTGTGACGACTATCACTATCCCCATGGAGATGAGGATTTGTGATTTCTTGATACAAAAGTGAGACTAAGCTGTAACTTAGAGAATATAAAAAAGTTTTGCAGACAGTGTTCCTGCACTGGCTCCTGGACCTGGCTGGAGGATATTGCAGCATTGTCCCTTTTAAACCTGTGAAAATCCTTTATTTCAGAGCCTTTCATGTGTAACAAAATGCTGACTTTTGTTATATTAAATATGTCTTTTTGAAACTTATAACACTATTACTTAAAAAGGGGCCAGATAGTCTGCTCTTCAATGTACCTCAGATAGAGAATCATGATCATGATATTTTTTACAGAATTGAACTTCTACGGCATTATTATCCATGTGCCGCAGGAAAAAAAAAAAGATTTCTGGTTAAATTTTATGCAATTTATGCCTATTTTCATCCCCACTGAGGTCAGTGGTAAAACATGAAACCCTGCTGACTGCTGCAGAAACAAAGGTTGGTTATAGAGGGATATGGCTGCTGAATTCTTGTACTGCTCTGTGTGTGTGTGCATGTGTGCTTAAGATGAGGTAGACTTAGATGTACTGATTTTACAGCAGCTTTTTTCTCTGCTCTTAAATGAAGTGGAATGAGGAGCAAATAGCCTGGCAAACAAAAGAAACAGAGCCGGTATTATAACTGCCTGAGGTTTTAAAATCCAAGTGCAGAACCATACAGAATATTGGCTCTCGAGTCTATTTGTCATATGCCCATGTGAAATCTCTGCCAAAATGTGGAGCAGCCCGAAACCCACCCTGCCCCCTACAGTAGCATTAAAGGTCAGGAATAGCACTTGCTAATAAAATACTTCATTGGTTTCCGTGGCTCCCTGCAATAACGGGACTGGAAAAGGCCTTTCCACCTGCTCGGCTTAGGTCAGGGGTGCTTTTCCTTGGAGACTGCTGGTGCATTGCTGCAGACCGGGCTGCTCTGCTGTGGTTGCAATCCAGGTTTATTCCAGTGGTGGCACCAACTGGTTGGGAAACTACATCCCTCCCTCTCCTCTTCCTTCCTCTCCCACTCCTTCCCCTCCCCTGGAAGCTGGCCGATGGCTCTGATTACGGAGCCTCCAGGAAAGCAGTCTTTGTCGCAAAAGGCCAAAGTTCATAAACTTCCATTTACATCAGTAAACACGAACAATTCTTCCCGAGCCTGAGAAATCAATTCCCACAACGCATCAGCCGGTCGTGCTTTAGTGGACTGAATTGAAATGCCCCTTCTAATCTGCATCAGAGGAATAAAATGGATCCTATCGCATAATGTGCAGCGATGGGAGGGGAAGAGGGAGCGGTACTCACCATTGCACATGCAGCGCACATTCCTGTAAAAGCGGGGACACACAAAACTAATTCGTGCTGTGCTGTAAGTCATCAGGGAATGTGAATCAATAGACAGACTTTGCTCACAGTGTTGCTCCTGACAATCCAGTCCAGAGCAATTCTTCTCCAGGATAGCAGAAATACGAATCACATTTTCCAAGTGTCTCCTCGCATTGGTAAGCTTCTGAATCAAATAGGCAGGCTTATAGAAACCACCGCTGTGCATCTGAACGGCAAACAGCATGTCGAGCTGGCTGCTGCCCGCCACCGGCTGAATGCTGATGATGTGGAGGCTGTCCTGTTTCTGGGAGAGCACCGCGTTGCGCAGGGTGCGCCTGAACCCGTGCATGTGCAGACCCACGAAGTCTTCCGGGGACACGTTCTCGAAGCGGATGGTGACCGTGTTCTGCAGCATTTCCTGTAGCAGCTGCTCGACGTGGACCACGACGTCGATGGGCACCTGGAAGCGGCCATCGCTGACAGAGACATTCAGGACGTACTTGCCGTTATCCAGCCCTCCGAGGGCGATGATCTTCCCGTCATGGCTGTTGACCTTGAACAGACTTTTCTGCTCCGATTTCAGCGTGTATGTGAGGACATCGTACACATCCTGATCGGTGGCGTGAATTTTCCCAATGACTCCCCCAGGAAAATCGTCTTCCATGGTGACAATGAAAATCTCCAGTGGAATGGCAGTGGGTTTGTGAATGCTCTCTTCAATAACCCTCACCTGAACGTAGGTGTGGGAAACCTGCTGAGGCTTCCCAGAGTCCTTTGCCTAATGCAATTTAGAAAAAATAAAATAAAAAAAAAAATCAAAAAATAAAAAACCACATAGAACACAGCCTACAATCATAACTCCTTGCTATGTATATTCTCACAGCATCAGTAATTCCGAAAAGAAATTCTCAAAAGAACTGCTCAAATGCATTAGCAAAATACACATGTAAAGAAGTGTCTCAGCCACTTCTAGCCGTGGAACTTACAAACTCTTTAGGGAAGCACAGATCTCTAAGTGGATTGCAGAGAGAAATGTGTCAGGAGAATGTCTCATTACTCCAACTGAAACGTTCCCAGGATCCCACAGCTATCACTTCATGTCCTCACAACGGAGAATATACCAACAATGTGGTATATTCTGCACCAAACAGAGTTTGGGCTCACTTCTGCCCTGGAAAAGAGCCTGAATTCCAGTGAAATACCAGCTTTCTGCATTGCTTGGTGTGCTCCAAAGCACTCCAGACTCTGCTTAGCTTGTGTGGATGTGAGGGAGTTCAGCATTTTTCTACAGCATTCTGTACTTCTTTACCTGAAGCAATCAAGAAACATGCTTGACATAAATAAAATTTATCATCCTCCAAAAATGAAATAGGTGCTTGTGCTGCTACTAATGATAAAATATGAGAGCAGCACTGCACTTGGACAGATGACTGTATGACCCAGAGCAGGTATTATAGCATCATTTGCACTTTTTTTATAGAGAGCAAAAGAGCAAGTATGACAAAAAACCCAAGGCCATCTTGACAGAAAGGTGTGCAAATTTGAATCAGTGTCGTTTCCCACAATAAGAAAAATGTTTTATTGCAGCCCCTATTAAGATATACTGCTCCACACATTTATTTGCTCCAGAGAAAAACAGAAGACTAAACTGCCACTGTGTAGAGATGCAGCACATGTTCAAAGATCTTTGTATTTGGACACAGGGTGGAAAATTTACAAGCTGAAGAAAAAAATGGCAGGATGACAACAGTAATATGGACATTACTAGGCATAGATTAGTAATTTAGTAATTAGTATCTAAGACACTCTTAATTTCATTCATCTTCACTCCTAAAAGAGCTGGGTGGAGTATTTCAAAATATTTTATATATATGTGCAGACAAATACTCATGTACATGCAGAAGAGGTTACATCTCATTTCACTTTCTATTTTAACATTAATTCTTAATAAACCTAATACAGAGGAGAAACCTGATAGTGGAAAAGAGAAAGCAGCACTCTGGCACATATGGATGGAAAGAAACTCTTCTATGGTCTATACACAACAGGAAACTATAAAATATGTTTTCACTGCAGAAATCCCTAAAGAAAAGAATACTGGGAGGAATCATGCCTCCACAATCCAACAGCGTGGTTTTCTGAGCATGTTGGTGCATCTCAGACATGGCGGTCTGTCTAATATTTCATTTATAGGAAGTACATGGCTCTCTAAAGCTAGAAGATGCTGCTCAAACTTAACTCTCATGCCCAGTTTTGGCTACGCTAAAACTCTGGCCAGCAAATTACCCTGAAAGCAGGACATTTTATGATCAAGGCATGGTAAGAAAGAAAGGTGATGATTTTTTATTTTCCTACAAGGCTAAAAAAATAGCTTTCAAGGACATTAAATGGCAAACTTGTAAATCTTTTGATTTGAACCTTTAATTAGCATCAGAGCTTATATTTTTTGAGTCGTAACCAACAACTGCAACTAAGGATGCTGCTGCTGTGAACGGCATTAAATATGCTTGTAAAGGAACAGATAGGCTGTGTTTACAGAGATCAACCCCAGCAAAGCAAGTGGAGGAAGCAAGAATTTCAGACACAGCTTATGGGACCATGACTCATTTCAGTGAAGAGGTTCATTCCCTAGACTTGCATATTTACTGAACCCTAATACATCTTCTCTGGCAGGCCTGAGAAATGTGGACAAATTACTTTTGGATTTACAGGTTTTGGCAATCAAAATTACCCTGGTTACAAAGCTTCTCAACAATTATTCTAAAGCTAAGTTTGAGCTGGCCTTCTATTGCATGTCTTATTTTGACATTTTTTAAAAGCTAAGTTGACCTTGGAAATGTGATTTCATGAATTCTCGGAAGGCTTCCAAAAATTTATGATTAAATTTATGACTTAAAAGCAGAAATGATTTTCCTTCCTAGAACAGTATTTTGCAGTCACTTGTTCTGGGGTGTATTTATATGTATATAATGCATTTTTGCTCATTTTCCTTCCTTAGCTACAGAAAAAAAATGATGAAAATCTTAAACCATAACAGTCACTGCTCAGAAAATTCATTTCATGCCAAGGAAATTGGAAAGGTGGCTGGCTACCTACTTATATTTGTATGAAACCAGGTTTAAGAACATCAAAGAAAATACTCCGTATTGTGCATTTGCAAACTGGAATGTGTGGTATTTACTTGCAGAATATGGTCCATCAAAAGCAACCCATACAGGCAAGGTACAGGCTACCTACCACAAAGAGGTTTTTTTGTTTCAGTGTAGATGTAAAAGTCAAGCCTTACCTGTACGCAGAGCACATACTCAGTTGAGACCATGTGCTTGAAGATGACTGCAGACCTCAAAATGCCATGAGGGTCCAGTGTAAACTCCTCCTCTTCATTGCCAGTGAGGATGGTGAAGGTAAAAGGGGGGCCATTGTGAAAAGAGTCTTTGTCTGTCACTACCAGCTGCAAAATGCTTGTGCCCACTGGTTTATTTTCCTTTACACATATACACAGCGTATAAAGAAAAGGATTAAAATGATACATATTGCAATCATAAAACACCACATTTTGCTATCGAGAATAATCAACTGAACGCTCTTTGCCCAAGCTGGCATTTCACAAGCTGCGTTTTTTTTGATGCCGCTTACGCCCCACGGACCGGCAGCAGAGATGAAGGTACCCGCCACACCTCCAGGGCCTGCTGAGCTCTGTCTGATACTCTGTCTGACCAGGACTGACTAAAAGTCAAGACTCGCACCCAGAGCAAGGTGTAAAGAAGTGTGAACTTATCCCAGAGCAGACATTTTGAGGTTAGAGTACCTGGTGCAGCAGGGATGAATGTTAAAACGTGTGACAGATGCTGTGGTTAAGAAGGCTCAGCAAACAGAAACTTACCAAAAGACTCAAGAAAGATCTGTTTATACTTTCCTCTAGATAAGATCACTTGATACGTGTTTTGCAGATAGATCATCAAAAGGTACTTAACTGAAACCAAATGCCCGTGCATTTTAAAAGTCAGAGAAGTTTTTGATGTGCAGGATGAACTTACTTGAATTACAGCTGTGTAGTTAGCTGGAGTAAACACAGGGCTGTTATCATTCACATCAGAAATGTCCACATTGACCGTCACAGATGAAGACAAAGGAGGGGTGCCACTATCTCTTGCCTGGACAACTAACGAATAACCAGATATCTGCAAAAAGGTGAAAACATTAAATCATCATAAAAGCAGTCCTTAATTTTAACCCAGCTTCTCTGCATTCAATGCACCACCTTCCATATTCTAAGGAAAGCTGTTTGGCCTCATTACCTTCCTGCCCTCAGTATAACATTATCCTGTTTATCGCCGTACTGTGCCCCAACTTCTGCTTTATAAGGCTACCAATAAACACAACAGCTTAATTGTATTAAAATAACTCTCAGCTAAAGCATTCCTGAAACAAAAGGGCAGACAGAAAATAAACGACAGATAATATCTGAACTCAGCTATTAGTACTGTAAGCTTACATTTTCATCTCTCCTAGGTGTCAGCTGGGATATGTGACCTGATTCTATTTATCTTGCCGTTGGTTTCCAAGATATTATATAAATTGCTTATTAGAGCCAGCGTCAGTTTGACACATAGTGTTTCTAACGCGGTGATGGAGAGCCAAGAAAAAGTTCACAGGCAGTTGGCTTAAACACACTGGAAAACATTTGGGAGTACGAGGGACAACAGTCTCTGTAGCAACAGAATATTATCCACCATTCTGCAGAAGATAAGTAGGCTTGAGTCTCCTTGTTTGCAACAGACACAAACAACTCGGCGCAGTGCAGGCAGTTCAGCGCATCATCCACGGGCCCTCTACACACATATGTGCCCGTGTGTGAGGTGTGAGCATATGTGACAACTTGCAAAAGCTCTGTCTATGCACAGTTTATGGATGACAGTTGGATTTTCCGAACTGCATCCTTATGTTGGCTTCCTTAGGTCTTACAACTGCTTTTTACTGTATATTGCTCCTTGCTCCGCAGGGAAAGCTGCTGACATGTCTGCCCCTGAATCCTCCCACAGGGGAGGCAAAACATGCCAGATACAACACTCTGCTGCGCCCTCTCAGTGCAGGGCTGGAAAGGGGAAAAGTAAGGTCCTGCAGAGAGGAACGAGATAATGTTAAAGGGGCTTTTTTGGGAGGAGTGTGGGAGGGAATGAAATCCCAATACATTTGAAAAGTAACAGCTTTTTTTGTGGTAGGGAGGAGCTCAGACTGAGCACACAAAATAAGGGGGCTCTTCTGGGATGTGGGACCACTACAAAGCAAAAGGGAATATGTTTTTGGGGGGTTGTATGGAGGAGATAGACTGCCATTTGGTGAGGGCATACTGACACAGGAGGGAAGAGGAATCCTGAACTATGGAAAGCCAAGAAACTAGAGGAAGAGAACTAATTTTTTTTTTTTTTAAACTGTAATTTCTACTGCTAGCTAAAGACAAGACAGAGAGTTTTGTAGAGTCTTTCCCAATTTTTTTCTGTGTTTGCTTTCATTTCAATGTATCCCAGAAAGGTAGATGGCAAAAGTCATGGTCTCTATGTGATTACAGCTCTGGAAATAAGTTTCCTTAAACCACTGAAGCCTGGGAGTCAGCACTGCCTTTGGGGATCTACAGCAGATGGGGCTTCACATAAAATTTTCCCTGAAGGGGTCAGAAACACCTGTGTCTATGAAATGTGCCAAGGAAGCAAAGAAAAAGACAATATCACAGCTTATTTTAACTGAGGGAAACTTTGGAAAATGCAGACCTAACACAGCTGGCATTACACTTACACACGCTTGTGAGGGTGAGTGTGTGTGCCTGAATGCAGCTGTACCTAAGTGCACTTCAGAAACTAAAAAATGTCATCTTAAGAAACTCAGCCTGTGCTTTTATTACAGACAATTTGTAACATGCACAGCCATTGTTACTCCCCTGTCCTAGATAGTCTGTGGTAAAATCATTCTACCACCAAACACGAACAATTTAATCCTGCCTTTGTGATAATACAGAAGGGGGTTTTTGCCACTGTTTTAAGAAGCAGGTCGACTTCCAGTAAAGAGCTTCTCCAGCTGAGCCCATATTCTGAAGGTAGCAATCTGCTTCCCCAGTGTTGTGGGTGCATTGCTGGGAGGCAGGAAGCACGGATTTCCTTATCTGTTGCAAGATTTCTGAAGCCATGTAGCACTCTCCTGCCCTGCAAGTAGCACAGGCAACTGCATTTGTTTGTTTTTTTTCCCCAAAAGCTGCTAATTGCTAGCTATGGCAAAATGGTGATAAATAATCCTGAATGAATAATGGAGTGAGCAAACAAAGCAGCAGAATCTGTTTAATGAAGCACTCTTTCACTTTTGGTACAGCCTGGCCACTTCATAACATCCCCTCCCCAGTGGCATGTTTTGCAGAGCGCTAATTAATGGCTGAGGTCTCAGCTCGGTGCCCGGTGCCACAATCTGGAGCATTTTGTGAGCACTCTGTTGCACACACAGCCGCACGTGTGCGCTTGCACGCTCAGGGGAGAGCAGGCAGCTCATTAACACAGCAGCAGCTCCTGCTGGCACCGCGGGAGAAATCCAGTGCTGCTTCTCTCCCCCGATCCGACCCCAGCTGCTGCGTGGGTGCAGGGTGGGAGTGGCAGCAGAGCAGTCGGCTTGCAGATAGGATTGAGGACAGGGCTGTGGAAAGAACTGGGAAAACATCAGAAAGACCTGTTTGGAGCATCTTTAGGCTGACTGCTGCAGAGTATAAAAGAAACTCCTTCAACACGAGCTAGCAGCAGAGTGGCGATTGATGCACATCTGTAAGTCATTGCAAGTTAAGAAGTCCCACATGTCTTACCCTTTCTCTATCCAATTTCTTTTTAACCTTCACGAGTCCCAAAACAGGATCAACCGAAAATTCATTGTCTTGATCCCCATTCACTATGGAAAAATGAATCTGGCCATTGGGAGGACTGTCCAGATCTTCTGCTATCAACTTTTTTTGAGAGAAGAATAAAAAATTAGTGAAACAAATATTAAGTGATCTGTATGATACATTAATTCCTCAACACTCCAAAAAGTAAACTTCATTTTCCATCAGACTAGTTACATCTGCACACCTCTACAGCATCAAGGTTTTTGATAGGAGGCTTCACTTGAGCCTTATCAAAATTCTAGTCTGAAAACATACAGAATATTTTAATCTTAATATTCCATCACCTTCTCTCTGGATCCTCAAGCTGCAAGACGAGAATATTGTGAGCTTTGGGAATGGCACATTGCATGCCAGACTATACAAATACGATGTATTTGGAGCTCTGAGCAACCTAGTGCAGTGAAAGGTGTCCCTGCCCACAGCAGGGGGGTTGGAACTAGATGATCTTTAAGATCTCATCCAACCCTACGACTCTATGATTGTATTTCACTGAAAAGTTGAATTCTGCCTTTCTATCAAAATCTGTTTCTTTCTGGCTGACTCATGAAATGCGAGATCTCAAACATGCCATTGCTCTTTGACAGCATAACAGGGTTAAAAAGAAATAGTCAGTACCACTACCACTTTCTTTTGGGGGAAAAACCGACAGCAGCTTGGAGAGCAGTAGCAGACGCCGAGTATTGGCTAGAAAATGGTCTGGGGGATTCAAGACGTAGAAATTATCATTATTAAGCAGTGCAGCATTTTACTAAGGGCAGAGGGCTTCATCGCACCTAAACGCCGCCCACGGCCCCGCTCACCATGACCACGGAGTCCCCGACGGCCGCGTCCTCGCTGATGACGGCGCTGTAGACAGCCTGGCTGAACGTGGGCGCGTTGTCGTTGACGTCCGTCACGTTCACGTTCACCGTCGTAACCGCGCTCAGGGCTGGAGTTCCTCCATCTTTTGCTTCCACTACTAAGTAGAAGTCCTTGCACGATTCAAAATCCAAAGCTTCAAAAATGGAAATCACTCCTTTGAAGCAAAGGAGGGAATGTCAACAGCCAGCAAAAGCCAAATAATGCCGCGGAGTAAGGGATTTGACTGTAGTAAACAGTACAGCATGCTATTTATCACCATGGCACACATACAACACTAACTGCAAGACTGCCCAATCCAGTAAAAATGTTTATTCAGGTTTCTACTGCTGTCGTTTGATTAAAGAATGATGCCAATTGCACTTGGGCTGCCTCTGCAGAAAGAACCTTTACAAGGCATAAAGCAATGAATGGTTCCTCATGAAAATAGCTTTCATTATACGAGGATCATAGATGAAGAAGTGGGGGCCGTATCCACCCATTTACCGTCTCATTCACAGAGCCTTTGGGAGAACTGGATGCCGACTCTGGAAATCAGCCCTGACAAGTCAACAGAAATTCACTGCCACACAATTAACTTCTCATGAATTAAATACAAATGAATGGGATATGAACACCTTTGAGAAATCAGTTGTCTATCATTTAAGTGATTAAACAGAGACTTCCCCACTCAACTAGGTTTATAAATTTTGTGTTACTTCACCACACAACCAAAATTAAGATTCTCTGTAACTTGATTCACTCCATGCACCCAGACTCCCTCTAGGATAGAAATGATCTGATTTCTAGTGTTCTTATAAACCTCCAACAATATCAGTTTCCTAACCTTCTTAGGAAATGTATTTCAGGACTTCATAGTCATGACAGCTAAGAATTTCTTCCTATCATTTAACCAAAATAATAAAAATGTAATTTAAGACCATTCACAACTTCTTTTCTTATGACTGGACATGGAGTACAGTTTATTCCCCTCTCCTCACAGGTCCTTTCTACAGGCATGAAAACTACCAGCATGTCTTCTTTTTTCTAGCTTAAACAGCCTTAATTCCTTCAGTCTTTCCCAGTAAGTCACATTTTACAGACCTCAGATCATTCCTCTTTTATCTTGTCTGGGCTCCCTCCAAACGAATTCTACCTTTCAGCATGACTTGCTGAAAGCAGGAGCCCTGAAGAGAAGCTTCCAAGTGGCTAGCAGAGACTTCCCACTGATAAATGGTGTGAAGGACATTATTTTTCAAGCTCTGATCAGGCATTCTGCATCACCACTCTGCTGTCTAGAAACTGAGCTCCTGCCTCTAAACTGGTAATAATGGAGCTGTCACACATTAATGAATAATATATAGTTTTAGTTTTTGGGGTTTTTTTTCTGTGTGATTAAGCTTCATTATGGGTTTTTATTGATTTATTTTCTTGGCTTCATTGTGAAATGTGAAGTTAAGTATCGCTGCCTAGGCATATTTATGTTTAAATTTTGCTAGCACTAATCAACATGATGAAGATGACAGACAACACACAGTTATGTTAAGTCCCTCACACGAGAGGCAGCAGTCTCTGCAGAGTGGAGAGCCATTTTTGCACATAATTATATAAATGACACAACGCATAATTTTGAGATTTTTCATCTTACTGGTTATTACAGCTGCACTCAAACAAGTGTTTCAAAATCAAGACTGCTTTGCTCTCAGACACTGGTGGCAGATTTGTACTGGACATCCTGAATGCTATGAGAATAAGGGAATCCACTACAGGAAGCACAGAAGAAATAGCTTACTGTTGACGGAATAAAAACTCGGTGAGGATAAAAAACATATCCCACTAAGGAAATTCAAAGAAAATGAGACACACCAAATATGATAGCTTAGCTTGGTATTTCTTAAAGAGAAGCAGTGGTGTATTTCTAAAATTTGTGATGTATTTTTAAAATTTGTGCTGTATAATCCAAAAGACCTCAACCCAAGCCGAGGCTGAAGTCAAAAAGACAAATCAGAGCAACCTAAGTCAGGGAAGCTGCATAAAACCACATAAATGGCAATCACATTTTAGGACTGAATCGGTCCTAACAGGTCCTGGTAGCACTGTTGGATGCTTTCTAAGGGGCAGACAGTTGAGGCTGTACTCAGCTGCTAAGCAAGTAAACATTGCAAGTGTTCAGAAGTGTTTTGCA
The DNA here is from genome assembly GCA_013398855.1 of Mohoua ochrocephala. Lineage (NCBI taxonomy): Eukaryota > Metazoa > Chordata > Aves > Passeriformes > Acanthizidae > Mohoua > Mohoua ochrocephala. The sequence continues at coordinate 235,113 of VZTA01021001.1, forward strand.
CAGTTTGGCTAATAGGTTGTCACATCTATATTGGCTTCAACAGACTTACTAATGGAGAAAAGTATTCTCCACTTGAGCTGGGGCAGCCAAGTGTGACCGTAATTGACATCACTCTCCAACCTAAAATTGCTTTTTAACTGTGTAGTTAATTACACAATGACAAGCTGTGAGTCTCTGGCCTTGGAAATCGTTTGGTCCAAGAGCCTTCCTCAAAGCACTCATGTTTTTCTGATGCTTTCCTTTGGCAGTGCAAGTAAGAGCCACTTTACAAACCTGTTTTCGAGTTGATCCTGAACTTCCCTTTCTCATTCCCTGATCTGATGAGATAGGCAATCTCAGCATTTGTACCAATGTCTTGGCTTGTAGCAAAAACAGAAAGGACCTCGGTGCCAGGGGAGGTGTCTTCAGGTACGGTAACAAGATAATCTCTTCTTTCAAACACAGGGGGGTTGTCATTAATGTCTAGCACTGTAATGGTCACGGTGGCAAATGAGGACAAGGTCAGCACAATGCTTTGATCTGAAGCCTTCACAGTGATGTTATAGGAGGACTGGAGCTCTCTGTCAAGTGGATGCTCCAAAATAATGATTCCTGATGACCGGTCAACTGAGAAGTAACCATCTGCAGAGTCTGACAGGGAATAGGTGACTTTTCTGTTCACACCTGAAAGAGCAGCAAATGGGAAAATGATAATGTGAAATAAAGAAAACAAAAATCTCTTCCCAGCCAACGTAAACCCTAAGCAAAATCTGCTATCACACTGAGCATTTCCAGTGGGGGTAGAGGTAGGAATGCCTGTGGGTACAATATTGCTGAATGTTTGGGAGATCAGGACATTGCTCTTCTCACACGACAAATCCCTGTGGAAAAGTTAAGTTCCTTCCCTCATCATGATACTTTTAAAAAAAAGATTTCTTTGCAAAACTGCCGTGTATTGAAACTTGAAAGCAGGATCCAGATATGGTCCTTGCCCAGAACAGTTTATAATTGAATTAGATGAGACAGGCAGAATGCTGAAATTGGAAATGTCTCAGAGCACATCTTGAAGGAATAGAAATGTACATAAGGGGAAAATAAACCCATAGAAATACATCAGGTGGCACAGAATGTACTTGCTACCAGTGCTGCCTTGATTCCACTGTCGAGCAGAAAAATATTATCATAAAATGCTACCTGTTAAACAAAAGCTGCATCCAAAAACTCCTGCCAGAACATGAACCTTTTTAAAAAGGAAAGTCCCTCAGCCCCCAACCTGAGAGCAGAAATTGAGTTGTACGAAAGACATCCCGTGTTTTCAAAATCCTGCCCGTGTTTCCCCATACAAAGCACCTATCCACCTGGCTGCTGAATATGCAGATCCGTGCTAAGGTTGTTGTCAGTAATAAGGCCTGAGGGGATGGTACTGACTTGGTTTCTGCACTACAGTGGGATAGCCATTTCAAATCTAATTAAAAGTGATCACAGATATAAGCTAATTCAACTCCCTTGATGCTAGCCGATTTTGTGATTTCGTCCTGGGTGCTTCAGTAAGAGATTATAACTAAAACACAAAGATCCACTAAAATGGAGAGTCTCTGTTTTTAACATCTCTCACTTGAGCATTTGCAGCTGTTTTTGCTGGAGAACAGACTTTACAAGCCTGACATTAATCAGATGAACAAGAGCTACCAATCCCTCCTAGGCATATTTTGTTAATTTAAAATTTGTGACAGTATTATTCTGCTTTCCAGCAGCAAAGCATTGTAGAAATGCCTGATCAAAAGCAGCACAAATCACAGTTGTTTTCTGCTTGATGTAGCAGGAGTTGAGCATCCACACAAGGGGGAGCTGGGAGACTCTTTGTTCAATCACACGCACATAAAAGCTAGAGCAACTACAAAGTCCCAGACCCTGCTTGAAGGGTGTTGGGAATTACTATTTGGCTCTTCAGAGAATAAAGTTTTTATGCAGTGCTTGGGATACCAGAGCGTATTTAAAAGGTTCAAATGCCTTTAAAATACGGAACAAATTCAATGGCAATGTTGCAATGAACCAGGCTGTTAGGTTTCTTGTATTGTTTTGGTTTGGTTTTTTAATCACAGCAGAGCCTCTCTATCCACCGTGGCATCACGAATGTGGAAAAATAAAAAGTCCCACCTTCAGCAAAACAGCAAGGCAGTCAAGGAGGTGACTCTTGTCCTACAGATGAGGAACTGAGCTCAGCCCATGAACTTGCTGGAGATTCCTTCATGCTTAAACACGTAGGCTGTGAATACCCTACAGCTGCTGGAGAGCACACTCACCCTTTCCCTTCGATTCTTGCTACACACATCCAAACACTCTGTCAGCTGACAGACAACCAAACTGACAGACATTAAGTAAAGCCCTCTAGAAAGTGGAAGGTTTTCAGATTCTGAATGGTTGGAGGTGTCTACATTTCCAGCTGGGGAGGCTCTCCTTCAGCTAGACATCCTCCGTGAACTTCCACTTACAAAAAAAGGACAGACCTGACTATAACAATTAATGAGTTAGTAATTACAGATGATCCTCAGGGATGCTGGAAAATGGGACTTTTCCCCCCCCTGATTAAGAGCATGCAGTTGAACACCCAACTTACAGAAGTTTTAACTGTAAAAACTATTTAGTATTCTGCAGCAGCCACTCCTGGTGCCTGCCAGTTTCTAAACAGTATTAAACACTCCCCTGAGGCAGGGGCCTTAACAAACACCTTCTACACATCTGTGACTGCAGGAGAGCTTTAGCCCAGTTTGCACTTTTCTCTGGCACAAACTCCCTATTTGATACTCACTACAGCACACGTGGGCATGAGACAGAAGATTCAGATACCACAGTCTTTAAGGGCACAAACAGAAAGGAGACGGCCAACTGATGACTTGTGCCGTGAAACACCACGAAACTTCAGCAAGAGTATCTTGCAATGGGGAATGGGGAGAGAGAATTTGGTGCATGTGACATCATGGAGGGTGAGTTTACGTACAGGATGTGATAACTCCAGTAAATGCAATCTGACATATAATCCAGCCCCTCTTCTTGTATTCTACTTCCTACAAGCGATGCCCATGAATTAACAAAATATTAATAATGGTTTTTTGCAAGGGATTACTAATAATCCAACAATGGAGAAAAATCAGGTATAGATTACGGTGTTCTGGTTGCTCCCTCTAACATATGGGATTTTTAGGCAGAAACAGACAAAGTAAAATCTTGAAGGTAAGTGCTCTTATTTTTGCTTCCTGGAAAATGAGAGAGGAATATGGAAGTTCCAGAGACGTAGGTTGTCTTGTACCAGTCTGGTATGATGAAGAGAACACTCTTATTTTTCCCATGGGACATGAAAGAAAAGCTCTTACAGGTGAAAGTGTCATTTTATGCAAGGAGAGACAGAAGATTCGGTCAGAAGACCTGAGTTGAGATACAGATACCAACCCTTGGTGGCTTTTGGCCCAAATGCTGAAAGGAGAAAAAAAGAAGGAGAAATACAGAGGGAGATCTTGGCTGTGTGCTGAGCCTCTCACAGAGTGTTTTGAGGGGTGGAATTAATGACTGGCTTCTTCGAGGTAAAATCAGTGAAAAACTGTGGCAGAAAATGCACTTTGAAGAAAGTGTTATGTTACATCAATAGCTGCTTCCGCTCAGCTTTCTGACCCAAGGCTGGAAGAGAAACGGGCATGAGGCAAAGGGGAAGTAGGAAGCTATTTCTACTGAAATGCAAAATTCTTAAGTCCAGAGGCTACCCTCTGCTGAGAGAGAACTGTCCACCAGTGTGTGTCAGTGGCATCCCTGCCACAGAGGTGATGGTCAATTCTGCTGTGACTACAGAGGAGATGCTTTCTGTGGAAAGGAAACGACTGCTTCAGTGCCATGGTTCCTGCGCTGGTAAAGACAGCAATCCTCCCACACTGCTTTCCTACAGCTGTTGGGGGATTAATGTTTGCAAACTGTGTTGTGTCAACTCACTTACTCACTTAAACTTCTCAGATTTCTAAGGTGCCAATCATGAACATGAGATCTTTGAACGCAGAAAGCCTTTGCAGGAATCACTACTACAATAAGAGAATTGCGGTACATTTTTTAAATAAAGGAATAAAGTAGCACATTTTCTATTTAGACTTGTATTAGCATATGATAGAATATTGCCCTTTGCCAAATCTCTGGTGTGGAGAGCTTGTGAAACATACACCTGCCTAGTAACTCAAATGCCATTCTTCAAATAGGCTTTTATTCTTGGTTTCTTCAGTACTAAAACAAAGGGGCACGCACTGAATGTCACATCATGACAACTTCGATGCCATTACTAATTTAAACAGCATCAGGAATATATAATAACTCCGCTTCATAATTCAACACTATCAACATCCTTCTTGTATAAAGCATAGAATCACAGAATCATTCAGGTTGGAAAGGACCTCTGAGATCATCGATTAGCCCAGCACTGTCAAGCCCACCACTAAACCACATCCCTGACTGTCACATCTACACATCTTTTAAATACTTCGCAAGATTGTAACTCAACCACTTCCTTGGGCAGCCTGTTCCAGTGCTTGACAATGATTCCAGAGAAGAAATTTTTCCTGCTCTCCAATCTAAACCTCCCATGGCTTAACTTGCTGCCATTTCCTATTATCCTATTGCTTGTTACTCAGGAAAAGAGGTTTTCTACTTCACTACAACCTTCCTTTAAGTTGCTGTAGAGAGAGAGAAGGTCCCCCCTGAGCCTCCCTTTCTCCAGAATAAACATCCCCAGCTCCCTCAGCTGGTCCTCACAGGACTTGTGCTCCAGACCCTTCCCAAGCTCCGTTGCCCTTCTCTGGACACGCTCCAGCCCCTCAATGTCTTTCTGGTAGTGAGGGGCCCAGAACTGAACATAGGATTTGAGGTGCAACTCAACTGAAAATGGTGGAGTTAGAACACATTTTGATCCAGACTGACACCAATTAAAAGGCTGAGCACTAACACAACAGGCACAATCCCCAAATGACAGTAAGTTTCTGCAGTGGGCAATACCTTTATGCACCACACATAAAGTAAAAGTTACACATATTAAAGGCCACATGTAGTGTTTCTGCTTTCTGTTTCCATCTGTCACCCTGAACTCATTATTTAATGTGTTTCTCCAAGTACAGCTAGACCATGCATTTTTTGTTTATGTCTGAAAAATGATGATTAACTTTGTCACCTGCTCATTTTCATCTTGAAAACCTATGCAAAGAAAAGTAATAGCAAGTATTAAAAACAAACAAACAAACAAGATGTAGACCAGAAAGCAAGCTGTAAAAAATTTATTTTTCAGTTCAGCAGTGATTTGCAAATGTACAAAGCAAGCTATCTGATTATTGTGCTTCCTCTTGCCTCCTTTATGGTGTGTACCTATGACCTTTCCTGACTACCCAAATGTTAACCACAAGGCCAGTTACTAGAAGATAAAAGTCCACAACTTCGTTCACAGCAAACAACACAAAAGATGAATTCTAAACCAGATTTTATAGCACTCTACTCCATCACTTTGAGATGAAAGAGAAATCTTGCCTGAAGTACCTTGTTGAACTGTAGAAGAATATATAGCCCCATAGGGAAAGTATTTCAAGTGATTTTTACAACTTAAGCAGAAAACCTGGCCGAGTTCAATCCATAACACCGCTACCAAGATAGGCTTTCACTGTTTTTCCCTTTTCTGAGGGAAAAAAATAGCCTTAACCCCAAAGGCCTTTATTCACACCACTGCTCCAACGGAGTCAGAGTACCATGGGATGAGGGTAGGGCAGAGCTGAAGATAATCAACCCCTTACTGAAGGGAAATACTGGACAGAAGTAGGAGGCATAAACTGTTAGCAGTATGATACCACCCATGGGTGTCTAAAACCCTGCTTTCCATTTCAGCTGGGTCAGGTGGTGTCTTTTTTGGTGGGAAGGGGAGATCTGGATGGTTGGCTCACCCTCTGTCTCTTTCCTATCAGACGTTTACATATCCCCGGGTACATCACTTGACATGTATACTTGTTTTCTTCAGTGCTCCTGAGTCAATTTTTCTGAAGTTGGGATTTTGGTTATACCTGATTTAGGGCTACACATTGCAGCTGGCAACAGAGGAAAACATAACTAGAAGCAGTGGAATGCACATGCAGAGAGAGATAAAAAACATATATACATATATAAAAGCATGAATAGAACCATCAAGGTTGAAAAAGACCTCTAAGATCATTGACTCCAACTGTTAACCCAGCCCCAAACCATGTCCTCAAGCAGCACATCCATGGACATTTTGAACACTTCCAGGGGTAATAATTCCACCCTGGATAGCCTATTCTAAAGTGTGTGAAGAAAATTTTTCCTAATATCCTATCTAAACCTTTTCTGGCAAAACTTAAGGCCATTTATTTTCGTCCTTTTGCTGGCTACCTGGGAGATGAGACCAACCCCTACCTCGCTACAAACTCCTTTTAGGTAGTTGTAAAGAGCAAGAAGGTCCCCTCTCAGTCTCCTTTTCTCCAGGCTCAACAACCCCAGCTCCCTCAGCTACTCCTCATCAGACTTGTGCTCAAAGAGTTTTTATTATATATATATACATACACACCATATTTATATATATGTGTGTGTTCAAATGTGTCTCTGTGTATATATATCTATATATACACACACAAAAACATGCACACATACATATGTATGTTTCAGTGATCCAGTTTAAATACAGGGTTTATTCAGTCAACATAATCCAAGAGGTACAGTTTTCCTTCATCTAGTTCTTTGCCTCTACGTTGTTACTGGAAATCTCAAAAATCAAAGAAACTACTAGAAATGAGAGAGTGTAAAGAGAGCCAGAATCTCGAGAGGTCATCTAATTTATCCCTGCACAAAGACAAGATGCAATTTATCCCCAAACACAGGCCTATCCTTTGATCAGGGACTTGCATAACCTCCTCAGATAACACACCTCAGTGCCTCACTTTTCTTACAACTAAAAATCTTGTTCTGACTTTTTGTTGAGATTGAATAAAATTAATAAAAGACAAGGGGGAAAAAAAAAGAACAAGGGTCAACTTCCTTCCTCAGAGCTACTTATCTGATAGCTGAAGACTGTTATACTTTATCATCTCAATACTTTTTTCCCTGGCAGACCCTCTCAACTGTTTCAATATTTCCTAACTTTTCTTCCGGACTTGTGATCTTTTTTGTCCATCTCCTACATCTTCCTGGAAGATGTAGCCCACATCTTCTTGAAAGTGCTGTACCCAAAACAGCACAGCCTTGCAGGGCAGGATTTAGCAACCCCAAATAAACAGAAAGAACTACTTCTATTTTCTAGCATTACTCTGGTTTACCCATCTCATTTGTATTTGCCTTTCCACACTGTTATGAAAGTGTAAATACCTTCTCTGCAGTTCTGCTGCCCAGTCAGTCCCTACCCAGACAATACTGGTGCACCTGGTTTTCTTGCCTAAACACAGGATGTCGCATTTATCTTGATGACTTGCACTGGGTTTTTCCATACTCCTTACCCAACTGTTAAATACCACAACTGCAGCTTCGACACCATCCAGGGAAGCTTGCAGCACCACTCTGCTTTCTGACATTTAGCAATACAGTCCTTACGCCTACTTTTGTGTTCAGGAATCAAAATAGGAGCAGTGCTGCACCCAGTGCCTTTCGTAACTTACCCCTCCAGTGTAATGGTTATTGCAAACTCCCCGGATAACAGTTTGGTGCAGACCACGTTTCCCTGGCTTGCACATAAAAATATTGTGCAGTACAATGTCAAAAAATGCACTAAACCTAAGCCATTAACACTTATAATATTTATTTCTATATGGCCTCCTCACATGTTGCAGAAGGAAATGAGATTGGTTTGATGACTGCTGGTTGCTGAGCACAAACTAGCTTTCAGTCATCTTGATACACACATCTCATTATTTTAATGCAAGGAGGGTAACTGCATTCCCCTGACTACCTACCTGAAGCTTTAAAAATCTGGCCCTCTGAGGGATTCAACAGGGTCATGCTGAATGTTTTGATAGAGGATTTCTATCAAAATCTCCAAACACCTTGTTTATTTACCTCCTAACAGTAAGTCAGTCTAAACTCCAAAGAGCCTATTATTTTTTTATTTGGATATTTTTTAGGGGTCCAGTGTGCTTTATCTCTGCACTCCTATTAGTGCTTTTGCCTTTACTAGGAAGGCAAAATCTAGGTTTTCTCCTGAACTGCTCACTGCGTGAATTTGGACGTGCAAGTATCCTTAGGACTGGCCAGACAACTGGGGAATGTGGGGCACTGCCCTTCCACTCTCCTTATGGAAGACCAGACAGAAGTCTAATGGTAAGGGCACCTCTCCAGAGAGAAGGAGCACAAGGGTACATCATCATGGACTACTACTGTTCATTGAATAAGCTCTGAGGAACAGAACCCAGAAGCAAATCACCAACCAGGGTATAGAGCAATGCTCACTCACGCCTTCTGCATGGGTTTTCTTTCTTTTTTGTTTTTTCTTTGTTTGTTTTGTTTTTTTGTTGATTGCTTTTTTTTCTTCCGTGGCTGATTCCTGAACTCTTTCTGAAAGCAGCTTCAGTGACAGCGGAAAGGCCTCCCTACTTCACCTATACCCCTTACTTATGCAATGCTGTTTTGGATTGCTAGAGTAAAAGGAATTAATAATTCATGTCTGTTTCATATCCTGCATTAGAGCCCTAACCCTGGTACTATTTTAAAAGTCTGTGAGGCAACGATGTGGGTGAAGACATAGGAAGCACCATGTATATTTTAAAGAGAATGAGTCATCCTCTGTACAGTATCTCGTAATATTTATTTTACAAAAACTCAGACAATACCCAGAAATGCCATCTATCTGGCCTCGCTACCAAAGTTAAATACCTACTGGCTGTTGAGTTTTAGTAAATCTTCTATCCTGTTATCTCTTTTATTATTCTTAATCATGTTTCAATCCCTGTTTTCATCTTTTTCAGATCCTGAATGCCCCAGAAGTTTCTAGATCCATTTCAAGGGACATGCCCAACATTAACAAACATGCAAAGCTGAGGTTTGCTGTGTACTGGTTTTGCCAGAAAATGCCAAAATCAGTATCTACTTCAGCATTTCTATTATTTTGTTACTCACCCTTACACATAATTCAGAGAGCTGCTCTCCAATCAAGCTGTGACTGTCTTGCACTTCCCTCTGACACTTCTGCAATCTCACCCGGCAACACTTTACACTTCCCCAGCCCAGCTGTGAGGCAGCTGTGACTGCAACAGGCTCAGCTGCCCCAATTCCTTCAAGAGCAAAGTCCACCATTGATAAGGCTGAAGTCTGTACTCTAGTTCCACGCATGTACTCTTGAAAGTGGTGACCCATTGAACAGCCTGAGTGATTTTTTTCCGTGCTGGGCTCACCAGCACCTTGATGCTGCTTTCTAAAAACCAGTGATAAACCTCAGAGAACTATCGATATTCCTTGATTGCTATTTCTGATAGATAGTTCATTTTTATTGCTTTAGGAGTTTCTCCTTTTTTTCCTCATTGACACAAAGAAAGGACAGAAAGAAAAAGAAGATAAAATATGCTTGCTTCCCCATCCTCTTGGAGGTAGGTACACTCTAAGCTGGACTGGCTGAAACCTGAAGGAGAAGTCATATTACCATTCTTCCCTAGAAAAGACATTTCTTATTTCCTGTGCACTTGCCTTGTGAGCACACATGGTTAAGGGCTTGGGTTTGGGCTTTTTTGGACAAATCAAGTGTTTATTGAAACATCAAAATCAGTGAGGTCAAACCTTCCAGGAAAAATACAATTTTTTGACACAGATTTCTTTGAAATCCAACATAAAATTTTCCATCAGAAGCTGAAAGAAAACGGCACTCCCTTCCCCAGTATGCCAGTTTCCCTATCTATTCCTGGTGGGGAAGTTTGGGTTTAGGAAGCATATATCTCCTACTGAGAAGGTCAAACAACTTCCCCCAGAAGGGCTGAGTCTCTTCTGCTACAGCTTTTCCACTTTGCCTGAAAAGGTGAATAATTAGGCCCCCACATCAAGAATCAGACTGATTAGAGACTTGATTGATTTAAACTCTCCAGATTAAACACAAATGCACTGATCAGGTGACAACAGAATCCTTCTCATAAATCCTGGACCAAATAATATTTAACTCTATACAGCTGTTTAAAGAACATGATCAAATTCAACTACAATTAACCCATTATAACCTGGCGGTATAAATATATCTGTGGGAGGGTCTCAAACCCTATTCTGGCTTCCTGAATAAGGCTTTCAACACCCATTTTTGCTCTCACACCCACCTAAGTACCAAAGGTTCAAATATAGAGTACAAAGAACAGAAATCCAGGCTCATCTTTCAAATCTATTGACCCCCAAACTAGCTGGATGTTTTTTCAGAATTGGTGAGTAAACCTTAGACCATTCTGCTCGTGAGGCTACAAGCCCTGCAGAAGCTGGGACACACCTGAAACTCTGGGCAACCTATGCACAAGAGAGAGAAAATGCTTTGAATAAAGCAGCACACTGCTTATTGTTTTTCTAGGTTGTATTACTCAATGCTATCAAATCTGCTGTAAGATATGGGAAGGTATTTCCCCAAACTACGCTTTTTTTTTAATGTACAACAGATCATGGTGAGGATGTTACACTTTTTTCTGTATTCACAACGCAGGTCTCTGATTATTCCCAGAGGATCTCCAGGGTGCTCATGCTGCACAGCACTCAATCCTTGGAGGACAGCATTCTCTATCCTGGGAGGTAGCCAAAAGCCATCTGGACTGAGTCCTAGATAACCTGCTGTAGATGTCCCTGCTTGAGCAGAGTGGTTGGACAAGATGCCTGCTATTCAAGGAGGAAGCAGATCAGTCTCATCAGTGACTCTGAGAAGCTCCTAGATTTGCCTTCCCAAACTAAAACATGGATACCAGATGGCTCCTAGGAGCATGCATGTTACCACAGCTCCTGTGCGATGCACGGGCATGGACTCTGGGCTAGGGAAGGGCTTGGGGCATGAGGGGCAGCTGAGCACAGAGCAGGGCAGTCTGCACACTGCATGAACTCTGCAACCAAATAAAGGCCACTCCTGCCAAGTTTTTACCTACCTGCCCGTGTTCTCCTGCGTGTTGGCTGCATGCAATACAAGGTGCTGGCTCCAAGATGGCCCAGTCCATCTGTACTGGCCAGTTGTGCAGGGAATGGGGAGGATCTGCCTGATGACTACCAGCCATGGCTTTAAACATAAGCTAATGCAGCGGCAGGCAAGACAGAGCTGCCTGACAAGGCTATTCCCATTTTGAGCAGTATTAGAACCCCATATTCATCACAAACCCAGAAAAAAAATCAATTGGTTAGTGAAATCACTAAACTGACTACAGATCTGGACGGCTGATCTGATGCCCCAGCGGTGATGAGGAAGACTGCAGAAGGATGGATAGTACACTGTTCATTTTTAGCACAGTAAGTGCTCCTGCCTTTGGTAGACTACTCCATCAATCATTCTGGAAACAGGCCTGAGCACGGAGGTCATTCACAGAGCGCAGCATCTGCAAGTGAGGCAGGATTTAACCATCGCTTAAAGCACTGCTGAGCTTGGATGAGGCTGTCATTCACTCTTGTACTGTGTGAGTGAGGCCACAACACTCTGCGCATGCAGAAGAGACGAGCAGCACTGCTCAAAATGAGTATGTGCCTGCACCTCAGGTTTGGGCTCCATGTTTAGTCTGAAGTCTATCAAATTTTTAACATCGTACTTGCCACAAAGTCCCATGTAGGTTTTCTCAGAGTAGCTGCCCCAGCATGACCCTAATTCCTTTGAAACAGCCTGTTATTGTAGTTGTCTGATGGGTTTGCTCAGGTAATTACACCTCAGAATTCATTCCAGCTCTTCTTGTGCCTTAATTTGAACAAAATGGAGTAATTTGGCACTTTGCTTTGGAGACAGCGGGAAGTGAAAAATTCACTGCTTTCTGTGAACCTCTTGAAAAAATGCAAAACCAGGATTTCGCTTTCATTTCTTAGTTTGAACATTTCCAAACCTGCTGGTGGTGAGCAAGTAGCAAATACCATATTGTGGAAATATTAAAAATTTCCAATCTCAGCAGTATGAGAGAAAGAATTGTTTTCAATTAAAACTACTAAAATATCCCAACAAATAGACTTACGTATATTCTCTCTCCTTCAGGAGACCATGTAATTCGAGATCCCCAGCTGTATGTAGAGGTTATGGAAAATAAACCCGTGTGCTACTAAACAGTTAAAGCTGTTTTCTTCTGCTGAATACTGTGAAGAAGGATCACAATTCTCCCTCAGTGTGTCCAGCTGGTACAGCTAGTTTCTAAGTATGCATCCAAAATATAAATATATTAAACAGCAATTTATGGTCCAGTCCTGTAATTTCACAGGATATTATGAGATCAGGAACTTCAACAGATATCAAAGGCACAAGGCAGATACAACACTATTTTTCTCTTAACTGGAAATTGTCTTAATTATCCAACAGTGCCTGACCACAGTATTTTCAGGATTCCGTTAAATTGCGTTTAGTTGTGGACCACAAATGGACTTCTCTCGAGTTTTCTCAATGGCTTCAATACTCATGCTCCCGTCCTTACAGCACACGGCTCTTCAAGCCCAAAGCAGAGCAGGCAAATTCTAAGACTGATCGCAAGATGTTTCCTGAACGTTAAAAATTTATTTGTACGATGATTGCTGCCTCCACTGATGTTCTCAGGATAACACTGCAAAAAGCCTTAGAGGAATATCACAGCCCATCAGGAATATCAATAATACATTTTTCTCTCATGGGAACATTACTCTACCTGAACTCATTCATTATCTAGCAATAGGGAATCAGTGATTTTAGTAGGGACTAACAGAACAGTAACTAGAACAAAATCCAGTTTTAGGGACTTTTAAAAAGTCACTTTCTTATGATACAATGTTTGCTTTTCAGGTCTAAGCATTAAGGAAGTACACAGCCCCTTCTCATTCGTCACATCCATCCCTCCATTTAACTTCTCTAGTTTCAGAAGGAAGGTACAGTAACTAGCTCATGGTTTGTGGGTTTTTTTTTTCCACTGCCAACAATCTTATTATGTAAAGTTGGTGCCAGCAAGAACTTTTATTGACAACTTTTTATTCTAATTCTGTGTCCCCTCTCTCCTTGAATGTCATCTCACCTACAAGAAAAATGGTAATTAATACAACAGTGGAAAATAGCAACACTGTCTCTTCAGATGGTTCAGTAGTTTACCACCAGTAATTGGCTTTTCACTGCAGGACAGTATCATCATTTTAATAGTGAGTTTTCAACCGTGGCATATCATTCAGCTCTTCATAGATACATTAATGAATGTTTGCTGCTCCTTTATGAATTCCTGTATATATAAACTATCAGCCTCACGAATAACTGAGACTTCCAGCATGCACTGTACTCAGAAAAAAAGATTATTTTTTCATTGAATGAAAGATCTGCTTCTTACATGAAACTACCCAGGCCATGGTTCTTACAAAACATTTCCAAAACACAGGAAGAAAAAAAAACAAGCTAAGGGATTTATTTATTTCAACTCAAGTGAATGACCTAAAAAATTTTCTAATATTCGGTAGGTTTTACCACTGTATTATGCAAAAAGACCTCCTCTTTAAATATTTATAATTGGGCCCAGATTTCAAGGCTAAGATCCTCATATAATATACTATTACACTTTCAAAGAATGTGCAGTTAAATAACCAGAACATTTATAACGTACATTCACAGTGTACAATAGTTTTATGCTAAAGTAACCAGCTGGAACAAATGGGAGCTATTGCAGTATAAAACTCTAGAAAAGCTGTGATTAATCAGGTATAGGTCCCTGTGGCATGTAACTATATTATTTGCATAAATAGAGGCGTGAGTATTCAAAATCATGGCTCAAGAAAAGAGGTGAGACCACTGAAGGAAGAAAGTCACAATATAGCCCCAAAATGATCATTTCTCCCTAAACACAGCTACTGCTGAACAAGAGAAGACTACATGCTTCTGTGGCTGCTGCAATGCTTTCCCGTTTGTAACACCATTATGCCAAGCTGAGACACGAGCATTTTGATGTAAAGAAAGAGAAGAGAAAGAAATGGGGAGGATTAAGAAGCAGGAGAAGGAGAAAAGGAAGAAATTTAGCAATAGTAAAATGAATCCGCATTGTAATTTCACCAACCCACAGAGTTTTCATGAGCATTGATTATTTTTTGCAATGCTATTTGCCACTTACCGACATCCGGATCAGTCGCTTGGACTCTTGTTAGCAAGGCTTTAGTGGCTGTGTTCTCATAGACACAGGCAGTGTAGTGGTCAGATGAAAACACCGGTGGATTATCATTAACATCTTCTAAAATAAGATGGATTTCTGACTGGCAAAACCTGCCACCACCATCAGTGGCTCGGGCAACCAAGTTGTATGCAGGGATTTTCTCTCGGTCAAGAGGGGCCAAGGATTTCAGCTCACCTGAAATTGTTTAAAAGCAGCAGCTATCGTTATTATTGTAACAACATCGCTAATTCTAGACAGCCTAAGTGTCTCAAAACCACGTGTTTCCCAGAAATAGGAAAGAGAAAACAAAACCAACATTGCTTATTCCAATGAACAGATTAAAAACTCACAGCAGCATCACTTCCCCTTCCTCTCTACCCAAAAAAGTGAGGTGCCATGTAAGTGCAGGGACGACAAGCCATTCATGGTGGCTTTACAGCAGCCTACAGCTTTACCCATGTGAACACCACCACGTTTTTCCAAGTCTGTCTTTCTGTCACTCTCAAGATTTATAGACTCCTAGACACAGAAACACATCCTTTTTAGCAGTACCTGCTGCGATATGACAAAGGGAAATGGTTTTAAATCAAAGGGTAGACTTAGACTAGATATGAGGAAGAAATTTTTTATGATTAGGGTGGTGAAAAACTGGCACAGGTTGCCCAAGAAACTTTAACTGGATGGGTCTCTGATCAACATGATCTATTTGAAGATGACTCTGCATATGGCAAGGGGGTTGGCTGAGATGACCATCAAAGATCTCTTCCAGCCCAAAATATCCTGCGGTTCTACGATAAATTTCTGATCTAACTTGAAGTCTGCAGGGAAACAAAAGGATCGATATCCACTGTTCTGGTTATAACATCCAACCTGGCCAACAAAGACGTCCCTCTTTCTCCCTCCTGCCACCACCATTCAAATGGTCATCCACACCTGCCAGAACTGGAACAACTGGCTGATAGCCATGTGTAACCTAACTCTAATTAAGGAATCAACACCCAGATGTTGAAGGATTAAGGCTATTCAGAAACATTTGGTTGTCATCTTACCATTTTCTGGATCTAAGAAAAATTTATTGTTCCCAGAACCATAAAGAGAATAGCGAATTTCACCATTGGACCCAATGTCAGCATCTTTAGCGCTGATTTTAAGAATTACTTTGTTTGATGGAATATCTTCAGGAAACAATGCTGTGTATGCAACCTAGAGTCAAAAACAGACATGTAAGCTATGCTGTAGCAGTATTTTACAGTCTTTGTACAACCTTTTTTTTGTAAACTATTTGTAGTGCATCTTTCTGTACAGGAAACAATTTCCCTTTACACAACACATTCCCAGAAATTCAAATCACTGTTAAGCTTTGAGGTGTCACAGAAACAATGCCAAATTATGACTCTGAATAGAGCTCATCTTAGGTGTTTAATGCGATGCCATTTTGTATCCTCTATTTATTCCATTGACACACATGAAATGAAAATTTTGATGAGTGTGCTAACAGCAACAACTGTTTTTATCACCTCATCCAGCAGTTTTGAGGGAAATACAGATTGTGATTCCCCAGAGTGGTAGAACAGTTCTTGCAATGACAGCAATCCATCAGTGAGTGATAACGTAACGATGGGAATTATACGAGTATATGCGTGCACACACACACAAACACAAACGCACACATATATTTATTTTCTGTGAGTAGTACCAGTAAGGAACTCTGGCTTTTATCATGTCTTTTCTTTCACACAGACCTTTCTATTGCACTAACATCAGTTCCCTGGATTGCCTTTCCACAGAATACAAGACAGCACTCTGAAAGCTGTGGTCAGGCCACACTGCATGCATTCCCGACAACAGGACAGCAAGCTACATTCTTCTGCCTTTTTCACTGGACGTCTGGCGTCTGGAAAGTGGAGGAAAGCTGGACTTAAACTAGACTGATGGCATTTCCACATGGGTGTGAAGGGAGAACACCTTCTTTTCTGCAGAGGAGGAGCAGCTGCCCAATGCCACCTCACAACGCATCATTTGTTGCAAAGCCAACTAAGGCCACTGCATACAAGACTCCTTTTGCAAGCTTTATAAGATCCTTCAATCTTGGCTTCACAGGAATGCTTTATCCTGCTTCTCTCCCAGATCACTGCACGTTCTTCAACTAAGACCACAAGGATGAAAATCAGCATTGACTGTGAATACTTTGGATACTTGCAAACAGCAAGAGACGCCCACAGGGAAAGCATCGCTCTCAACGCAGCGGTCGATCGCCGTGGGTGATGTAAACTCACCTGTTCACACACTGGATTATTATCATTAACATCAGTGACAGTCACTTCCACAGCAGCTTGGGTTACAAAGAGGCCATCTGTGGCAGTGATGTTCAGATAATAAATGTCTTGCTCTTCCCGATCCAGAGGCCTTTTAACATAAACCTTCCACTCATTCTGAACCAGTCCCAGAGCAAATTTCCCTTTGGGATTCCCTCCTGCAACAAGACAAGCAGCACACAATGAGCTGTGGTGTCCCTTCAGAGCTCCCACTGGGTTTAAACACAGAGACACATCGCAGAGGACCTGAACTAAGCAGCCATCATTTCTTTCACAGCTTTTGCTGCTTCCAAACTTGCAGACTCAGGAAATCTGTAATGAAATTACACTCCCTGTGTTTATTGCCCCCCGAATGCCCTGTATGAAAGTGAACCGATAACTTTCAGCGGGAAAAAAAATCCATTTAGCAGAGCTGAAGATGATCTCTTGTTCAGCTCCCCGTAAGGGTAATCAAATTCAAACTGTGAACAATCAATAGTCCTCTCGGGCTGGTACAATTGTCTCTCCACTTAGTCTCGGGAGAGGATGTAATACACCGTAGCTCTTGTTACCAAGACAATTTCATTAGCTGTTGATTATGCAATCAAGGACTGGAAGTGGGTTCTATTAAGGAATCCTCTAATGAAAGCTTTATCATACAGCTGCGCCATTCTTGTGCTTATTAAAATCCTAGTTTTGAAAAAAGTTTACACGACACAGGAAGACACATTAGTATTAAATAGTCCTAACAAGAGGTCATTTGAGGAACAGTTGGAAGATAAGCAGTACAAATAGATCAAATGTATCCAAGAGTGAAAGCTGGTGAAAGGCGTGCAGGAGATAAAGCAGAAGAGTTTTTTACCATGCCATAACAGTGACACTGAAACTGGTTGTGTTGCTCTTCCACATCATTAAATTGCCTGGCGACAAAAAGAGGTTGGGAGACGGAAAGCTTTGGCCCACATCATCCTCAGGAGGGAAGGAAGGAATAAAGGAAGGAAGGAAGGACAGACATGTCACATGCAGAAGCATGCCATAATTAAGGTGGACACAGTCAGTAATGTTTCCAACAGTTATTTAATCTTTTATCTGAAGTGGTACAGTCTCCTGCCCGGTCCACGAAGAAAACACCTTCAGTCACCTTTCTCTGAGTCTGATCCAAACCTCCTGTCAGACCAGACATTAAAATCTTTTAAACCAATATTATGACTTAACTGTGCTTGTCAGCTCAGACCCACACAGCTGCTTGCTCATTTCCTCCCCAGTGGGAATGGGAAGAGAATCTGAAGGGTAAAAGTAAGAAAACTCATGGGATGAGACAAAGACAGTTTAATGGGTAAAGCAAAAGCTCTGCGTATAAGCAAAAAAAAAGGAATTCATGGCAGGTCCATGGCAGCCATCTCCAGGAAAGCAGGGCTCTGACACCCTGACAGTTACTTGGGAAGATAAATGCCATTAACTCTGAACAACTCCCCTTCCTCTTTCTTCCCTCAGCTTTTACATGCTGAGCATGCTGCCATATGGTGTGGAATATCCCTGTGGTCAGCTGGGATCGGCTGTCCCAGCTGTGGCTCCTCCCAACTCCTCGTGCACCTCCAGCCTCCTCACTGGTGGGGCGTGTGAGGAGCAGAAAAGGCACTGGACTCTGCGTAAGCTCTGCTCAGCAGTAACTAAAATATCCCTGTGACATCACAAATCCAAATCATAGCTCCATAGCAGATTCTACTTAGACAATTAATTCTACCCCAGCCAAAGCCAGTGAAGCCAACTACCCAGTCTTCTGTGCCCAGCTTGGTCTGTAAAAATGTATCTGCACATTTAATAATTTAGGATAGAGCACGATAGTCATAGCAAACTCCCGTGCTACAGAAACTGAGTGAGGACATATTAAAAAGCACCATGATGCTCCACTGGGTGAACTATAATCGCAGCTAAGCCACTACGAGCTCTTTGCCCACCAAATTAAGATTTTTCCTATGGTCTCCATGCAGGAATTCCATCTGAGAACTACTTTCCATGTTGCTCATGTTCAAAAGCGGTATAAATCTATTAAAGGAATGCTTATTCTTTCTTGTAAGATGTTCAAAAATGTCAAACATGCTAGTGTACATTTGCTTACAAATTAATCAGGGTTCTGACATGTGTCATGGGATCTGTGCAAGCTGAAAGGAAAGACCAGGTTCTTAAACCTTCCCCTCTAGTACTGGCACCGAATGACTGCATAAGTAAGTATTAAAAAAAAAAATATTAAACCAGGGCTGAATTTATTTGTGTTGATTCTGTTGTCAGGCAATTAGTGTCTCTGATGTTGCTTCTGTTGTCACAATTCTGTCAGTTCTCACGGACCTTTTTGGCAAAATAACAACACAGAGGAGGTCTGAACTTGAAGTTGAGCTTAAAACCAATCAAAAAAGCCTCATGTCCATTCTATACCTCCTTTCCACATCAAAAAGCAGAAAAGAGGTCACAGGCTGTAATCTATGCCTTGTTCATTAGCTACCAGTGACAAGATAGACTGGTTTCTATTTAATATGAAAACTAAGTCAGTTGAGTCAGGCTGAGCAAATCTTTCTTGTTAAGAGTCACCATTTGTGCTAGCTGTGACTGTGCCAAAAAAAGCAAGTTGTAATGAATTAGATTTCCAGAAAATTAGCCAGATAGGCATTATAATTATAAAAGGCTTTTGAATCATACAGAGCACTAAACTCATGTATCAAATACAGATATTTTCTGTTGATAGAAAACCACCCTTTTTGATCAGAAACCCAAGCAGTTTTCCCACTGATTTCTATGACAGTCTGGAATAATCACCAGAGGACACATTGTTTAATCTGTTGTGTCATATAAACACACATTTCTTCTAAAGAGGGTTACACAGAGTGTTGATGTGTACTACTGGCCAGATCTGAATACAATCCAAGGAAATGAGAATCTGTTCACTGACTTGAGTCTGAATGTGACTTCAAAGAAGGCAGACCCCTGCTGACTGACATTAAATTCCCTCTATTCAGTTCAACGCCAGCAGAAAAAAAGCTTAACTCTCCCTTATAAAAGGCTGTAATCTTGTCATAGTGAGTTTAATGTTGCAAACCATTAATAAAAATAGACTTAAATATTCTTATTTTGCTCCGTGATATTAATCAGGGCTTTCCTGCATATTAGTCCTTTTGTAAAAGGAAATGATTAACTGTCCTGACCAACTAGGAAGCAATACACTCAAGGTATGGGCATCTTATTGCTGAGAAAAGAGGAAAGGTAAAATCTAATTAAAATCAGCTGGTGGCTTTTATGGTTAGCAGTAACACTACCTTGGAGCAATTTTAAAATCACTGTTGCTTTGTTGCTAATGGAATGGCTTTTAAATCATACCTAGGAATTTGGGGAATATGTATAAAGAAATGGTCCTTGGGATGTCTTTTCCTCCCCTTTACTCCAACAGAAAAGAATCAGCCTGAATGACCAAGGTGCAAGAAGCAGGAGTAGTGGTTTATCTGCACGTCTTTTTCATTAGAACTCTTTTTTTTTTTTTTACTTCTCAGGACTGGCTCTATACTTTGTTGATGGAAGGCAAAGGTGGATTATAACGTGTAAGAGGAACAATGAGACACAAAACTAAAACATCATCAAGGAAATAGTCTTAAAAATGGAAAGGCAAAAAAATCCACACTGTGGCCCAGGAAACCATTTCCTACTACTTATACATATGTCTTGATGCAGATCTCGTTCTGCAGTGATTAATTAACTTTTTCACTAATATATGCAAGCAGATTCAGTTTCCTAGGGGCATTCTAATTAATTAGTTTTTCACTCTGAATAATGTAGCTTTTCTAAACGGAAGCCTCCTGACTACATGTATTAATGGATTCCTTAAAATCTTTTGGCAGTTTTCTTATGTTCTACTTTGAATGTCACAACAGTGAAGTGCTAGCTACAAAAAACACTCCAGTAACTTTTTAGAAAGGCTTTGAGGCTAAAAGAATCAGCAGTATCTTTTATCTTTTGTTACTTGAAGTTTAAATAATGCTCTCCCTCCCTCCCTCCCGAGTCAGCAAATAGTACAAAGCCAAATCAAGCTCAAGTTTAAGTAAAGAAAGAAAACAGCCAGATACAAATGAAATGCAGAGACAAAGTGATCCAAAATAAACAAATCCTGACACACATCATTACTAAAGCACACACAGAGGCCATTATAGCAGCTAAAAGGGAATGGGAAACTAGAAGTCAACAGTATCAGTTTTCACTGCAATGTCCCCATCTGGGAGGGGGAACTGAATATTTACTAACTTATTTATTTAGCTTCTGTCTTACATGTATGCATTTATTTAGGTACTTTCAATTCCCAGTTAGAACTCTAGGCATTTGCATCACACAAAATCAATAGGTTTATCCTCCCCTCCCAGTCTAAGATGCTGCATGTTTACTGATCTTCTGAAATGGTAAATCCAATCCTCTCAGTTTTACTACCATAAAATTGCAGGAACTGTTCTTCATCTGGCAACGCAAGGCCTTCCCAAACGCTGAAGCATCCATTTCTCCAGAACTCCAGTATCTCAAATATACGATAAAAACTAACAAAAACCACATCTCTGCTCATACTGGGCAATCAACCCAGCAAATAACCTACTGTGTACAATACCACTTCTTTCTTCCAAAACACACTGTCTCTATCTTCCTTGCATTCAGCTGAACCAATCTTAAAAACTATTGACTCCCTAGCTTTATGTGCCTGATGAAGCCTAATTAACATCACTGAGGAACACAAAACACTTTACTGTACCAATGTCTTGGCAGCTGACATTTTTCTGGTGGCTTTTCATGGTTCACCACTCTTAAATCTCAGTAGCATCTGGCTGAGTGTAGGTTGGCTAGACATGGTTTTAGGCAAACTGCCTCAAATGATATAAGCAATGACCTCAAATGAGCCTTCAAAAGAAAACTACTGTGCTTCCTAAGTGCATTTGTGTCATCCCCACTTCCTATTGATTTTCTATTAAGATTTATGTATAGTGCTTTTGCTTTGTGAACATCAACAGCTGCTATTGAACTACAAGTAACAAAGGCTAAGTGCAAAATTTTTTTCCCTCACCATCAAATGCAAATGAAGGTGGATTTGAAAATGGCAACTACTTGCCAGTAATCATGGAAACAATCACAAACTGAAGGAATCCAAGTGGAATATTTCTTTATCCACCAGAATGTATCTATCCCTTTCCAAGACTGACCAGAAGACTGCAATAGGCATTTGCATTTCTCAAAAGAGCACGAAGGACTCCTCAGTGATCACATCTGACTCAGAATGTTTATTTCTCTTATCTTCTAAATGATGATTTCTTCTATCTATCTTCTGTGCGCTTCTTTTCTCCAGATGCATTTTCACAAAGCTGTTTTTGGTGGATCCACACAACAGTCTCATAATTTGTTTTCTTCTTCCTTTTTGTTAATGTACCACTTTTCCTCAGAGTTTACTGTATTCACAGAAGTTTCTATGAATCAAAATGCCTCCAGAAAGCCACAGCTTTTGAATAATCATCTAGCTAATCTGATTCCATGGAATACTCAAGAGCACTTCCTGAGATCAACTTGAGGTAAAAGTGTGAATAGACTATTTTGTGAGTGAAACTATATTTTAACATGTTTTGACATTTTAATCAAAAGAACCTAATTTCTCCTTATGCATTTCCCAAGCTCAAATGATATATTCAAAGAAAGTGGAATTTCTGAGCCCATGTGCTTTAGTAATTGTACAGTAGGAACTAAAGAAAAGTTTTGGGCTTTGACATCTAATGTTTTCAGAAGCTAACAGAACAGCAAAATATCTGTCATATTTTGAATTGTGAGAGAAACTAAGGTACAGAATGCTCTGTAATTTTTGAGTCACATCTGACAGTTGTTATTCAAAAGTCCAGTTTTTGCTAAATTAACAGCACAGGTATGTGAAGAAAAAACATTATGTAACTAAAGGCATAATTCGTTATAAGAGACGACTGCCAGACTTCAGAACAAAGCCAATGATCACAGTGCACGAACATATCTTCGTTACAAACACAAGAGTTTTCATTTCCCATAGTACTTTCTACACTGGGATCCCCAAATTCCTTCAAATATCCCAAAATCTGTAGTATGAGGCACTAGTGATTTACTTTTACGTATGTGGGAACTGGGCCACCAGCAGCTAATGCACCTTGCCCAAAGTCTCTAAATCCTGACATTTACCCAAGAGGACTACTTTTGCCCCCACTTCTAATATCCTACAATACATTACATTATAAACACACAGTCTTTGCAAACCTTTACAGTGAATGCAAAATTTCAAGTTACAATTAATCAACGAATTTCTGGTTTCTTTGAAAAGGATGTTACTTCTGATGTGTAACACAGGCAGTCTGTGGCTCACTGGAGTGTCACACCTCTCCCTACCCACCTTCCCAGGTCCATTTTCATTTTGATAGCTAACAAAGGGGTAGGAGCCTTGCCCTCCAGAGAAAAATACACAGACTATTTTCCCATTAGTTAAGTCATTTTTGCCCACAGCCTGCTTCCTATATGCAGTCTTACATATGTCAAATCCCATCCAGTGAGAAAAATGTGAATTTTTCCAGTAATTTGGTTACTACTAGGTAGTTAATACTAGCTCTTGAATTGCTAAGGCTGGGGGGAGTGACAAGGCTGTTCCAAAACAAAATCTATTGGACAATGCAAGATGGAGGCAGAAGAATAACTGTAGCACCCATCACTCATAACATACTTACACAAAAGCCAGGCTGAATCTAGGAAAAAAGAATGATAATAAATATTACACAATAAGAAAGAGCAACGTTACCATGCTTTGAAAAATGTGTGAGTAATGTAATCAAAATTGCATTATGCTGTATATAACAATGCATGGCAGCTAACCAGTGCTTCTAAGTATATTGCTATTTCCCTGGCCAGAAATCTGTGCTGATAAGCAATGGCATCCCCTCACTCCATAATGTAAAATTCATTCATGTCAGCCCCACTCCCCATTCCAAACAGTGGTATTTCAAAGTGGCTCAAGCATCTACTTTCCTATCTCAAAAAGAAAAACGTTATTTCCAAAAAAAATTAAGTGCTTGGAAATATAATAAGGATTTTCTCTGTAAGAACAAAATTTTCCTTTTCCCTTGTTTGAAACATTAAGTCATGATGGTTTTCAAGCTGACATATCAATTATGATGGGTTGATGGTTACACTACATTGCACTGCAGCAAATCAGGAAGCATTCATCTTGGAAAATTGAGAGAATAACACAGACACAAAGACACACACACGCATTCCTCTCCCTCTTTTCAGCTTTGCGGCAAATTCTGTCAAAAAAAAAAAAAAGGAATGTAATTGACTCATTTGCAGTGATAATGTAGCTGACACCCTGCTAAACATTAACCTAAAACTGGACACATGTACAGTTCTTCAGTAAGCTGGTGATGGGAAGAAAATATGCAAGCTGTTTCTTACCTGTAATATGGTAGCTAACCTGCCGATTGACATCAGACGTGTCTTCATCCCAGGTGCTAAGAACAGCTACAACTTCCCCTGGAGGGTCACTCTCCTTCACTGACCCTCTGTACACCTCGTGCTCAAAGACGGGTGCATTATCATTTATATCTGTCACAGTAACGGAGACCAAGGTGGTTGAGGACAAGGACAAAGCTTCCCCCAAATCTGAGGCCACCACTGCAAAGGTGAAAGCAGAATCCTTCTCATGATCCAGATCCTTCAGAGTACTGATCCAGCCACTGTTGCTATCAATGGTGAACGCTTCTGTGATCTTCTCCAGCTCCGATTCCACTGCAAGTGTGTATGTGACCTGCCCGTTCGCGCTTGAGTCTGCATCGACCGCTTTAACTTGCATAAGTTTTGTTCCTATAGGCATCCCTTCCATTATTATAG
The DNA here is from genome assembly GCA_013398855.1 of Mohoua ochrocephala. Taxonomy (NCBI): domain Eukaryota; kingdom Metazoa; phylum Chordata; class Aves; order Passeriformes; family Acanthizidae; genus Mohoua; species Mohoua ochrocephala. The sequence continues at coordinate 259,588 of VZTA01021001.1, forward strand.
CATCATAGCTAGCTGTTTCAAACACGGGCTTGTTGTCATTTACATCCAACACCTTCACCTCCACATCCACCGTCAGCACAACGTCTACTTTGTCTAACTGAATTGTGGCCGCAACTTTGAAGTGAAAAGCGGGATTTATTTCGTGGTCAAGTCTCTTATCCAATTTTATGAGGCCCGTGTCTTTTTCTATGATGAAAACCCCATCTTTGTTGTTTTCAGGTAGCCTACCATTAACCGTGCTATACAAAGCACCCTGATTGGGCAAAACATGCAGAATGTCAATAGTACTGCCTATGAGGGTGTCTTCTGCCACGGTGAAAGAATACTGTGGTTGAGAAAAAGAAGGCAAAATGGTTTCTGGGGGTAAAACATGGATGTAGACAGGAATGATGGAATGCTTTACAGGAATGCCACCATCAACTGCTTTGACAAAGAATGAGAGAACTGTGTTTTTCGGATGGTTAAAGCTGCCCTTGGTGACCATCCAGCCATTATCTGGATCTATTTCAAGCAGATCAGCTACTGGAACAGAGGCTTCACTATACAGGGAATAGGTAATTCTGGAATTGGCTCCATCATCTGGATCTACTGCTTGCACTTGGGTCACCAAGTAACCTTTCCCAATGTCTGCTTTGACACTTGCTCTGTATTCGACCGTCATAAATTCAGGAGCATTGTCATTCTCATCCACTACTATCACTCTCACAGTGCAAAACGTAGTCCTGCCACCTCCATCGAGGGCTCTCAAGAATATATCGATATCACTTTCCAGCGGGTTCTCACGGTCTAACCTCTCAGTTGTCAGAATCTGCCCATTGCCATCAATCAGAAATCGGTCCTTGGCGAAGTCATTTATAATGGAGTAGCTGATCTGGCCATATACACCCGAATCCCCGTCTGTTGCCTTCACGTGGATTACCTTCGTTCCAGGAGCAGCGTTTTCTCTAATCTCTGCAACATAAATGCTCTGCGAAAACACAGGGCTGTAGAGGTTGGCCCCAAGGACCTGTATGTGCACCTGAGCCGTGCTGGTGAACAGCCCGTCTGACACAGAGACATTTAGGCTGTACATGGGCTCCATTCTCTGCTTGCGGTGGTTGGAAAGGGTGATAACGCCGCTCTTGCTGTCCATAACGAAACTGGTCCGATCATTTCCTGATAGGATGCTGTACTCCAGTCTGTCAAAATCAGAGCTGTCGGCATCAGAAGCTTGGACGCAAGTCACAAAATGACCCCGAGGTGCCAGTTCGCTCACATACGATTCATATATTAACTGGTTAAAAACTGGAGGGTTGTCATTCATGTCTGTTATGGAGATACTAACGAGAACCTCGCTGCTCAGTGGCGGGAACCCATTATCGGTTGCTCTGACTTTCAAGCTGCACTGCTGTACGAGTTCATGATCCAGCATCCGGGCTGTCAAAATTAGGCCGCTGCTGCTGTCTATATGGAAATAGTCAGTGCTGTTAAAGCTGTCCTGGACTATCTGATATTGTACAATCTTGTTGTTGTCAGAGTCAGCATCGGTAGCAACAATCTGCAGTACAGGAGTGCCAATCAAAGAAGCTTCAGACAGAGTAGCATTATAAGCTGACTGATCGAAAACTGGAGGATTATCATTAACATCATTAATGATCAAGTCCACAGTCACCTCAGCGCGAGCGCCAGTGAGGGCATCGCTGGCTCGCACCATCAGCTTGAAAAGGGAATTTATTTCGTAGTCCAGTGGGCTGATGACACTCAGAACTCCAGTATCAAAGTCGATATTAAACTGGTTGTAGGGATCTCCATCGACAATGATATAAATGATACCCTGGCCTTCAGGACTGGTTGCATTTATGCTTAAAATTGGCGTGTGCATTTCTACATCTTCATTCACGGAAGCTGTATAGAAGGGCTTGTCAAACACAGGCATTGCTTTGTTAACAATTGTAATGGGGAGCTCTACCGACGCAGACAACGATGGGTTACCACCATCTTTGGCAAGAATGACAACCAAGTACTCTATATTAGACAGATCAGAATTGAAGGCTTCTTTTAAAGTGACGCTACCAGATCCTCTATCAATTTCAAAATGTCCATAGTCTTCCTTCAGCAGGTATGACACCTCACCATTGTCACCCTTGTCTTTATCAATAGCTGTCACTCGATAGATCAGGGTACCAGGTTCAGCATCAACCTGCACAGCAGCATAGTATGGAAGTCCTACGAACACCGGGGCATTGTCATTTATGTCCTCGATGTAAACTCTCACCACGACTCGAGCGACGCGGAGGTGATCTAGCTCACGGCTTGCTTCCACCACCAACTCGTACAGCTCCTGTTCCTCTCGGTCAAAGGGGATGCCAGTGGTCTGAATGACTCCTGAGGTGGATTTGATTTTAAATTTGTTTCCTGGGTTTAATATGCTGTATTTCAAAGGCTCGTTGAGGCGGTTGCCAACAGCATTCACCACAGCAATCTTTGTGATATTGGTGCTGTTTTCTGAGATAGAAGTGGAGTAAAAATTTTGTGTGAAATGGAGTCCACTGTCCATGGCTTCTTTTACCATAATTGTCACCATAGCAGTGCTATAAAATTTCCCATCAGATACCCTTACAATTAGCATATAGTGGTCTCTGGAGAGACTATTGTTTTTAATGGTGAGTACCCCTGTGCTTGAGTCAATTAAAAAATGGTCCATATTGCCTTCAATTATACTAAATGTTAGTTCAGGAGGAATCTCTGAATCTGGGTCTGAAGCTTTGACTTTGAGAACCTCAACACCAATATACGTGGGCAGGAGCAAGACTGTCTCAAATACGGCCTGGCTGAAGACTGGCGGGTTGTCGTTGACATCGGTAACCTCAATGGTCACTTCAACCGGGCTCTCTGCTGTAAGCTGGGGATTCCCGCTGTCTCTAACATGAACATGGAAATGGAAGTGGGCTATTGTTTCATGATCTAAATTTGCAATTGTTCTGATTGCACCCGTACTGGAATCTACCGTGAAATACTTTTTTGCAGTTGATTCAACAATCTGGTAGACAAGCAAAGCGTTCTGGTTGCTGTCAGCATCGGTGGCACGTATCACGAGGGGACTGTTATTCGCGCTCCGGACCACGCTGTTCACAGGAGCAGCTTCGCTTATGCTGCCCGAGTACTGAGAGAAGAGAAAAACGGGTGGGTTATCATTCTCATCAACAATCTGAATGTTCACGGTGGCATTTGATGCCATGCCTGCCATATTTGTTGCCTGTACGATGAGCTGATAGGAGGAAGCACGTTCATAATCAAGGGCCTTTTGACTGGTGATCACTCCAGAATATGGGTTTATGGTGAAGACTCCATCAACGTTGCCATCTTTAACCTCATAAACTAACGTGGACTGACTGATTGCGGAGAGAGAAACGACAGAAGTACCAATATCCATATTTTCATTAACCTCTGCTTGGTATTCTTTTAGAGTAAACTTAGGGTGGGAGTTATCTGCCATCGTCACAGATATCCGCACAATTGCTGTCGCAGACAGTGCTGGAGAACCTTGATCAGTCACTTTGACTGACAAAACAAACTGTCCCATTGTGGTTAAATCTGGCTCCTTGAGTAATGTAATGATGCCTAAAACTGGTTCAATCTTGAATGTGTTTCCCGTGTTTCCTAAAACACAAATATTGGAACGAGATTAGAAATGAAATATGACTCACTTGATGATAACTTAAACCAGGAGAAACAAGCTGCATTTTTACAGGCAGTTACTAAAAAAAAAACAAACCCAAAAAACCCCAACGTATAAATATTCCAAAGGCCCTTCCAGCCTTTCTTTCTGCTACTCAGAGAGCTCAGTAGATGGTGTAGGCATTCAAAGCATCAGAAACTCAAGTGTTGCTACCTCTATCTTGATTCTGAGTACCACCATCTGAGCAAGAACTGCATGTACAGTACTCCTACTGAAGTAAGGAAAAGCATCCCTAAATTATAGAAATTAGTCAGATACATGTACACCTAAGGCAAAGAAATGAGATCAGAGGCTAACAAGCCAATTACACAACTAATGGATAACAACTCAGGCTCCTAATTGAATGGGATATTAAGAAACCATACAGGAGATTACAGTAGTTCAAGACTCAAAGAACTGAATATAAAAAGGTTAAAGTGGCATTTAGAAAAAATAAAACAGAGCAAATAGCATAGAAAGAGATTCAAGTGTCTCGTGGCCCAAAGGTTTATCATATGATCTCTGAGGAGGATGAATCCAGATGAATGAGATTTAGCAGAAAATGTCATGAAATGCCTGTTACAACATGAAAGCACGGATATCATTGACTGCATAAAGGTGAAAACAGTCCGTTTGGATCAGAGAACTTTTTTGGGGGCCTTTATTCCTTTCTGGTCTTTTTGCCAATCTCTTCTCCAGTAAGACAGATTCAAAACTTTCTATACGTATTCTTACCCTGTAATTAGAGACCACCTTTAATTGGCAATCCATATTTTGCTGTTTTATTGAGTACTTGCTTAAAGTATGGGATGCTGCACAAGTATATGGCATATATAAGCGTACAGACTCTATTTCTGAATTTGATTCTAAATGCAAACAGCATATACTGAGTTACAGTGATTTCAGTCTTTATAACGTGTTCCCTCCATTGCAATTCACATCTTAAAATCTACAACTGCTTCCAATCTACAGTTGAGCACCCATCCAAGTCTTGGAGAGAAATATATCTCAGGTGATAAAGAAGAGATTTTTTTTTTAATAGTGACTGTTACAGGTGCTGTGCACAGAGCAATAAATGTGTAAATTGTAGCTGGAATGCCAAATACATGGAATACTAAATGAAATGAGGTAATGAGAACTATTTTTAAGATATGATTCACTATTTGTTGTAAATTCTGTTGTAAATTCTGGAGGCTAATTTAAGCTACATACTACTCTGTGTAGTTCAATACTGGTAGTGGCTTTCTATTTATAGCCTTCCTTTCAGATCAGTAAAGTTTACTCTACTAGCTAAACCAAAAATTGTGCTATTCACCCAGGAGCTGAGATTCTTCCTGAGCTACAAATTCTCATAAAAATCACAGTATCTGTCACATTTACAGACGCTACAAATGCTGCCACAGTTATTCTGTCAGTGCTCGCTAATACAAATAATTTTGAGCCACTGACTGCCTCCTGCAAGGCCAGAGCTGGTTCTTCTCCTTTAGGAATTTCTTAGGAAATTACACAAAAACTACTTTCTTTACCAATTGCTCTCTTCAGAGCAATGTAAGATGAGGTGAGTAATTCCTCTGAATGAAAGGGCTGTGTACAATCTGAATTCTGCAGTTAAAATCAATATCCTCAACTGCAGATTTTATGGATCATAGAAACTACAGCATGAGAATACTGAATTTTGATGCATCTGAGATCAGGACATCTGTGGATAATGAAACTGGAGGAGTGTGAGGCTTATAGTAAATGGAAGTTTGAGGTCTGACATTGCAGAGAGAGCTCATGATGAAACAGAAATAGGCTGTAATGAAAAAGAGAGTCTCTAGAAATCATCAAATAGCTAAAGCATCTTTTCTAATCATAGTATTTTTCTGTCTGCATCATGTTTGATTCTATTACCAATGTAATGGGAACCATAGTCCTAAGATGTCCGGATGCTCTTTAGACTGCGGTGGCATCTCTAGATGATTGGGAGCCCATAATAGTAATAAGATGTCAAGAAAAAGCTGGGAATAGTTCTGAACAACGTTGCCCCAGGGACCTGATCTAGTCTGCTCAGAGTTTGTTCCATAAGGCACAGTGTTGTCCTGTCTGGGCACGTGTAAGATTGCCCCTAATCTAAGTTAAAGGCCATTGGAGAATACTGAGAAATAACTGCTAAGACCAAATGCAGTGCATAAAGGAAATATGTGGTTTGGAGTGCTAACATCTTCCTCCCTCTAAGTTCAACACTTTCAGCTGCAAAAGACTTCACCTTCTGGTTTGCTGAAGGTAATCTCCTTCCCCAGAGCATACACGATAATGACAGAAAAAAAAGGTTCCTTGGGTCTTCTCTAAACTTCAGGTTATATCATCTTAATTCAAGGTGTGAGCTTGAATTATATGAAGCTAAATCAGTATGAGATGGTGCAGATATTCTTCTTTCATTACTTATTTGTCATTTAGCCTATTCCTAATTGACATAAGCTATCCTAGCTAGTAACGAGTCTTTATAATAATACAGGGATAAATAATGATCCAGCAGGATCAGAGCCTAATGCTGGGAAAGGCTTGTGATCTGCCTAATATGGGGACAATCTGAAGTACCTGTGACTCTTTTTACAGCATTATAAGTTTCAAGTTTTGCTATTATTACAGTGGAAAGATTCATATTATGAATAAAACCCCCTAAGTAGAAATGAAACATTACAAAATTCAAAGATTATGAATTTCTAATTGTTTCTCTCTTTTTTCCAGGCATTCCCCTTATATATCTGCCAATGGTTTATCTCGAAGGTAATTCTTAACTTCAGATTCATGTGACTCAGAGAAACCTACATTCACTTGCATGGGTGCCAGAGATAATGCAAATGTTTTACTACTGTGCTGCTGCACCAGCAGAAGAATGCTTTCGCTGGTACAGATTACGTGCTGAATGTAAATATACAGAGTTTAACAGCAAAAGCGATTTTCATCTGGTATCATAATGCCCTTCCTTAGTTTCAAGAGACCTTGTGCCATTAAAATGCTGTGGCAGAAGTTTTAGCATAGCCCCGTTCTTAGTCTCTGTGCTCCTCTGGCCCGAATACTGGCACAGATTTCAGGACATACCAGCTGCTGTGGCATTTTCTTATGGAGGATCCACTGTGGACTAGTCTGAAACCACAACCCTGAAAGCAAGTCACCTGGCTGCAGTTTTGAATAACTCTTCTGTGATGGCTTTGACCCAATGACTTAAGAGGTAACAGGCTCTGCAGCCATCTGGTGAATAAGAATCAGTCACAGGATAACAGAATGGTTGGGCTTGAAAGGGACCCTGGAGAGCATCTGGTCCAACTTCCCTGCTAAAGCAGGTTCACCTACAGCAGGTCGCACAGGATCCCATGGGGTTCTGAACGTCTCAGAAAAGGAGACTCCATAACCTCTCTTGGGCAACCTATTCCAGAATGAGTTTGTTCTGACAGGTTTTGGGTATAGTAGCTTCAAAGCAAAATTTAAAAAAAAAAAACCCAACAAAACAACAAGAAGGTGTCTCCTTTGCCCATCTGTACAGCAGAAAGCAGACCAAAGAAGCTGAATTGTGTGTCAAGACAGATCACCATCACAGCACTGTTCTGTGTCTGGCATGATCCATGATATTTCACTTTTGGCCTCTGTCCTAACCTGCTTCAATAGTATAGATAAGCTCCGCATTTTCTCCTTTGTCTTTGTCCAGAGCCGTGACCTGCAACACTGCTGATCCAACTGCTGCTGACTCAAACACCGAGGCTTCGTACAGCGGGCTGGTGAAGTAGGGACTGTGGTCATTGGAATCTTCCACATTTATGATGACTCTGGCCAGGTTTCTTCTGTAAGGGAATTCTTGATCTCGGACCTAGAGAACAAGTGCATAACACACAACTTGATAGTCATCTAGTAACACTTCACAAATATTACTCATCTGAGTGTGAAAACTACTTTCAGTTCTATTTAATACAAAGCAATAAGAAAATCCATTTGTCCCAAAGAACACTGAAATAGATTCACGCACAGGATGGCAAATAGTAAAATTAAAGAAACAGAAAAGAGCTTAGGGACTTTTTTTTAATTGTGAAAAAATGCATTGCAACTAACCATCATGACATGAATTTTTGAAGTGGCAACCACACGAGATCTTAAATTTGGGTTGAGGTTTGCAAGAAACACTTTTTTTTTAAATACTTGCTGAATGCTCATGCCTCTATCTTGCCATTGCCTGCTTTGCAGCATATAGCATGTCAGTCCAGTGCTTGTAGCTGCTAAATGACTACTTCATGACTACATATGCACATACCTTTTTGAAGATGATGACACCAATAGTAAACAGAGTAGGAATTACCTTATGAAGCGCTGGTAACTGCCAACAGAGGTGTAAGTTACCACACCTGTCTCAACCCCTTACAAAATACCTCATCACTGCTTCACTGACAATCCTGCCACCACTATCCCCAAAAGTTTGGTTCTTAAACAGGGGAAAAGACCTATTGTATCAGGTGGAGATCAAAACCAAGTACCAGGGAATTTCCTCTGTCAGCCATGTGTTTCTGTGATTCAGTTTATACCTATTTCTTAGTCTGCTTGCCAAAGGACTTGCAACATTTTACACTGCGAGCAGAGACCACACTCAGCTGCTGCTTGCTGCATCTCACAGCAGCTTTTTGCTACCTAGGGTGCCCTAGTGAAGGTGCCCCTGCACCTAACACACCATGAGTAGTTCCTTAAAAGGCCTCTGCTGCAGAAGTCTTAAGTGGTTAAAGAAAATAGTGGACTGCGATGTTTAAACTAACACAGATTTTTTTTTCTTTTAATTAAAAAAAAAAATTATATGTCCATGATATACAATCCCCACTTGAAAACAGACAGATTTATGTTCTGTAGTTTAGGCACAGCAAGAAAAATTGGTAATTAACTTTTTTCTGCATACCCAAAGATTTGGAAATGTAGATAAAAGAAAGCTATTTTGTATATCAACAGTTTATGTACTAAGTCCATAAAAGTAAGCTATAAATGAGACTTGTATTCAGAAAGGCCGTAGCATTCTCCATGGCAAGAAAGCAGTTATCTCCCTGTGAATAACTTCTCAAATAACTTTCAGCCTCACTTCAGAAACTCTGAAAATTACCTTGAGGGAGAGGACCAGATGCCAAGAGATTAAATAAATTCCTGCTTTCTCTCCCTTGAGATAGCGAATCATATCACATTCCACACAATGAATTCACAATAAAGTTTCCCAAAAAAGCCAAACTAAAAACTGTGAAATAAATACACAGCAGGGCAGGCAAGATTAAATTAGCGGCTACTTATTGCACTGACTCCTTTGCCCACCTGAAGCAGCCATGACTGCGTCCTGACCCAAGGGAATACTGCATTCTTACCATGACGTTAAGGATGTGCTTATCTTGAGCTTCGTGGTCTAATCTCTCAGCCGTATAGAGAACCCCGGTGTTGGGATCAATTCTGAATTTTCTCATGCTGACTGTATCGATGCTGCTGTGAATAGTGTAGCTCAGCTTATGCTTTTCATCTCTGTCTATAGCTTCAATTTGCAGAATTTCAGTATCAGGGAGGATGTCCTCTGAAATGGTGACATCGTAACTTGGCTGAGAGAATTCTGGGCCATTATCATTGTTATCCAACACTTTGATAAGAACCTACAGTTAATAAAAAAAAATTCAAAGTTATTGAAGTCTGGTCAGACTACTGAATAAGCACCTAGAGAAATGCAATTTACTTTGAATGGCTGAAGATGTTACGCTGCTGCATGGTGGGACTGAGAAACATTATTTAATATTAAATGCTTACTTTCCAGATCAAAAGAAATAGAAAGGATTTGCCTTTGGAAGCAAAATGTTCTCAACTGTAAGACCTACTCAGAGCCCGATAAAGAAGTCCATATTTTCAGTATGTATAGACTGGAAAATAGCTCTACAATGGTCCTTCATTGTCCTTCCTTGTAACTGCTTTGGTTACAGGAGACTTCCAGAGCTATGATGTCATTTCCTTTCCTCTTCGCTATTAATAAGGCTATAAAAGAATCCTTTTCATGTTGCTTAAACCTGCTTTTTATACAATCAAGATCCAGCTAAACCCTGTGTTTTCTGCCCAGTATGTTGCGTTGGGGCTTACTGGCAACGTCAAATTGTGACAGCAGTGGAGACTTCAAGTGGCTCTGACACCTCAGATTGCTCTTACACCACTTGAGGTGGGCACAGGAGATACAACCTCACTACCGCACAAGCCCACCCCACACAGATCAGTACATACCACCAAGGACAGGTGATCTCAGGGCACTGGTGACAGAGAAGGAATTTTTTTGTTTGTTTCATCCTTGCTTTTCCTTTGCCAGTGATGGCTGTCTTTATTGCAAACTAATTCACTTTCCCCTCCAACACCTATTTGCCTCTGTGTCGCAGTTTATGAATTGTAGAATGCTAAAAATGTGAACGAATGCTGTGCTCTTTGCTTCAAATCTTTCTTTAAAACCTCAGTATTGATCCTTAAGGAAACTCGGAGAGGGGGAAAACAGGCCAGTGTGCTGCTCTTGCTGCCTATGACACCCATTTCAATGCATCACAAGCTGACTCTGATAACTAATAAGAATCACTATTTTCCAAGCTCTGCCTTTCACAAGTTACGTTATGCATGTGCCACTCTGATGACATTTTGTGGGTTTTGCCATTGGAGAAGTCACTCCCTGGGGAAAATGTGCTTCCCAGACTTTGTATGCCATAGATTGCTGTGGGCAGTGTGGCAGCAAAACCCTTGACAAACTGTGTAATACTGAAAGCTGAAATGTGAAGAGTTGATTCTTTTTCAGTGCTAGAAACAAACAGTATCTTTTGCAGAAGATGCCCATGTGAAAGCACACATCTAATTTTACAGCAAGTGAAACGGAACAATCTTTTTATTCAAAGGTTTTGAAATAAGAAATAGTCCAATGAATGACTTGGGAAAGGCCATGCACAGGACTCTTTGGTCCGACTAGGAGACTTGACCCCATCACTCATGATATTTTCTTTGTTGCTTTGAAAAGTACTTGGCTCTTTTTTAAGCAAGTATTTTATTATTTTGCTTGATCAAGCCCTGTTCACCCATACTTTCTCAACAGAAGAAAAATACAGCTATACTTTTACTGCAATATTGCACAAACAGATGTTGGCCTCAGAGAGAAATGAAACTTTAGATCTCCATGATACATGGAAGGGTTTGCAGAATACATTACCAGAAGGAACATGAGCAGTTGTAAGAAGCAGTTGTAATGAACTAGCCTGGGAACTGTTTAAAAGACAGCTGAAATAAAATGCTCTGCAAGTTAAATGGCATAAGACTTGCATTCCATACAATTTCATTTTCACCAGATTATGGTACACCAGAGTGAAACAGGGTGAAGCCTATATTAAGGTATGCCTCAGTCTTGGACAGATAGCAATAAAATTGGGGGGAAATACACATTGCTGGGCCTATAATAATGATGAAGAGTTACTTAGCTTTTTATACTGTTATTGTTGCTATAATATATCAAGGCATGTTTCTGATCTGACTGAGGAAATAAAACCCCAAACCTACATCTTAACAGTATGTGAAGAAACTAGTTGTAACATATGAAAGAAAGCCTGAGGAGAACATTAAAGACTTGACCTCTAATCTCATGGGACACAGAGACAGTGCTGAACCATATTTTTTAGTATAAGGAAGAGACACAAAAGCGGTAGGAGGTGGGGATAATCAGTGTTCAATACTTACAGTTATCTTCTTGAGCAGTTTTGGTACTCTCAGACCTTGACAGGTACCACTGTAACATGACTGGATTATTTTACTGCTGCACTGTTAACACGGATAATTTATTCTTCTTTTAATTCATGGCCAAATACTTTGCCATGTATAATTTTAGACAGTCCAACAGAGAAGTAAAAAATTTCAAATGGACTGAAAACACCAAGAGGGTTTGACTCTGCTGATGCTAGTACAGCACAGCCTACCTTGAACAAGCAAGCTTCCATGCAAGGGACAGGCCTGTATCTGTGAATTTATTCTTAAAATTGGTGTGTGCAAGCTGAGGCTGTTCTGGAAAACAAAAATATACATGTACAGAAGCACACCAATGTGTCTTAAAAGTACTGCTACAGAAGTGACATGCCATTTTGTTTGCATGGTATATAATCACCTCAGAGCAGGGATTCACTTCCTATAATAGCTAATGCATTTTGGGATCACTGGCAAACTGAGAAAGCAGAGGAAGGCATAAAGGTTTATCCATCCCAAAACTTGCACTATGACTGTCCAAACCACAGCTTCATGACTTTTGCCTTCACTAGACTGCACAAACTACACAGGGTGGGACTGGATCAGCATCAGAGACCAAGGGTAGCCCATGAGACAGTGAAAATTACAGCATGGGTTCACAGAGCAGCATTTCTTCCCGCTGAAAAAGACGTAAGTTATTGCCCTGACACACATACGGACACGATCGTGCTTGGGGAGGGCGAGGCAAGGAGAGGGGAAAAGATAAAGAAATCGAGGCCCTCATTCACTGTGATCATCAAACTCACAGGGAGCTATGCACTTAAAATTGCTTTGATCATTGACAGAAAAAACCTTATTTTTCCTTTTTTTTCTTTTCTCTCTTTCACTTTACATCTACTGTAAAACTGATCAAGTGCCTGTTTAAGTGGCAGGCATCTTCCTCCCTAGAGATGACAAGTATTTTAATGATTTGTCAAGTGATCCACATTGAAATACACATTATTTATTACATACTTTGCACTTCAACAGCCACTTCCATCTGGAGATGGAAGTCGGTGGGTTAGAGATGCTAATGAATAAAGAAGTCATTATTGATTCACAATTTCTCCTATTTAAGCAGTTAAGAGTATTTCTAATTTTTGTCAGCTGTCCCTCAAAATTCCCGAGAGTCAAACGTAATTTTAACATTTCTCTCCTTTAATAGAGGGAGATGTACTTTCCTTGCAACAAAAGAAAGTTAGGTTATATATGGGAATACTGATTATACAGAGCTCTGTTAAACCTACACATGGAACTCTTTAATGTTCTTAAAAATTGCACTATCTTGGGAGGTACTTGAAACAAAACCAGGTAAAAGAAAATGGAGTTTAAGTCCCATTTGAAACAGATAATAGTTCCTCAGTTCTCACATTTTTAAGGAGCAAGTGACTATTATCCCCATATTTTGCCCAGGAAAACAATGCCTTGCAGCAAGGTTATGAAAACCATGGGTGAAGTGCAGTGGTAAAGCTGGGGAAGGTGTTTTTAGTTTATTTTTGAGCCAAACCCCTTTTATTAGGTCACCTTAAAATGCCATCCTTCCTACGCAGATTTCCTGGTCCAGCAGGACAACTTCTAGTAAGATTTTACTTAAAAAGAGGGTCCTTTTTCCTCAATAAAGGAGAAAATGGCACTGACATGAACACCAGGCTCATAGAAAACCTGATCCTACAAACATATGTGAAGTTGAGTAAGCTGAGTGCTGCCAGATTGTTAATATGAGGAAAGTTTCTCAAATTCATTTAATGGTTGCCAACTTCAGGCATAAAATCTTGGTACTACTGGCAAATTTCCCATTGACTTCAAAAGGGTCAGCAAAAGGGTCCCTGAAGTCTTATGCTTTAGCCAGCTGGTAGCACATCTTTCACCTCAAATCAAGTGTTATACTACTGAAGGGACTCAAAGACTCCCAGTGTCTGTGTAATTCAATATTTTCTACATATTTATTTCCAAATGGAAGGTATGACAAGAATGAGCTGTGTGGCATAAATATCCTTTACTACCGCGTAGGTGCCTGGGGTGTTAAGCTGTGACAATACCCATTGTGTGGAATCAAAGCCAGGCTTTAAAAGTTTCCCAACACATCTCCAAAAGGTGACGAATGGAAATGTTTACTATTTGTTGGCTGCTAAATCGGGATTCCTCTCTGCTGAGGGCTGTTCAAGATTACTGACCGAACTACTCCTCATTGACAAACATTAGCTGCAAGTCTTTTTTCCACGCTCATAAAGCAAACATGCAGCAAACCAGTCTCTGCCTGGTTCTTCCTGAAAGCCCGTATCTTTTCCAGTGCATTGTGGGCTTCAGAAAGGCAGGCTTGCCTCCTTCTGCGTCCATTGTGTGGAGCCTAATTTATAGTCTGAACGAGCGCTTTGCTATAAAAGATTTGCTTTTCCCTGCTCACTTCCTATTTCCCACAGTTAAAGCTAGTTTCAAATAAAGGAATCACGGGCCTCCAAGATTACAAATTAGGCAAAGTAACACTCAGAGCATTAGCAAAGACTTTGTACTCAAAATGGTAAGTGAAAGGCCTCGAGAAATACAATCAAATCAAAGCAGGACAAAACCTAATGCAGGAAGTCTCTCCAAAGCTGTTTTTAATGTTGCCCATAACAAATACCTTTGGTTTAGGCACAGACGTATTTGAGTGAAAACTGGGTAAATGCCAGCAGCTGCCTCACAGACATTTGAAGCTGGAAGAATCTGCTTGGCTAACTGCTTGGTCTGGGCACAGTGTTGTAGTACAACCTATTAAGGGCCTGAATTATTTAAACTCAGGTTACACTTCTGTACAGGTTTTGAAACCTATTTTGATTTAATACTGCTTTCAATAGTGTTACCACATAGCTTTATTTTCTACTTCCTGACAAGTTTTTATTTCCTCCAAACCCCAACCTCAACACAAGAATTCAGATTCCCTACCAACCTCAGTGGCTAGTTATCTATACTTTACTGTGTTCTTTGTGTTAGGTTAAAATTGAAGGAAAAATCTTTGCTTCACAGGCAAGGCAGGGCTGAGATTGCTGGATGTGACAGAAAAAAAAAAATCAAGGATGGGATTGGTTATAGTTTGGAGGAAATGTTCAACAGAGCAAAAGTGAAAAACTGAATTGAATCCCCATGTCTTTTTCTGTCCTAGAAGAATCCGCAGTGCAGAACTGCTTCTGGCAGGCTCTAATGTCTTATCTACACTTTGGCCATAGTCCTGTAAGAAGAGCTTTCCACTATTCATTTAAAGAGAACCACCCTCACTCAGGGTGACCGATCAGCTCCTCTTAAGAAAATGTTGTAAATAAAAGGTGGTCTCTGAAAGGTGAGACAGAAACTCAGAGCTAAAAGTCAATCCTCAGCACAAGAATAAATGAAAGTCGAAAGCCGTCTGCAAGGAGACAGAAAGGGGCAATGAGCAGTAACTTTTCTGTCTGCTCTTGCAGTCTGGTTGGCTCCAGCAGAAGGTATTGTAAGCAAACATGTATTGATCTGCAAAAACTTTTCAGAGGGAATTGCATGTTACCCTCTGAGTGGCCACTCTTCTGGGAAATAGGTGGTTTTGCAAAAAGTGAAACTGAGGCTCTTTTTGCCTCCTAGCTTGGAAGCAAGAGCCTTCATGCTCCAGCACATCTTTTCTATAGAAGTTAGGATGATGAGAAAGGAGGAGAAGGTAGGAAAATAAGCAAGGAGTAAAACCATCTTTTTCACATAGTAATATCACTCCAGAGGCTGTTCTTAGAAAAATGTAATTATCTGCTAGGACACCATTCTCAATAAAAATGAAACACTATAATAACTTAAATGATAGTTCAATGATTCCCCCCTGTACTCTGGTGCTGTGGGTATTTTAGCAAAACTCTAGAGTATGCACTACAAATAAGTAAATGAATGTTATTCTATTCCTCTGTTGTGCTTGTATGTAAAAGATCTGAGTTGTTCAGTAAAAAAGGGGGTTTGGGATAAACCTGACTCATGACCAGGAGAATTTCTAATGTTGCACACTCAGAGTTAGTCAAAATTGTGGCAGGCGTAGCCATTTAGATGCCATTACAATGATTCCTTGTTGGGAGAGACCTCTCTCTGCTCAAGCAAGGGCACAAGACCCTTTTGCAGCCCACAGGGAGGTGACGGCCGTGGCAAGGAGCAGAGTCACTGCACAGAGCTGCTGTCCTGGCTCTCTCTCCAGCACACGGGATACAGAAGCCCTGAACGCTCTGCAAGGCCAACAGCTCGTCTGGCAGCTGCAGGAATTGTGTTTCGTGGGAATTTAGAGCAAACGTATGCATTCAGCCTTTAATAAACGGCTGCGTGGCCTCAAGCAATGACGGATAAAAGAAAGGGAAAAAGCAAAAGCTCTCCCTGGCTAAGTCAGGAAACTTAGCCATCCTAGCAGTTAATCACCGTGACTGAAGTTTTATACCCACACTTCAAAGATATAAATCAAAGAAGTCAACATTTCTTCGTATTTTGCCTTCTCCATCCCTTCCCATCCCAACTGCTGCCTGGATGGTTCAGGCTTAGGTGGATGGGCAGCATGGTGAGTGGCAGTGGCTCAACAAGTCCTGGCATTTTGGTTCTCACTTTGGAGACGGTATTTCTTTTGGAAACCTTGATCATGCCCAAAACAAGTAGGCTTTTGGTTACACAGAAAGTTTGTACTTTTTTTTTTTTTGTTAATACTCCTTATGTTCTTTTTGCCTCTTTTCACAACAGTGAAACCATTATTACAACAGATGTAACTTTTAAATCAAAATTATATCCTTCCTCTCATAGTACAGTAATGAACTGTGTGCACAGTAAGGCATGAAGGAAGTGAACAGTTCATGGGAGTTTAAGGCATGCAGGAACATTGCTGAGGAAACTTCACCAAGTCCATGCCAGGGATCATATTACCCAAACAAAAATCTTTGGCATTTTTATGCTGTATTTTACCACCTCCAAATGTGTAATAGACAAAAGGCCAGGAATAGATAAAGGAAAACAGCTGGGGTGGAAAAAAAAGCAAGAGTGTTTCATTGCACATGGTGATCATCAGCTGCTTCCTAATAAACCATCATACTTTGAGGGGGGCTTTATATTATTTTATTGTTATTCAAGAGGATGTATTTATCAAATTGCTTTCTACCGGCTTCATCTTCTACCATATCTTCCTGCAGCTACAGTTAGAAATGCAGGTGGAAACTGGGTACATGGAACAAAATTCTTACAATGTTTTTTTTATCAAAACTCAGAATAAGGCCACTGAAAGTCATCAGTAGCTGACCTATTCCACGACATTTTTAAATTAAACCTATCAGTTTTACTTCTTTAAAAAGTTATTATTTTTCTAAAAGGCAATTAAGATGTGGAAGGTAACCCAAGGCTCCGAAGTACAGCCAAAAATACAGTAAGAACATTTTGCAAAATGGAAGAATAAATAGGCAGGCCATAATTCTGGCAGTTTTGAGATAATGATCACTTTTGAAATCTCTATTGTGAAGACCAAAAGAAACACATGCTTGGATGCCCTGGCCACAATTAATCCACACAGAGAGAAGAAGGTGGGGAAGGAAGGGTCTGCACCCACCAGTGATCATTAATGCTGCACTACTGCCATCTGAAACTATCTTACATTCCCAAATAGGTCATATCACTGTTAAAAAGAATGCTCAGGCTTCTTTTAGAACGCAACAGCTTTACCAAAGTATGTTTTTACCATATGTTTTAATTAAAAATGTTGGGATTTCATCCAAATAGGTTTTGAGGACTGTTACATGGGTCGAATTATTAAATCAAAAGCAGCAGAAACAATAAACGCAATATCCATGAGAAGAGAAATTACTTTCATCCAGCATGGTTGAAATTCCCTAAGCTTTTTAATATTTTTCTGGCTGAAATGTTTGCAAGAAACAAAAAAGATCACATTAGGCATTCAACACCATCTAAAATGTGGACTAAGAGTGTAGCCAAGATTAAAAAACACAGCACAACAAAAAAAACTTCTCAAGAGTTGAAGAAAATGCCTTATGGAAAGGGAACATAAAGAGGTCAGTCATTCTCCTTTGCTTGTCTACCGGAAGACTGGGAGGTGATTTGAGTATTGTGAGTGCCTTCCTGAGGAGAAAATAGTGGTTTTTAAAGAGTTCCTTAATTGAGCAGAGAAAGGCATAACAGGGAACACGGGCCAGATATAATCAAGCTTAAAGCAAGGGATGTTTTAAGCAGAGATGCAATTAATTCTGAAGCTAACAGAGAAAAACAGGGGATTTCCTATCACCTAACTTACTATCAACTGATATTTTCTTACCAAGGGTGGATTATTGGCAGAAATTATCAGATATTTTAGGGCTGGTTATAAACAGCAATTCAGATTGAGAAAGCACTCAATGATTTAACAATTTCTTAGGAAAGCTGGTGTTGTGGCTCAGAGAATACAGATTTACATCCAAAGTGTTTGAGCAAAAAAGGCAAGGTACAACAGAAGCATCTGCGTGTGCGTGCATATATGTAAACACAAAAAATGTTCAGACCTTCCTTCTGCATTATAAAAGAAGCAGATAACATCACAAACCTATTTTTTATAATTCCACTTGGGGAGTAACTCAGATGTAGAATTTCAGGCGCTAAGTAACCCATAGCCCACAACTCCACCTTATATTGAAGGATTTTGCTGTTTGAAGTCTTCCTGGTGCCACCTGGAGCTCAGAGTCCCTGTCCCTGTGCCATGACCCAATTCCAGACTGGCCCCCACCGAACAGATACCCAGGCTCTGCATCCGGGTCTCTCCTGCAAGGATGTGTCAGAGCCAGCATCACCCCAGCCCTTCACGTTTATCTGCCCCAACTTTTTATTGATGAAAGGCACCAAGCCTCATAAGCAAGCCTTGTTTTAAAAGGTTCAGTGGGGCTGTTTTGCAGAAGACAATGTGCTCACAGGCAGTGACACTAAAGGAGGGATTCTTTGAATTTTAAGTTTTGCCTCTGAACAATTTCTTTTCTGAACAATTGATCCTGTGTCCCACATTTGGGTCTTTGGAGGATGAGAGGTATAAACTCCATTTAACACAATCAATAGCAATATTCCCCAACACCACGGAAGCACCATTGTATTTTGGACCATTACGGGGCGACACGATTGTCAAAATCTAGGTTTTGCTGCCTGTGATAGGGACTCCCTCAGCTGGAGGAAGGCAAATTACTTTCATGTGAGCAGGAAGAGAACAAAAGGAGAAATCACGCTTTGAAACATTCAACAGCCGATTCTTTACAGCCAGATGGAAAGGCTCTGAAAAATATCCCTCCATTAGTTATTGGTGGTCTCAAAGGATGAGGTTTCACTTGAATGGAAAAATTATTAATTTTTATAGCATATACATTCCAGTAACAAACGAATAACTTGCCAAGAAAGGAATGTGATATTCTACCTGAGTTGTGGCAATGTTTGTTCCATCGGTGACCTCCACAGTCATATTATACATTGACCTCTGCTCTGCATCCAGGGGCTTTGCAATGACAATAGAGCCCATCCCCTTCTCCGCGTCGAAAGAACTATCGTAATTCCCTCCTAATTGTTGCACAAAAACACAATCAAATTAGCCATCTCTGGAAAACTTCCATTGCAAATATTCCTATAAGTGGGCGTATCTGTTTCGTGTCATCCATCTTAATGGCCTGCCTTAGCATATACAGTATCTCTGGTGATACTTCTTTGTTCATAACTCATTTATATTTCAAAGCACAGTTTGTATATTGAAAAGCAGATATCATTAAAATGCATTGCCAAAAAGAAAGAATAAAAATCTAGCAGTACATTCAAGTAAAGCATAGCTGAATCTATAAAAAGAATCAAATGGCTATAAGCCCCTAAGATGTGTGCCCTTGTAGTTTGAATAATGAACAAGAATAATTGTCTTTTTTGTATAAAAGTCATTTCAAGAAGGTTTTTATTCCACAAATTTTATTTTCAGGAAATTCTCACTGATGCATCTGGGTGCAAACACCATCATCTGAGTTTTTAAAAATTACAATTATAATCAATTTTAAAAATGGAAATAGAGATTTGTTATGTTAAAACTGAGGACAATGATAATTACTGGCAGCACAGGTCAAATCCTGCTAGTCTTTTAGGAATTATTCAAATAGATCTGACAGGATACACATCCTAAATTCCCTTCAATAAAAAAAAAACCCCTCACAAAGCACTGTTCTAATACTAACATCCCCTTTTCCTGTCACACATTGAGTGATGCAGCAGTGGGAAAACCCTCCTGAGTATTGAGTGAAAGAAAGAAAAGAAAAAGAAAAAAAATCTATTAAAAAGTAAAAGAAGGCTATAAATAATATAATCTCAAATATAATTTGAGATTGAAGGGTTACAAGATTTGTCAGCCACAGCCATAGTTTATAAACTTGAACCACTCATTATTTTCAAAAGCAAAGCACACACTCCCTGCTGATAAGCTGTTTTCTTACTCACTCATCTAGAAAGTGTAATTTAGTATTAGTTGAGTCTGAAATTTTTGGAGGCTAGGGACAGGGAGAGGTGGGACACAACACTGCTGACAAACGAACTCTTAAGGTATATTCATCACACAGCAACTCAATGCCACTAGCTAAATTCTCTGACAACCCAGTTCTACAGAGTGGAAAAGCCTTTCAAACCCCACTGGTTATGAGACTTCTGCAACAGCTGCTCAAACCTCTTGAGATGATGTCCACAGGTAGAAAAATATCCCTCCCATTGACTTAGCTCTGGTGCAATATATATAAAGAGAGATATATGTGAATGGCTGGCAGTGTCACAAAAAGGCTCTCAAAATTTTAGGGCTGGGGACTGAGTAGAGAAGAGGAGAGTCTTCCATGCTCTCCCATCTGCATGGTTTGCTGACCAGGAACTGGCATTATTCTCAGAAGCAGTCATGCATTTAGTGAGAGAAGAAGGTTTTGGCATTTGAAGAAGTTGAAGATTAGGGGGAAACACAGCAAAATCACAGCCCCTGAATTACTTGATGTGAAGGAACCCTCAGCTCTACCTCTTGCACAGGCTATTGCAAAGAAAGGGTAAGCTGGAAGAAGCACTGCTCTGTCCATTGTTGCCTTGAAAGATATTCAGGGATGAGCAGAAGAAAATGGGAGGAAGAATAAGAATGCAGTTGTGACTGCTGCAGAGGAAAGGCAGAATTGGTGAACTTCTGCCCACTGAAATGATCCAAATCCAGTAATTTCAGATGTGCCATCGGACTTCCACAAGTTGAATAGATGTATGTACATTTTTACAGGTCTAAGCCTGATAGATGAAGTCGTGGTTTTCCAGGAAAACACTGCCACTGGATCTGTTGTCATTTATGGTGGACAGAAACATTGCTTATTCCTTACCCTCATTCTGCAAGCTGTCCTTGATATTTAAGCAATAGCAAGGTATTTGGACATTGATTATCTCTTCGGTGCGCTTTTTTTTTTAAATAAAAAAAGTTAGTCCAGAAGAAAAAGTTTCTCTCTCCCAATAAATGTTTTAAATTGATTTACTTGAGAAAAATTGCACCATGAAAACCTCCTTTGAAGAAAAGAGCCTGAGATTCATGCAAGGAAATCTCAGCTGAAATGAAACTAGCCTTGGGACAGTAGGCACTTTACAAAGAGAATGTTTCATACTGATAACCATGAAAACAAAGTGGAAGTCTATACTCTGAGATGCTTAATAACCATCTTAATGAGCAATCAAAAATTATATGCTATCAACTGGCACAAACTTCCAAAAAAAACCTGCCTTTAAAACTTCCAAGAAGAAACATGGAAGGATTAGCAATAAATGTTTTAAATGACCTTCTGCTGGCTCAGAGCTGGGTTTTCAGGGCACCACATAGTCTGCTGCAAATAGACCAACTTCTTCAAGCCATTTCCATTAAGTGAAGTATATACTCTTCCCCTAAAACAAGAACTGAATCCATCAAGTGAATTTTTTATACATTATTCACATCTTCCAAATTGGTCTAGTGACAAACAAATTAATCTTGGTTGCCAGCTACCCCAGCCTTCACCTGTAAGTAACCAGGCAATGCAGTTCCTTTTACATTGAATCGTTTTTTATTAAACAAGGCAGAAATTGCATCAAACACTGAGGCAGAGATGGATCAGAGAACATCCTGCTGTGAGATTTGTGATTATAATCTATTTTGGAGTGAAACCCTGAATTATTCATGATTCGGTCTTCTGCATTTTAACAGACCATGGTCAGATGAAGAACCATGCAGATGGATGAACTTCTGGGAAGACTGCCTGAGATACTGGGTCCTGCCTCTCATCTGCAGTACTAGAGGCAGTCTGCAAATGGTTCGTGCTGCTCTTTGGTCTTCATATGCACTCAAAACAGGCCCTCACATGGTAAATGCTTCTGAAGCTGCACTAAACACTGCAGAACTAATGAATTACACATAAATGTTACAAAAGCTGAACATTAAGAGTCTTATAGACGTGTTAAGTCTATGCAAGGCCTACTAGGAAGCACACAGAGAAGCATCCACCACAATCATCACTGAAACATGGATTCTGGCGTTGCACAAAGAGAGAGGTATCACTCTTGTGTAAAACCAAACAGGAATCTTTTCATTACTCTTGCAGCTAGGAACTCCACATGAAAGCACTTCCTTCCGATGGTGTCCCTGTAGAGGTTGGAGGGCTGAGGCCCTAGAAGGTGACAGCTGAGAAGGTGCTGGCTTCTGGGGTACTGGAGGCTGTTTTTGAAAGCCTGATGCCGTGTACCAACCCTTTTGAAGTGAGCTTGTCTGCAGTGCTGTAAGACCCCACAGTATCAGTTTTAACCATTTTACTATTGTCCATTTAACAGTTTCTTTGATCACAATCGTTGGCTAAGGATGATGGCATTTTGTTCAGCTGCTCAGTTTTATTAATGTGAATTTTCATTACTTATTCCACTTCCCAGCATTTGGCACATGCTTTCCTTTTTATTGTCTACTAAACCCTGCTTTCAGATACAAGATATGTAGAAGCTGTCTTTGCTAATGTGCTTGCAATTGCATTAGGAAAGAAATATTTCAAATGAAGATAATACATTGTGAGTTCCTCAGGCGCTTTGGGAAAATCAGTGACAAAGAAAGCAAGATGATTGAACTGACAATTTGGCTAGACAGGTTGTCCTGAGAAAGCATTTTAATACTGAACAACCCCAGAGAGATGAGGATTAGCTGTTGTCTACGGTATCATTTCAGGCTAAAAGGTAATGCTGATACGTCTTCAATAGAGATTAAAGACTTCTCTTAAAATAATCTGATCAGATTGAAGCACTCTGAGTAGGATTTCATGAAAAGTCCACATCTACTTTAAATGCCATCTTTGGATGAGAAGACTTATCAGGTTGGAATGATAAAAATTCATCCAGAAAGTACTTTTTCTCTCTAATTGATTGTTAAAATTCCCAAAGTCACCTAGCAAAGATACTTATGTGTACACTTTGGACACCTAAAGTTAAGCGAGATGATTTCCACCCTTACTTTCTTGAGGTTGATCTTAATGCTTTTGCATAAGCCCTGGAAGCATTAAATTTTTAGAACTAGTAATTTGTTATGTCATCTGAAAGCGTGTTATAGTTTACATAGGATTTTCCAATTCCAGCTGTCATCAGGACAGCTGTAGAAACAGCCCTGGTACAAAAGATCTTATTAGCTGGCCCTCACTACAACTTTCTAGAACAACCCTGATTTTCAGTTTAACAGATGGTATGGTACAGTTCAGAAGGAGATCTCGGGACACCTCTGAGCCAACAGACTCTTAGCTGTGTTCTTGGTATAGAGTTGGTTACATTTTCTGGTTGAATCTGGAGTGCTACCTTCGTTCTTAGCTTACTTCTCGGCTTCTTAGTCACTATGAACGTATTTTTCTTCTGACAGAAGTCCCACATGCTTTGGAAAGAATTAATTTTCCTTCTTATAGAAAAAGATACCTAAAAACCCCCAAACCACTGAACCTTGCAAAGCTAACAAGAGAGGTGCAATGGACAGGCCAAGGAAAACTTGAACTATCAAAAGGAATTTCTGGGGGTCAGCTGAAGAATTTGTTTAAGGCCGGACACAATCCAGATCTTGCATTCCCACAGGACGTGGGCTCTGAATCTCTGTCCCTTTCTAGAAAATTTCAGTGCTGGGGTTTTTAATTTTCAAGCATATTCTGCTTATATTGCATTTTGCTGCAAGCAGTTAATTTTTTTGGTAGAGCTTTTCCTAAATGTGGTTCCTTTTTGGTAAGATGCTGAGCCTCCCTACATGCCTATCAGTTGCTGATACACAGTCTAAGATGGGATCGTGCTGCTGGGAAAAACCATTTTCTCCTCTGAGAAGAAAACATATCAGCAAATCTGGAGGATTTGTAGGCAAATGAGCCTCATATGAAGACCTTTTTCCATATTTTCCGGTGGGATGATCAAAAAGGCTGGGACTGAATACCATCTCAGAAATACCTGATGACTGTAGAGACTCAGACTTGTTCAGTCTTAGATGCAAAGATGGATCACACTGAGCTCTGGAGGACATTCCCAATTCAAACACTGCTAAAACCTGTCAGGAGTCTTCCTTGACTGGTAGACAGCAAACAGCACACAATATTCCATGTTCAGACTTTATTAATAGAGCCAGCATATGCTCAGATCCTCACACAAGTCTCATTTGGCCCACCAGGCCATGACGGACAAATGGAGAAAAGAAATACAGGAGATTGTCTGGGTCAGTCCTCAGTGTCTCTAACAGTCCTCTAAAACCACATTTTCTCAGTGCAGAGAAGATTCTTACTTGTCTTGTCCCAAAAAAAGCTGACAACAGTGAACAGTGATGATAAATTGGGCCAATTGCTACAATTCTCACATTGCTCAGGGAAGAGAATCAGAGCAAAAGTCAGGAAACTAATTCACCCTGAAACTCAAAGGTGAAGCTAGAGCACCTCTTGGATTTTCAGAAAAAGAAGCAAAGCCAAAATTTTCATTTCTTTTGTTTTCAAAGAAGATTAAATAAACTTAATGACTGTCTCAAGGAGTAAAAATTCAACTATGGATTTTGTTAATCATAACAAATATTACTAAAATAACATGAAAATATACATTCTTTTATGTACTATGTCATACTAAGAAGAAAGTAATGCAGACTCTGAATTTTAGATAAAACTACTGCAAAGAGAGCCAAAGCCTTGAGTTTGCTGCTAAGAAGCTGAAAGCAAGAGCATAAAAAGCAAAAAAGAAATCAGGAAGATATTTTAGATAGTTCTCAGAGAAGATTATTCAAAGAAGGCTAGAGAGCTACATGTTTTTGACATTAATGAAAACTTGCAGCACTATGGATTAAATGGACAATTAACTAAAATTGACAGATATTAAAATTATTGCCATTTAAGCACCCTTGGTAAAAAGTTCTGATATGCTTTCAAAGCTTGTCTGCTCTTATAAAGGCACGGGCTGGGGGAGGAAGGAAAGATAGAAGGAGGACTGTTTGGAGAACCAGAGAGATGCTGTGCAACATGCTACTTAAGCAAAAACTAGCACCATGCAGCTTAGCTCAGTGTTAAAGAAGTCATCCCACCATTCCCACCAGTTACAAGGGAAAAACCAGAAAGGGCTCAATTTACCTGGAAGAAATAAAGGTCTCTGACTTATCTTGGAGTGCCCACTGAAAATTAGTTTCTCATTAATGACTGAACAAATTTAATACAACTGATACAACTTATGCTTATGTCTTTCACATTGTGGGGTCTGCATGAATTGAGAATGGTGTTGAATGCAGTCTGAAAACAGAAACCGGGTATGACATCTCAACTATTCCCAATTAAAGAAACAAACAATCATCCAAGTATCCTGTTCTTCTCTAGTCCATCAATGGAAGATGACCTTCCTGCCTGTGAGGCATCTTCCTCTCTTGGAGCTGATTAACTCAGGAACTTAAACAGCTACTTAAAGTATATCTAATTAAGGTGCAAAGTCAGGCAGACAGAATACTTTATAGTCAAACTATCTGAGCTACTTCTCTTTTTTTTTTAACTGGGAGAAAGTGCATGTTATGCATTGAAAAAGAGATCCTCTGGAATTCCAATGCCCATTTAGTTTGAAAAGGTCATAAAGATAAAGGTCAAGCTGCAAACTCTATATTAAACCATGCCTCTACATAAGCCTTCAGGGGTTTTGTTGACATTACCGTGAACTATGCACAGAGGTACAGAATCACAAAATACCAGATGGAGCAGGATCAGGTCTGGTTTTACAGCAGCATCAGCAGTCCCATACAGCTTTCCATATACGACAATTAACTTCTACAAATATCCCCCGTGTCTTCCATTGGGCTTTTCAGCACTAGACCTCAATGCTGACGATATTCAAGAACAAAGAGAAAAAGTGGGGTTTGACACTGGCTAAAGGCAGCAACGGTGATCTAAACACACAATGTTCTGCCTGTTAAACTCTCAGGATGGGTTTTGTCTTTGCTCCTTGCATGCTGAGTGTCTGGAACAACAGGCTCTTCTGCATGCCCAGGATTGCTGGCTATTCCTGTTGCAGAAATGGGAGTGCTATTATCTGTAACAGCAGCAATATTTCATGAAAACATTCATATGGTAACAGAACCGAACTGGACGGTCAGGGTCACCGATTTCTCATTAAATCGGGGAAAGCTCTGTCTCAGTGACCCTCTGCGGTGATGCAGCATCTTGCAACTTCAGAAGCTACAGCCTAGAGGGAAACCATTAGAATTGTATAAATAGGGAAAATCTTCTAAACCATTTGAGCTAGTTTAGGCATAAAGGCCACATTAAATGACAAAGGCTAAAGTTTCCTAATGTTCTCCCTATCATCTCTGTTTGGTGGGCAAAAATCAAATATCATTATAAGGTATTGCTTGATTGAAAGTGACTCTAATAATGAAAAAGAAGGTAGCGGAAGAGCAGGGGCTTCTCTCAGGGCAGCATTTTAATGAGAGTTGGTCAAGCTGCTAGGGAAAGTACCAAAAGAAGTCCAGCAAAAGGTTCAAATAGGAAAAAACCTGTCAATAACATCAAAAAAGATGGATTCGTCCTGAGAGGAAAGGGTCAGTGAGTAGGGGAATGGAAATGTAAACATTAGCTAATAAACTGCACGTAGCATACTGAAGCAACCGAGGAAATGGCAGGAAAACTGTAGGAAACATATGCTGTCCTCCCCCAGGGACTAGCAGGAACCCTAGAACATGATAGTAGCTTTGGGTTTAATTTTAATATGATTGGCACATCAGAAACCGTGCTACAAATTCAAAGAGGAAATGTTGCTGCTTCTGTCTTTCATCTGCACAAATTGGCAGTAAAAGGTGGATGAAAACAACTCTGACAGACCCTTTCTCCTGTGGTCCCTGTCCTTCCTGTTGGCTAAACCCATTTGCAAATAGCTATGCTGAAATGAGAGCCAGGCTCAATCCCTGTAAATAAAGACTGCTGATGCACACTTTCTGCTAAGTCCAGGGCAAAGGCTTTTTGTTTCTCTAATCTTTCATATAGCATTTGCTTTGTAACCCTTCATTTAAATAACTCCACTGTGTGCAGATGCACTGTTTTACATCCAAAGGTATGCAAACATTACGTACAAGCCTCTGCAAATATTACGAAGCACAGTAATTTTGCAGGGGAAATTCTCACTTTTAAAATAACTCATTTAACATCTCAAATGACACTAACTGAATCAGCAGCAGAAGTGGGTAAGAAATGCTTAGGAACATTGACTCCCATTTCTCTGCTGCAGCCAAGTGAGACCCTTTGCTCCCCGTTGTTTTGGCAGCTAATGGCATTTCCCTGTGATTTTAAGACTTCTATGGCTTCTCCTCCTTTTTTACTGAGGATACTTCTCCCTCTCTATTTTTGTAAGCAATTTTATGTAAGGCAATTTTGTGGTTGAAATCTCACATCAAAACACATTTCTCTGTTTCAGCTTGCATTCAAGACAAACTTTTGGTGGCTCCATTTGTAACCCATATGTCGAGGCATCCCATTCTGTTTCACAGTTAAATGGATGGCACTGGACTGTGAAAAGTTTGAATTAATTATTTGTGATAAACTGTGGAAAATCCGTGAATAAAATGATAATAATTGGACACAAATATGGTAAAAGCTGTCATAGAAAGAAATGCAGCACATCCATGTGTCGCATCGCATCCTGTCACAGGCACTTATGAAAGATGTAATATAAATTGTCTCAAAAAACTTGCAAAAATAAAAGGCAGCCTGGATAGTTGTATTTTAGCAAATGTGTTTGCACTAAGGGTACCTTCTGTTGAACAGTTCTGCCCACAAGCTGTCTGTAGAATATAGAACATCTCTCGAGCATGCTTGCCACCTTGAAGCAGGGCAGTCGGAAGCAGAAAAAAAAGAACAGAATGCAGAAAAAAAGGTGAAGAAAGAGAGAAATGAGGGACAGCAAGTCTAAGTACCATAAATACATTTAGGAATGAGATTAGCAAAGTATGACAATAGAATTTAAATGACAGACAACATTAAGATTGCAGTAAATAACATAGTATGAAAAAAAACCAATTCAGCCATACAGCGCTCTTTTTTAAGCTTAGCTAAGGAGTCATAACAAAAGCAGGAATATTATTACTATTATTACTGTTATCACTACATTAAAATAGCATTTTCATTTCATCATTAGGAAACTGGATTTAATTGGTGGGGGGGGCAGGGAGGGGAGACAGTTCACGTTAGTTTTCTTGCTCTCAAAACCACACGTCCATATGCTTTGCTTCTGAGGCAACCTCCTCGCACCACTGGCTCCCAACTTACCCACGATGTCGAACCAGAGAGGGATGTTAGAGGGCTGCACAGAGACCAGCCCGACAATCTCGGTCACTTTGTCGCTCTCCATGACGGTGAAGTTGTAAAAGGGTTCGTCGAAAGTCAGGGGCAGGGGCGAGGGCGGAGGCTTTTTTATCCACTCAATGTGGAGACGTGCAGTCGAAGATTTTTGGGGCCGGCCATTGTCCACTGCTTTTATCTGGCAGGCACAAAGAAAAGAGGGCTCAGGCTGAGCATCCCAGCTCGGCAGTTCAGACCTAATTCTATTGCAGTGCGATGACTGCTTGGAAAATGGCCTTTGTAATCCCATATGTAAAATCCCACCAAAAAAAGGAGGA
This sequence comes from Mohoua ochrocephala, assembly GCA_013398855.1. NCBI lineage: Eukaryota > Metazoa > Chordata > Aves > Passeriformes > Acanthizidae > Mohoua > Mohoua ochrocephala. The sequence continues at coordinate 288,168 of VZTA01021001.1, forward strand.
AGATAAGCACTTATTTCTCAGTTCTCACTTTTTAAATTTTTTTTTTTGCATAATACTTTGACTTTTCACTGAAAAAGCTGATTTTAAACTGAAATGTTTTGTTTAAGAAATGCTAGCGTGAGGCCTCCTGCAGATGCAATTCAAACACTCCCCACCCAGATCCTCCTCTCCAGAACCAGCTTCCCTCTCTGATTTCATCTCGCACCCAGCTCCCTCTTGCCGCAAAGCTGGAAGCTTTGTAAGGGCTCTGTGTGAGACCATGCATTTGCAAAACATGCTCACCCAGGGCATGTTTGACTGCTTCCAAGTGGCATGTGTATTGCAGATAAGTATTCCTTATATTGCCTTCCTCAGGATCTTTAATTGAAATAAGTAAGTTTCAGGTCATTTCCCTCATGCTCCATAATAAATAAAATCTAAAATGTTGCCATATTTTCTTTTCTTTCTCCTCTCTGTCATGTTCGTTAAGAGTTGCTTTGCTTGGTGATGATTCTTTTTTATAATAAAATCCTCTAGAAAGATGGATAGACTTGGTATTTGTGTGGCATGCTTCATGGATTTAGCATAGCAAAGACAAGATGAGCAGCTACAAACACTGGGCTTAAGAAAAGGCTGAATGCAAGTTACAAAATGGGTGCTTTGGTGGATAACATCAATGTTAACCAAAGGTTAAAAAAGAAGGTAATGTTTCCGGCTATACAGGACCACTGGTGTAAATACCTTTTAAAAATGGGAAATAATTTTTTTCCTGAAATATCTTGGCCTATTTCTTCCTCTGAAAATGTGTTAAGTGGGTTTGATGCTAACACTTGTCACCCTGCTCCATTCCAGGCAGGCAGGCCCTTTGTGAAAAGATGCTGAGGGCGTGATGAGCAGTTTCTAGATAGAAAATCTTCAGCTGGTGCATTATACGAAGGCTCAGATCTCAGACATGGTTTTGAGGTCTCCGGAGGGAAAAGTACTCACTCACTCGAAGGCTGCTCTACTCTGATACTTAGGTATTTCTCAACATTTTGTTATTTATTCATTTTCCAACATTATGAAGGTAACCCACTTCTGTAAGAGACATCACTTCCAGATGTCAGACCATGGACCTCTGACATTTTTATTTCAACTCCTTAACTACAGCTTGTGGGCTTATTTCTGTAAATGAAGAGCTCACATTCCAATCTTATGTATTCTAGGCTTTGTATCACCTCAACCATATTTTATTCTCTCTTTCTTTGACTTTCACTATATGGTTAGAGTTCTGAAAGAAGAATTTTGACTGAGATTTCTTTTAACTGAAATTGCTTCCACAACACAGAGTACACAGTACTCCTCCTCTCTTAGGTGCAGCCACCTAACTGGGACAGTAGGTGCCCTCTGTAAGGGCAAACAGTTGTGTTCACACAAAAAGTAAATATCCATTCGTAGCTGTATCTGCCCAGGCCAACATGATACAACTTTGGGAGCAGACAAGTGCTTGGTCTTCAGTTCTGCATATTCAAGGGAGTGGCTTATGCTAACAATTTGCAGGCTGACTTAACACTCAGAGAATATTTCATGACCTGCAATAGCACGAATCATCCCTCAGACTCAATTTTTTGGCAGTAGTTGTATATGAATACTAGATTTCTTAATTTAGGTCTTACATATAGGGCATACAGTAAACACAGTCATATATATCCCTCTTTATACAGGAGGGCCTATTTCTTAAACAACAACAAAAAAAAGTAGGTCAAATCACGGGTTTGTGTGTCAGTGAAAGAGCACTTACTGTCAAGATGTCGTAACTCCCCGCTGTGAACTGCTTTCTGGAAGAAACCATCCCTGTTTTGGGATCAATGAAAAACTTCCCATCATCATTCCCATCCATAATGCTGTACGAGATTTCTGCATTAGGGCCTTCGTCTTTGTCAAATGCAAAAGCTCTGTAGATTGGCTCCCCTCTTTTCTTACGGTCCCTTTCCGGCAGCTTGATCTGATAGACCTTCTCTGGAAACTGTGGTTTGTTGTCATTCTCATCCAGAACCTGGACCACCACCCACACGGAGGATTGCTTGGGAGATGTGCCCCCATCTGAGACGGTTACCTGAAAAACAGCAGTACAAGTTATTCTCAACAGCTGCAGTGGGACTTCATAAATTGGGGAAAAACATAAAACACAAGGGAACACCTTGCCCTCCCCAAAGGTAACCTGCAGGCTATGAAATCTTCTGTGTCCACAACACACAATTACTATAGACATGCTCAGTGCTTAACTCCATCTGTCCACTATGGCAAATCCAGGAATCCAGAACATTTTTTACTTCTGAGATGAACGTGGAATAAGGAACCTGGAGACTAGGAAGCTATTTCTCAAAACATAAAATCCTTTTATCTCAAATTTTGCAAGTTTATCTCAGAAGAGAGAACTGGAATTAACCCATTAATCAGGATCCCTGCATTTTTTGCATACATATTTTAAAGTTTCTTCTGTCATGGAAAGAATTTGAAAGATGCGTTTCTTCTTAAACCCTAAAAGAATCTCTGTCATTTTTTTCCCATTAATTATTTGGAATTTCTTAAACAACAAAAGGATTTCTGTCAGTTCTTTTCATTCATTACCTAAGATGTGACAGCTCATTAATTCCAAACCCGCTTTATAAGATTGTAAGGAGCACAGAGAGGCAGGTAAGAAAAAATTTCTGCTGCATTGTAGAGAGTGCACTGTGCTGCCAGAAACATGTAAGAAATAAAATCTTTGAGATGAAAGTTAATTAGTAATTTAGCTGCAACTTAAACAGAATTACTAATAATTTTCAATCTGAAACACTATGAAAATGAAATGATTCAAGATCAACAAGCCCTCAAGAGATTTAATAATATGCTTTCAAAATGAAATCAATATGTTTCAAACTTCTCCCTCAATATTTCGATCGCATTTTTAATGAGAAAGAAATAAGGCAGAAAGTTATTTCTGTTTGCATGAAAGAAGTTCAAATTTCATTTTCAGCTACATATGGTAACATGCCAAATCCCACAGTAGCAATTTCTGATGATAGTGAGCCAAGATATTACATACCCTTCCCTGCTCATACTGATCACTGCACATCGATTGGTTTGCTGGTAAATTCTTGATGTTTTATTTTTCCTTCAAAGTTTCTGTGCTCCCTTGCAAATCCTATAGTCTTGATGCCCAACCCTTAGGCAAAGCAAAATTTCCTGGGAATAATACCCCATGGCATTGTCCCATCCTTGTGTAAAGAAGTCTAAACTTAGGACAACCCCAGTTTAATGCTGGGATCAGCAGAAAAACCATATTTTCTATGAGGAAGGTAAAAGACATTATGCCTTTCCTGTATTTAACAATATGCTTAAAAACTGATGCAGTAGAAGGAAGCAGACTGACAGCCTCAGGGACTGAAACAGCTCATTTACAGGAAAGTGAGTGGTCTGGCAACATACAGAGGCAATGTAAATTCCCCAAAACAGCCCAGCACCCATTTGGAGAGTAGAGCCCGTCCTCCCAACAACATGTACCAGTCTCAGGCCTTTTCCTCCCAAAACTGGAGTAGAGTCTCCTAAGTGCTGAGTAGGTTTGGCAAGCAGCAGTTGTTGGGATCGCCACTCCGGTGGTGGGGACAACTGTTGGCAGAATGCTGGACGGGGATCACACCCATCCTGCAAAGCCACCAACGTGACATCTGCCAGTCACCAACACAGCAGTGTGGGAAGAGGATCCACATCATCACCAGGGTGCTCAGCTATCCAGTTCCCACTACCAACACTTTCCAAAACAGCATTTTTAATGCTGAAAGGCCGTACACACATCTCTGAATCTGCCTTTCCACTTGGTGAGAGCCACACCACCAGGGACCTCAGCCTCTCCACTTCACTCTACTTCTGTTCTACTCCGTTGCAACTGGCCAAGCACTTGGCCAGACCACAGGTTAACAAAGGAAAACCTTTTTTGGGTTTCTCCACAGATAAAATAATCAATGATGACAAGCAGTAAAGGCTATATTGCATAGAAACAATCAGAGACACACTAATATAAACTCAAAAAATATCAACAAAATGCTTTTCTAGGGGGTAATGTTCTTGCATTAAAAAATATTAGCGAGATTCTGGAAACACTTGTTCTCTGAACAAATACAACTTGTTTCTTTTTTAAAAAGACATTTCCTTCAACCTGCTAGCAGTAATCTACAAAAAGGGTATGTGTGTGAGATAAAGAGTTTATAACCAATGACAATAAAATCTATGAAAACCACAGTAGTACAAACAGTCAGCAACTATGATGAAAAACCCTACTAAGTCAAAAACCTGCTCAAGAAGTGAAGCATCCTCCTGTCTTACCAGTACAGTCTCACAGTTTGTTAGGCTGCTGCTGAAATCCTGACTAACATGGAGTTGTGGCAGTAAATGTTTTAATCCATTTGTTTGTTTTTGTAAGCCCAAACTTGGGGGAAATCTAATCAATAACGGAAAAGTTGCACTGAAAATATTTGCTGCCAGCTAACAGAAAAGAGTAACAGCTATAGCACAAAATGACAGCTAATTAATAAAAATTAACAAAGAATGCCAGAAGTTAGTCAATTCTACTTGGGCTAAAACTTTACATCTCCGGAGAGGAAAATGTTAGGTACCAGCTAAGCCTTTTTCTCTGGGTGACACTCAAAACTTTTCAAAATTACAGGATGCAGCTCCACTCAAAAAGCACTGAGTGCCAGTCACAGGAGCTGAAGTTCTCTCTTCGCAGGCATGTAAATTAATTAAGCTGCCCTCACACCAGTGATGTGATTATTTCCCTAACTGTAAATCTGCACCCTGGCTGACCCCTCTCCTGTGCTCATCATCCTGACCCCAGCCTGGCTATTCAGGTTCCAGCCATAAACAAGGTAAAAGAGCCGCAAAAATTTCCTCTGCCCCTACAGAAAAAAACCCCACCATGACAACACATTAAAACAAACCAACAAATTGCTGCCAGTGCAGAATTGTTCCCAGACAAAAAGAGAGAGAACTGGAGAGGTCATTCAGCACATTGCTCTGCAAATACCATTTCCATCAGGACACAGCATCACACCAGCACTTAGGGGCCCCTCTAACCAAGGCAACTTCAATGCAAACACTACCACAGTTCTTAGCAAAACCCTTGAGCAGCTGGAAATTACAGTAAAAAGTAACTAGGGAGAGGAGGGAGGTTAGGATGTTCATAGGACAAAGCTAATTCACAGCTGGTATCTCTGGAAATGCAAAAGGCAGATGTGCAAGGCACAGGAGCGCTTGCAGGAGAGAAGCTGTAATTTAGGACCAGTTCTTTTGTTTAGAAACCTGCAGCTAGCATGGCAGAAAAAAGGAAACAGAGAAGAAAGGTAATCCAGATGAATGACATCTGTCATTCATCTGTCAGTCTGAGACAGGCTGTCTCAATATATGCTTGTCAAGATGTGCCATCAAAAACCAAACAAGAGGTGACTCTCGCAGTAATCAATATGGGAAAAGGGTAAGGACAAAATCTCAGCTTTCCCAGCAGAGATAAGGAACAGCTGCTTGGCCAGCATGTGCTTTCCTAAATGGTGAACACCTTCTCCTGTCTGTGTGATGAGTCTGGCATCCGGATCCAACTGCTGCTGACAAGCTGCTGCTTGACCATGTGCAGCTGACATGGACCAGCCACCTACTGCCCCCTCTGCTCCTCCAGGTAGATATTGCTGCTCATGCTGTGTCAGCACAGCCTAAACAGAGGATACAACCTCCCAAAGCTGGGATACAGCCAGGAAAGCAGCTGAATTTGGACGCTCTGACTAATCAGACAAAGGGCTGGTCCATTCAGCAAGTGTGGAATGCCTTAAAAGGAATGTGATTACATATTTAATAGGGCCTGAATGCAATAGACAACAAAAATAATATGAACTATTATATATTTTCATGGTGAAATCCTAAGCACGGCTGCTGTTTTCCCACAACCTACAGACAGTTCCACTACAAATTTCTCCATAAAATGAGCATTTTCTGTCAGGAATATGTATTTACCCATTGAGCTTTAATGCTCATGACTTTACCCAAATATGTCTGTCAATATACATATAGGTGTGTTGGTTACCTGGGAATTTCTTTGCTGAAGTAACAACAGTCACACGACCCTCAGTGTTTCCTTCAGCTGGATGGACCAGGATAAGGCCTTCTCAAATTCCCTCTATCAGTGATGTATTTTTGGAGAAAAATGCACTAAAATATCTCCTTCTGCAGAGTATGAAAAATTCAGTGTAATAACAGAACTTTCTCTCCAAGTAAAACAATTTCCACTTCTTCTGCAGGATCTACTTCAGTAGGTTTGGTCTACAGACACTAACACTCCCTTTCCTACAGGACTGAGAGATAGTCATGTTTATGGTCAAGTCCACAGAACAACTATAAAGAGATTTCCATAGCAGTGGACCTTCTCAGTGAAAATGAAGATTGACACTGACTGTTGACAAAGAACAGCTGGAATGTCAGATGTGAGAATTTCTTCTTTTTATGACCATGGAGAAGGCATGGAGGAGACATCTACTGTGAAAGTACTGCCTGCAACACAGCATCCAGCCTAGCAGACCTCAGCGATGTGACAAATGGAATTTCGCCTTGAGACAGTCACTCCTCCTATGAGCTGGACCGTGACACTTCATTGCAGAAGGTGTAGCTCTTGAATCTTTCAGAATACAAATACAACTGTGAGGACCACCCTCCTGAATTAAGAGTAATATATTGAGTCTCATCAACAAAAGCTCATGATTTCCAAGATAATTATTAACTCAGCTGGAGGGAGTCCCTAGCAGGGATGTTACTTCAACAAGCACAAGACAATTAGCAGGTGTTTAATGTGAGTCATCAAGCCTGGAGAAGAACAAGTATCTTCTTCCATGTCATTCTTTGGCAGGAGGAAGTACTCAGCCTACCCAACTTTTAAGTTATGAGAAGCTGCCACATTACTGTCACTAGCAATGCAAAAAAGCTGAAGATGTCATATTTGCTTGTTTATTTTTTTTAGTGGGATAACTGCTTAATGCAAAAAAAAAAGTGAGCTGAGATGCTTGTGCCTCATCAAAGGAGTGTGCATAACGAGGTTTGCAGGTAAAAGTCTCTCCCTTCCCCCAACAAGAAATGCTAATTTTGCTTCAGAAAACCTTAGAAAAGAGAATCTGATTGAGTTACTGAAGACAGAAAAATGATCAAAGGGAGAGGGAGAGTTGAGGCATACCCCTGCTGTTAGTGACTAATGGGTTTGTTTCTTCTGCCAACGTGTAAACGAGCTGCAATACCTATTGTAAGTCTCTGGAATTCAGCCCAAGTAGGAGAAGTGAAAGATTATAAAGGAGAGCTCACCGAGGGATGAATAGAACTTTAAAGTCAAATGCAGTGAATTACTATCTCTGCCTACTTCAGAGAGAGACTAAATTCGTGGCTAAATTCTTACAAGGAAATATTTTTCTGAACTGCATGCTGTTACTGAACTACATGTCAGATTATTGCTACAAAGTGAAGGCAGTGTAGCTCAAAGATATAAAGAATACAAGAGAAAAATAAATGTACATCGGGGTTTTTCTTGAGTTCAAAACAAATAATGAGTTAGCTGTAGCAAACTAGAGACCTTCTCTTTCTAAGACTTTATCTAGCAGCTGTGGAAAAGAAATGCATAGTGCTTATTTCACTTATTCTAATAGGATGTGGTGCTGTCCCAAAAGACAAATTACACTTCTTGTCCCAAAGAGTTCCAATCATGTCAGTATGATCCAGCTTTCCTTATTTCCTTTACAATGTGCTAATCTGAGAAATCTTGTTTTCAGATGTAAAAATATTTAATACATTCACTCCAGCCAGGTATGAGAAATAAATAGTTTAGAGTACATTTTAAATAGAGATTATTACTGACATAAACACTCTAGGTGTTTGATTAGGAATGTCAATGGCTTCCAGCCACACTCGAGCTAGAAAACGATGCATAATGGTCTGTTAAACCATTTGAGAATTAACGATGACATCAGGTAATTTCAGCGCTGTATTGCCAAAAGACAGGAAGAAAGGAAGGAAGGAAGGCTTTTTCATTTGGAGTTAAATGCTCCCTGTAGTATTTGCAAACCTAAATATTATAAGAGTGTACTGAAGAAAGCCTTAGAGGCTTCAAATCTTTACTTTTGTCAGACTCAGAGTGCTGAGACCAGTAGATGGTAATCGAAGGACCTGGCAGAATGAAGTATCAGAATGGGTGACTTAAAAGTCCAAAAATGCTACTACTACTTCTACTACATTTATCCTGTGTCACGCTTTATTCTACAAGCTTTTTGAAAACAGAAACAGTAAACAAGTCTCTGTAAAGAAACTAAAGACTTACATTTCAGCTTTAGTAGCAATAAAAGGAAGAATCTGCATAGCTCTTGACAGTGACCCTCTAAAAGAAAAACAGCAATTTTCCACAGGCATTGCTTTTAAAGTTCATTACAGTTTGGAGATCCTGGCGACCTTTGTGCATCAGGCTTTATTTACAGTGGTCTTCAATCAATATGTGCTAAGTGCAGAACCGACCATTACTCCATCAGATTCCCAGGACAATAGAGCAGCCTGTCATGTGTTAAAGGAAACTCCTTCAGGCAATCTCAGAAAACACCTTCCCCTTCCTTTGCCTGAGTGAAAAGAAAACTACAGTCCTTAGGAATGTCAAGCTCATATAATTTGCTTTTGATGAAGTGTAGATTAAACTTGGTCCAGAAGTGACTCTATGTCAGTCACTTTCCAAAAGCCCAGAAGCGCCTCTTACTTTCACCGGTGGAGTTAAATACAGAAGAGCTTTACCTCCATTGCCTAACTGTAGCATACAGTCACAAAGATTCAGCAGAAATCCTCTGGTAAGGAAAAGCATTGCTCTGCTAGGACTTTTTCTGACCTTCCAGGTGATAACAGCAGCTTGAAACTGCACGTATCATATCCCATACTGAGAAGTTTGCAAAGTTTGCAACAAGAAGATTGGAAGATTTGAGATGATCACAGTAAGAACATCAACCTCAGTCTTCAAACAACTGTAAAGGTCTTTTGAGTACATTATGAGCTTCCTCTCTTTGCTCATGAGGCTACGGTAATGAGTCCTGCTAAATAGATAATGAAGAAAAAATCGGAAAGCAGAAGGATACACTCCAAACTGCCTCCTGATAATACCTGTCCAAGGACATTTACCCACCTTCAGACTGACACCTTACAAACAAGATAAAGTATGATATGCAATTGCTTAAAAATAATTTTTTTAGGCACATGAAACCTCTTGAGGAACAACCTATCGCTAAACAGGAGTATAACTACCATCATAGCCCCTAAACGAGAAAGAAGATAAAAGCTGCTTATTGATCTTCACAGTAAACTTTGAAGAAGGTGTTTAGCTCCTGCTGACAGTGAAGATTACAATCTGAGAGTTTTGTGAACAGAAAATGAATAGTCAAATGTGAGAATATTTCACTTCAAGCAGATTTAAATAACATAAAGCTTGCAAATCAAGATATGCATGCAGTTTAATGTTAGTAGTACTCTCTATGTCAATTTTAATCTGATTCATATCTGAATATCTACTTCAGCCATTTGTGGATTTTGCTTTTCTTGTGATAAGAAACACCTGTGATTAAATATTGATAAGTTCCCCTCTATCAGATGTACCTCTACAGATAATGCCCTTCTCCAAAAATCTTATCTTAGCACTCAGGAAATACAGTAGCTCTCAGTTTTTGTGCTTCAAAAGAGAGGTGCATCAATTTCTAAGGTCACCACACTGCTGTTTTCTCAAAGATTCAATTACTCTTCATTTTCTATCCACAAAAGTCACTTGATTCTCATCTTCACTATAAGCAGGAACCAAATACCTTCTTCAGTTTCCCCAAAATGATGAAGATTGTTACACATCTCCAAACTTTCATTTTTTCATACTAGACCAGTCAATATGTGTAATCATGCAAGAAAAACATTCTGGCTATTAATAAAGACACAATATGTTATCCATGCTTCCAAGACATTTTCCTAGTATTAATAATTCATGTTATGTTTTAACTATCAACAGACATGCCCTACTCAAAAAATATGTGCTGATTTATTGCCAGAATTTAATCAAGCTATAGTACTAGTCACCATGGAGTTAACTAATCAACAGTATTTACTTTACATCCTTGTTTGGGTGTAAGGCCAGGTCAGTTTGCAGCACAGGTCCCCAGATTATCAAAACTGACAAGGAATTAACTCCCAGCTCTTTCAGCAGAAACTCTCGAGCTCAGAGCAGGTGTGTGGCAATAGCCCTCCCATCTCTTCGGCAGTAAGGCAGCAGCACCGCCTCACACTAACGTGGTGCAAGCTGCTGGAAGCCCTCTAAGAAAAGGTAGAGTGTGAAAGAGCTTGCTCTGCACACCCTTGAAAATATTGTGGCAGCAGCTTCTGTTACAACAAAGCAATAACTTCAACTAAAACTTTCAGTCTTCAAAGGAGATAATCATCTTGTGTCCTAAACGGTAATATAAAAACCTACTTCCAAACAACTTTTGTCATGCTGACAGCCACTGCCTTCTGCTGTTGGATGAAATATCCTCAGGTGAGGCTCCGTGATGGTCAATCTTAAAACAATATTGCTGCTACTGAGGAGGTAAAATGTTTATTTGGCCAGCAATGAGATGAAAGATATACTGTAGCTCCTTAAATATATTTACTTTATAGGTACACTGCATCCAAATTCTATGCTGCTATATAAAGCAGAAGCAGGGATTTTCAAGAGAAAGATAACACTTTCTTTTTTTTCCCCCCAAGCAGCACTTGGTTGTGCCAACAGGGGATGACACCACCTTGTCTCTGGCAGAAAGGCAGATTAAGATGCATCCAGCCCTGTCTCCAGCCCCTCCTCCAGCCATTTGTTCTTCCCCTGCCGTCCGTTTGCAGCCACCTCCACCCGCCAATAAACTGTCTGTGCATCTGTGCTACGAACAGGGCTACTGAAATAAGCAGGGTTTAAAACGAACCACCGAAAGAAAGCAAAACCCCCCAAAAGGCAGATGGTCAGTGAGCGATGGCAACGAGAGCGCAAGAGGAGGAGAGGCACGCCAGCTCCCCAGGTCAGGCTGGGGGAAGTTTACTAAGATGTTTGGCCATGGAAGGAACACGCATTGTGCAACTACAATTTTGGTGATGAATTCTGCAATTTCACTACAGGTAGAAACTTAGTCTCCACTCCACCACCGCCTCCCATTCCCCCCCCCCCAAATTATCTTTGAACTCATCACTTACCAACAAGCCTTTGATCAATACCAAAGCAGGCAAAGCCAGAACCATTAATATTAACGTCAAAGACTTTGCGTCCCATCAGTAACGCTGAAAATACCCAATTTTCATCTTACACTGTTTTTCCACAATATGCAAGAAATGAGTGCTCTCCATCCACACACAGAGGTAAAACGTTTCAAAGGCAGTTTTACAGCTCGTAGACTGACGGGTAGCCTCTGACATTTAAATGCAATTTAGCTTTTTCGCAGTAAAAAATGAAGCTCCCACAGTTTTATGTTCAAAATAAAGCTTACTGGTTAGAAAACTGATGAATAAAAAATTGATTTCGTAGCTGGGTAGAAAGCATATAAATCAGACTTTTAAGTGATACAGGCTGTTCCCAATTTTTGAATGTCCTGTAGAGATCTTCTGAGTTTGCAAAGAGCAAAAATGTTTAGGCCTCAGAAATTTATCTGACTTTACTGAAGAGTCACTCAGGAAGATTGCAGTGACTGTTTTCATTAATCAAAAGGGAAAAAAAAATGAAGATTTGATTTTTTTCTTGTGATACTCAAGTTATTTGATAGTTGTTTCTTTGGTTATCAATGAGGTGCAAAGTAAAATTTTAATCAACTTACAGGACAATATCATAGCAATTATTCATGCCTATTTGAATAAAGTAATTTTTGGAGTCAGATGAGGATTCCACCCTAAAATATCTTGAAAAATAGTATAAAAATTCTCAGAAAATCAGTATGAAAAGTAATTAAAATAAGGTGAAGGAGATAAGCATGAATAAAGAGGGTGGTTGTTGGGGTTCTTCCCAAGGCAGATTTTTTAATGACAGTATCATCCCTTTTTTGTCAGACCAGGTTAAAGTAAATCACATCAATAATTGCTTTGATTTTAGTAATAAAAAGTTCTACTTGACTTCTTGATGCCTACTTCACAACTTTCTGTTACAAATCAATTTTGGACAGATAACAGGCATTAATTGGGCCATATTTAATCACACTTTCATCTAATAGGCAACACAGACAAGCCTTATTATCCCAATCTCCACTTGTCTTTGGTTTTACATGTCCTGTAAATATCTACTACCCAATTTATATTGACATGGGGTCAATTTTGCAAGCTGGTTGAGAATCAATCAGCAGGGGGAAAAAAAATGAAGATTCCAATTTTGAAGTAAAACTCATATTCCTTGGACCGATCACCGTTTTCACTTTTTCCACAACGATTTTCCAGCTTGGAAAACTCAACCTGGAAAATGGGCTCAGGTGTTGTGTCCAGTACAAAAGATGTGAAACTGAAGTTCAGGTAAGTGTTCTGGTGATAAAGGATGAGAGCCATCATCCCCTTCCCTGATGGGTGCAGTAGGACACTGCTCACCAGGCACAGGACAAACCCTGCTCTTTCTCACTAGACAATGACACAAGCTAAGTGTACCTTTAGGGACGGGTTCATGGCAACCCTCTTTTTCACGTACTCGGTTTAGTTTTCTTCTCAGCTCTGCTGAATCTCTAAAAACCTCCACAAACACCTGGGAATAGTCTCAGCCTCCTCAGCCATGCCATGGACAGCGGGGTACACAGGTACTGCACACCTGGAGACACACAGGGCAAGTCTAAAGACAAGTATTACCCTGCTGAACTGAGCTCATGCTGTCTGAGCAGCCAAATAATTACAGACACCTTCTTGGTAAAGAAGTACCGGCCAGCTGGGAAACCCTCAGACTTGGAAAGCAATGAGAATTTTCCGATTGACTTTGGTGAGAACAGGGTGGCATCCAGAGCTCAACGACCTAATTACAGGAGTTTTAATTCTCATTAAGCTTTTGCCCAGCCCTGGGCTGCAGTTGCGCGAGTACCCGGAAGCTGTGAGCCTTCAGGTAAAGGGTAGGGAAGGTGTGCAGCCCTGCAGCATCACCACTGCATGCCTGATAACTGACTGGGAATAATCTTATTTAGTACCCAGGCAAGTGTGGGATTTTCTGTTTGCTTTAAAGAAACAGCCATTTCACATGCAATTATCTTCTTCAGCGTGATTTTTTTTCCCTGTTGGTTCAATCTGTTACGCACATAGCCAGCGATCCTGTGAACAGCGATGTATACGAATAATTTTCAGAATGTGTCAAGACCATACTGCCAACATAAATAAGCAGGTGTGTCTATGGGAACAAAGTCATTTTGGGGTAACAAGACAACAGGAGAAGCTGTCCCCAAGTTTTAAGATCCCAAATGTGTTGAAAAAAAAAAAAAAATCCTGTCCCAAAACCTTAATTTCCCAGAGTAACACTTGGAACGCATTAAAATGTTCAGGTTATTAATATTAATTAATCAATTAATACTATTATAATTAATTAATTGCATAGTGCCTGGAGTCCTGGAAAGGGATCTTTATGTGTCGGAATAATAATAAGATGGTATTCTACTCCTGCAGTGCGGGAGGAATTTTAAAAATCACAACTTTTAAAATATTCTTAGCACTTTGATTCTTCTGCAGAATTAGTCTTTAACATGCATTTGGGTTTTGTAGCCACAGGATGGCATTCACTGCTGTGCAAAGGGTCAATAAAATGTAAAATGCGAGCAGAGCTTAGGAAGCATACTTCTGATCTGCGGAAAGGAAATATTTAATGAAAAATGATTAATATAAATTTACTGCTTTCTACTGATGACAACAATTGATTCAAGAATGTAATAAAGAAATCTTAACATGCATAGCCCTTAAGGTTCATGTTCTTACTGCATGGGCACCACGGCCCCCAATAGACAGACATCTTGCCTGACTCCAGTAAGCTGGGACACTAAAAATACAGAGCAGCAATTCCAGCCCGGGATACCAGCGACTGCATAAAGCGCTTCAGTTTCACTTCCATGGTTTACGGAGTCAAAGTCACTCTTTATTGGACTTATACAGGCTCATAATTTACTGTTTATTTTCCCATTAGGGCAGTGTATGGGGTAGGTGTTGACACATAGCATACCAATGGGAGGACAGTTGGACAGAACGAATGGCCAAGGTGACCGATAATTGGACTGCAAATGTCAAAGAGTGTGGTTGAAAAGACAGGTATATCAACCCACACATACTTTTCCCAGTTGTGAAATGAAAGTTAAGAGCAGGGGAAATCAGCTACTAGTAGTTACAATTTAAAGAATTGGGTCTGAAGTCAGTGGCAAGCAGCACCCAATTAACGGCCGTAGAGGCATCTAAAGCGACCGGGGAAACGACTGGATTTAGAGCGATGAGCAGGAATGTCAGAAGGAGAGACAACCAAGTAATGCTATTAACCTTTGTGAGATTGCCTCCCTGATAATGTGGTCTGGGGGACAATAAAACACTGCATGAGACAATATGCCCAATTTGGTAGTTGCAGGACTGATATATGGGAGAAGGCGGCAAATTTCCCTGGATTCATTTTACGGGCCTCCAATTAGCCCTCACTAGATGAAGGGAGAGAAAGGAGGAAGCAGAAAGGGTCCCTCTAATGAGTTGCTTTGTTGGTTTGCAGCAGAAAAGATTGAAAAAGTAAAGTTTTAGGAGCTGCTTTGCTTTTGAGATTGTCTCAGGAGGTGTTAAAGGGGCAGGGTACTTTGTTGGAAATGGCCGTGAGAAAGCTCCTGATTTATGGGAGGCCATGAACAACACAAGTGCATCCTGTCAGGACCAGTGCAGGAGGCGTGATCCCTTGGCACAGGCAAATCTGATATGCCAGCCCCAAGCACTCATCCCCGTGGTTAGACGCTGGGTCACTACTGCAGATGCTCGCTCATGATGTGGAGCCCTGGCCGACACTACCTAGAGATGCTGCCACTGCTCCCTTTGAGAAATTCCATACAAAATATAAACAAACTTGTTCTCCAAAAGTGCATCCAGTTTTAGAAATGGAGTATTAGGAGCAGATCTAAGCCACAGATTACTAATATGACAAGACATCTAAAACTGATTTATAGGCTTAGTGAGGAAAAGGCAGTTTGTCAGCCAAGTCAAGCTCAAGGTGCAATTCCTGTTTTGCTATTTAAGTGCAGTGAATGGGTGCTGAATAACCTCTAGAAAATAGAGCATGAACGTGTAATTTATTCAGCTACTACATTTTAGGCATTCAAGGGCTAGTGGAGCGTATTGCACACCAAAGAAACCAGGGGTGTGTCTCAAGTTAGGAAGTCACGAGGCAGCTCCCCTCTATAGCTTGGAGGAGAGGGAAGGGACACCAAATTAGCTCTGCAAGAACTGAACGAGGTACTGAAAACACAGCCCACAGCACTCAGTTGGGTAATTTGCTTTGTCAGGAAGCAGGATAAATGACTGCCTCACGCTGAGCACTGTGCTGCAGCAGCAAGGATTTCTTCTGGGACCTGAGCAGCTTGCTGGAAGTTGGGCATCCCATCACCACTGTGATCCATCATCAGGCACCCTCCCAGGGCTGCAGAAATAACACATCTTCTGTATACTTCAGACTTCTTTTTATTAAAAAAGCCACAGCTTTCAACTGATACTTTCACACTGAGAGTCGGATATTATGAGGATTGAATGCCTGAAGAGAAGGCATTCAAAGAAAGTATTATTTTACTTTTTAAATGTCATTCCCCGGCTGAGGTGCTGCAGTGAAGACCGCACTCAGGCAGCATTTAGCGGATTGCAACAAAAATAGTGAAAGATCCTTAACTGTACACAGACTTGGTAAATGCCAGTGAAAAAGACAGAACAGGCTTTAGTATTCAATTCAATCCCACAAACATATGTCCAAAGCTACACAGAGAGAGATTGTGCAGGTCCATTTGAACAACAGGGTTTTGGTGAGGAGGATAAGGAGTAAATGCAAATTAACCTCACGTGTCAGTTAATATTTTGATTCCTTCTGCTACAAATTATGGTCTATTGAGACCAAGCTAACACACATCTCTCACTGCCTTCTGTCCCTCTCAGTCAACAGAAATCATGCCATTTTGGCATACTTCGATGTATCAGATAATAAAGCATTATCTCTGCTTAGCTAAAATGTGTGGTCTGAAATCTATGAATTTGCAGAAATTTTCTAAGTGTTTTAAAACTGCGGTCAAGTGTTGGGGTTTTTGAAAAGTGTGGCAGTGTAAAACCATGTGTTTATATTTTCCCTGGTTTTTTTTTTCCAATAAAGTCTTTAAAATAACTGTCGGAGGGTTAAGAACACTCGTTTTAGTTCATACAACACTTTAAAAATTTTCTGGAAGGATAGTGGAAGGAAACAAGATTCAAAGAGAAAACCAGATATATTTGAGGCTCTGGAAGAAAATATTAAGTTATTTACTGGTATCTGGATTAAAGAGAACGTGCTGGGTCTCAGAAAAGTTGAAGCCATAAATTGACAGACTGCTATTAGCAATATTTGTATTTTTTACTTTCCCAGGGAATGTGAGAAAAAATAACTCATTATTTTGATTCTGACGTTTTTGCTCTCAAGTGCTCATGTTAATCCTTGCTTTTGAACATTTAGAATATTCCTTGCCAAAGAAAGTATTATGTTTTGCCAAACCATAAAATGTACTCTAGGACTGCTATGATAACATTTTCAATGTCTCTGTATCATGAGAGATTAGCAAACAGCAATATTACATTTGAGAATGATGAGATTAATCTGTTTCTTGACAACTGAAATTTGTTAGGCTGTGAAAAGAAAATTACCGGTTTTGAGGGCAGATTTCTTTGCACTTGATGCTTCAGGGCCTTTGTACTTTTCTGTTTAAATCATTTCTTCATAAAAAGCAAAATAACTGTTTGGTCTCTGATTATTATCAGGCTGAAGTCAGATAAGAAAAACATTAGGATTCTTATGTTCTGTGATAATATATTTAGAGAGAAAAAAGTGTCAATTATGCTTAGTAAACTGATTCTCAACCCGATTAGAGGTTTTCTTATCTCTAGGTATCTAGTAAATACCTTAATTTGTGTCATGTTACAGATTATGCTGAGAACTCCAATCTTATTTCAGCACATTTCACACAATGATGCACTTTTGCCATAACAAATTCTTTTTAAAATGAAAAAAAAACCCAAACCCCACAACCTTTTCAAACTACCATGATTTTGCTTGACATTTTCCTATCCTGTCCAGTACGTCTTTTTTGCTCAACATGAATATTTAAGGATTATATGGTGGAGGGACAGTGTGGTGACGTGGAAAAGATCTGACAGATCAGAAAGAGAGGGAAGATACATTATACTGAAGGACATTACAGGCTACAGTGAGAAGACTGTGAGATGTGATGAGGCTCAAAGAAAATGTTGTGTATTCATTGTGTACTGGGAAAAGGTTCTCACCAAGTGCCCGGACTGGTGGGGGCAGTTTTGTGGAATACTGAGTTTTTAATGTATCACCAGTACTGGAAATTATAAACTCCTGAATAATAAGAGCAACAAGAGGGAGAAGACAAAAAAAAAATTNAAAAAAAAAAAAAAAAAAAAAAAAAGAGGACAGAGCACTGACAAAACCCAGATGATGTTACTCTAGATTGACAATTTGACTCAATGGACTGGACCTCAAGAATGAAATTATCTTCACTGTGATGGTAAAAAGGCAGCTGTAGAAATCTAAAAGAACTTGCAAAAGGAAAAGAGCTGTTCCAGTTTTTCCCTTGTGGAGAGGCTGCCTGTAAGCCAAAGAGCTCACACGTGAAGATGATCTGGGGAAGGGACAGCTTAAGCAGCGGGTGTCCTGGGAACCATCTCCAGTCGGACTCCATGGTCACTCCAACAGCCTGTGATCCAAGAGCACGTGGCAAACCAACCCAGGGGCCACTCAGGACAAAGGAACTGGAGATTTAGTGCTGGGATCCCTACACGATGTATTGCAGGGTGGTTGGATTTGGTGCGTGTAAATGATGGTGGCAAGTGAAGTTGCTGGCAAAAAATCCCAGAATCAACATTTTTTAGCAGTAACAAGCCTGAATTTGGAACAGCTGAGTACAGATCACCCTGGGAGAAAGAACAAATGGATGCAAATCTTGTTTAAGGGCATTTTTCTAAATGATGGATTAATTAAAAGGCATACTAGGATTTCCTATGCCCAGAAAGCATTTTAGTACAGATGCGATGCATTCCTCACTGAGGAAGAAGATGCTCCCCTGCCTTAGCTTGGTCTTAGCTGTGAAGGCAGAAAAACGAGACCTCTGCAAAATATGTGTGTGTGCACGCATGTTGGTGTGCTCAAACATTACAGACATAAATTAACAGTCTGGCAGCTGATGGGTATTACACATGCTACAAAAAACATGATATAGCACCAAAGCAGACATGCTTCACATAACACAAAGGCTCTGTATATCTAAAATAGATTCAAATCATGTGAAAGATTTCCTGTGGCTTCTGCAGAAGATTAAAACATTGGTACATTCATAAAAAAATGTGAAGATTTAGCAAAGCAGTGCACCCTGCACAATGACTCTTTGTTTCACCAAGCACGGAGCCTGGCAAAAGAGACACCCTGAAAGAGTATATCCGACCAATTTGGGCCTGGTAGGTGGGCTTCAGCCCATAAAAAAAGAGAGCTACAGATCTTAAGAAACATACAATGAAGAAAAAACCTGTTAGCCCTGAGCTAATCTATGAGCTAATCCCTCAGTGAGAAAGCAACATTAGACCAAATTTCTAAATCCTGAGTGAAAAGAAAAGCTTGATATAGATTAACCACAGAATTTGCCTGCGCAAGCTTAGCATGAGGAATGATTTATAAAACAAGAAGGAAGACCACTAATACATCCCTCTCTGTTTCAACAGCATTTAACACATGGGTGCAGACCTAATTTTCGAAGCATGCAATAATACTTGATGTTTTAATAATACTTTTCCACCCATTCGCATTGATCTAATGCTCTGCCATCTCCTAGTTCTGCAGGCAGAAGAGAGAGGTATAGTTTGAGTATATTTTAAATTGCTTTTCTCTCATGTATTCACTCACCCATTTCCAACACACCTGGGGAAACGCAGCCATGGGCACCAACGTCGAATTCTTTTATCCTTGGATTATTAGGGATAAATTCAGGAAAATCATTGCTACCGAAGCCAGATTAAGCACACCACTCAGGATAAGTGAAGGAATTGAACTAGCCCCCAGCATCAGATGTTCCCCTCTCCACAAAGACATCACACATGTCTTAATAGAATGCTAATTAATCATAAGGTAACTTTCTTGCACTACTCCATGATGCTGAGTCCAGTGAGATTTTAATTAGGTCCAGAGGGTCAAGGAAGTGCTGAGACACCTCTAGGCTCCCAGCAGATACTCAGAACCTTGCAGGGTGGCTGACTGCAGGCTGCATTTCCTTCTTGGCACAATTGCATCTCGTCTGTTATGCCTTTAAAAGATTTGGAAAAGGCCTGATAAGACAGCACACAAAAGCTATACGCTGAGTATCTCCTTCCATGCTTCCACGCCATGAGATGCTTAGAGCCAAGACCTGCTGCTAGAATGCTGTGGGTCAACAAGGAAAATTCTAAAAGAGGCATTTGATGCCCAGCATGAAAAAGCCAACAGAGCTGTGCTTTGCGGATATCGATTTCTTCATTTCATGACCCAACGGTTCAGGTCAGTGAATCATGAAATCTGTAAAACAAGCTCCCTCCCCTCCCCAAATGTCAGATATATGCAAATCATTCCTTGACTAAGGCTAAGCTCTAGGCAATAAGAAATGTGATTTTTCTAATGAGACACAACCACCATGGTAGACAGCAGTGTGTGAACCAAAGCCCTAGCCCTGGATGACTCTGATCTTGCCATGCTCTTAGAAACCTGAACCTGAATGAGCACCTGCAAAATCATCTGCATCTTTATACTGGGCCAGGTTTTCATCTAAACAGGTAATCAGTTTTTTATCCTGCATCATAATATCAATTGTTTCCTGCCCATTTCTAGCAGACTCACTGTCCAGTGAAACATGATTTCATAAAAAATACATTTGGGGCAGTATTCCACTGTAGATGGTGAATCTCTCATCATATGTCGACGAACTGGGAAAATCAAATCTTTTCCATGAGCTGGGGAGGGAATAAATAATATTTGAGCTGTGCTTTCTTATTTTAATACCAAATAAATTACACAAGCTTACATTACATCTATAGAAGGTCTGTAAGCTATCTGGCTCATTCCTATAATCGTCAAGCATTCATAACAAAACCCACAATTTAGCATATCAAGTTATGAAGATTTTTTACTTAGGCAGCTCATGAAAGACAGAAAAGAGGACTGCTTTTCTCCATTACTACTGGTATCCCGAATCAATAAAATAGATTAACCAACCAAGTGTGAGATTTTTGATGCTGGACTGAAATCCTGCCGTGTAAGACCTTCCAAACAGTATCAGATTAGCCGGATGGCTTAAACACTCTCCAAGAGAGGCCAGAATCAGACACTATGATATAAATGATGCACTGATGGAACTGTCAGTAGAGTATTTGTCCTGTCATTAGCATGTGCAAAACATTTTTACGAGAATCAAACTAATCTTGAGAAAGTTAAAAAAACGAGATTAATATTATCTAAAAAAAAAAATAAAGATTGAAATCAGCCATTAGCATAAGGCAAAAAAGTAAACAAATAGCCTCAGGGTTGACTTAAAAGGCTACAAATTTTATGGAAATGTCACAGACATTCTTTGCACATCCAGTCTCTGAAGGCTAGTGGTATTTCATTGAATAACTGAAATGAGCTGAGGGTCACTGCTACTATTCGATACACACAGACCCATTCTTGCCCTTCTCCTTTGGTATTTATATATTGTGTCATCAGAATTTTGGGCACATTTTCCAATGGCTGCCTGAATTTAATGTGGAATACTAAGGACTTTAAACACACAATTCTCTTTTCTTTTTTGTTTTTTCCAATCCAACCTTAATTTGCCCCATTACTATAAATTTATAAAGAGATATTTTTTTTTCTTATTTAATAAGAAAACAGATTTAAGATTCCACATGCATGAAGAAAAGCATTATTAAATTCAGTTTTCCCAATGCTTAGGCTCTTTCACTTGTGCTACCTCTCAAGACATTATCTAAAATAATGGGACATTTGGGAGCTATTGAAATTTGCAATAATAAAAAGAGAGTAATCCGTAAAAACACGATGCCTTAATTATTTTGCTATTTAAAATTTCTGTTCATATCTCTTGCACAGGGACCACTTCCTTTACAAGGGAATTAGTAATATTTTCAGTGATGCACTTGATAATTCTTCATCTTATCAGATCACATAAGTTAGAGACAACAGTCTAGCTGAGGAGACCGCTTATCACTGCAGACAGATGAATCACACCAGGACTTTTCCCGTATTTTGCTGTGTAAGACTTTCTGCCCGAATACACACGAGAAGCAAATCCGCAAATCATAGGCAAATCCGTCTCTGAAAGATAGTTTTAACCTCCAGTCACCTCCTGCCTTTGGAAAGTTGTTGGCTGTTTCTGAAAATAGCAGCAGAAGAACACAGGGTGCAGGATGGAAACCTGCATCACGGTGTGAGTGAGCTCGGTTTGTGCCTCCTAAGCCCAGACCTCGTGTCCCTGCTAGATCTACCACCATGCTGGCCAGGTGGATTTCCCCTCTGCTGATAGCCCCGTGGAGAGGTAACATGAGATGAAAACGTTTTTGGTTTTCTTTAGAACTGTTTGTTTTCTTCCCTTTCTTTCCTCCCCACCCTCTTTCTCTTCTTTTTCCCTTTCTTTCCTTTTTGCCTTTTCTTTTTTCCCCTCAACTTTGAAGTAGACGTTAAAGTTCAGTGTGTCATCATTTGAAGATGACATTGATACATCTTTCATTGTCTTTTTAGAAAGCTGCCTCTATAAACCAACTGTTCAACTAGAAATACTTCCAGGTGTCTTAGAAATAATTAAAATAGTTCTCTTATTTCCAGCAAGCACAACCAGCAATACTTTTCAAACTCAAGCTGGAAAGAAGAGGCTGTTTACCTATTTTTTAAACTTCCCTAGCATTTTCTGATAGGCTTCAGTGTTAAAAAAGGGAAAGGCATGTGCCTTTGGAGCCATTTAAACCTCAGACAAAATGTTCAATCAGACACACTGCCTCATTTTTACATCACCAGCATGTCACTGAGAAAAAATGCAGCTTTCTCTGCCAAATGTGGGCAATGCTAAAGAACCATGAAACAAATGCTTACACAGACTTGTAATCCAGGATTTAAGCAATCAGTGTGCTGTAGAGCACTATTCAGCTACATAAACCCAATGAACTTCAGCTTTTGTACTTCTCCTGTAAAAATATACATGAGCATATTGCCACACAGCTGCCTATATTCTTCAGAAAATGTTGCAGTTTCTCACAAAGGACCACTGACTTCAGGCATCACCACTAGCAAAGGCTACAGCCCAACTGAGCAGGCTCAACAGCAAAACAAAGTTAAATTTGGTAAGTTCTTGTGTGGGAGATGCTGGAGGAAAAGTGGAGGATGGTGAAGAACACAGGCTGGTCCAATGCTGAACCACCAGTGTGGCGTTTGTGGGAAGAACTGAGAGGTAGTGCTATTTTTAAATGCCACTTTGCGAGTTTTTAAACTCCTCCTCCCCTGCAAACTGTGGCCGTAAACTTTCCGGCAGTAACTTCCCCTGTGATATTCTGGACCAAATTCCAAGTGGAATAAAATTATAATCCCTCTATCAACATTCCCCTCACATTTACAACTCCCCATTAAATGAGTGGAAATTTGAATTCTTTTTAGAAGGCTCCAATTACAGCAGATTATCATGTTTCCCTCTAATTACTGCATATAAATAC
The DNA here is from genome assembly GCA_013398855.1 of Mohoua ochrocephala. NCBI lineage: Eukaryota > Metazoa > Chordata > Aves > Passeriformes > Acanthizidae > Mohoua > Mohoua ochrocephala. The sequence continues at coordinate 311,154 of VZTA01021001.1, forward strand.
ACACCATCTAACACAGTTTATTGTACCCTTAGTGTACTTACAGTAAATAGAAACCAATATGCTTCATTCAGCCCATGTATTTTGACACTCACATCAGATTTAGCAATTTGTCTTCATTACAACCCCTTGCACTGTTACTGCCATCCTTCTCAGTGCTGTGCTCGAGCTGCGCAGCAGGAAGATTGATGAAGCTTGTGTATACTGATTTGTGACAAAAGCAGAGCACTTGAGAGGCACTGTTACCATTCTGATAGCACTAAGTTGGCTAAAAATTAGCTGCACTAAGCCAATACTCTGCTCCCACTTCTCCTCCTCTTCAATTAGGGCGCATGACTTGGACCTTGAAAGGCTAAGGCTGCTGTAACACTATTTTTTAAACCTACTGCCTTCAGTTGCTTTGTCACTTCTGAATAGATTTAAAGTTCTGAGCATGCTTATTAACAGCTACTTTTATTCTTTAGAGACACTTTGAATAGACAAGTTTTTCACCATGACAAATGTTAAAAGATATTTTCTGAATGAATCTACAGTGGTAAATTTAAATAGCTATTTTAGTGTTTTGGAGGAACAGACACTATGGATACAATTTTCAAAACTAGCTAAATGTCTGAAGAGCCCACGCCACACGTGCTCATCGGGGAGAGACTAAACAGCCTCAGCACTTTGAAAGCGCCAACTTATACACCATTATCAAGAGGATGGCAAGGTCATCTCTCGCTACAGACAATTCATCCCTTCAATCATGAGGTTTCAAAGACTGTTGCTAGAATTGCACACTGAAGCCTGTAACTCTTCTGGCTCATTCTTTTGCTAAACACAGGTCTTGACACAGCAATTCCCAACAAGCTGAACTGCTCAGTGGTGGGCGCGTTTTGCAGAGGTTTTCTGTGCTGGAAGCCTAAGTAATAAGGCCTCTGCAACAGAGTGTTTAGAAACTGTTCAGGGTAAGAAAAACGTGCTCAGATCCACTTTCTGGGCTGAATGTGCAAGTCAACGAACAGCAGCCTGGATCCAACAATCCTCCCCCGTCAAGCTGCACATGTACACTGGAGAGCAGACCGGGAACTATTCATGTTCTGGACATCTCAGAATCAGCTGACACCACACAAGGGTGAAGATCCTGCATGAAATGGTTTAATTTTTATGCTTATTATCAGACCTCCACCACTCCCGCAGCTGTTTGCATAAAATCACATAGCAAAATCACTGGAGTATGTAAAACTGTCAACCAGCATTAGGAGGCATCTACAAAAACCGTGGGCAGAAAAAAACAGCCAGACTGTTTTTGTGGGGTTTTTTTTCCATAGCTCAAGCTCCACTAACATTCTCCACTTCTAGCTTCTTCTTTTTAGTAAGTTAGGGTAACACGAGAAGAGAGAGTGAAGTGTTTACATAAAAATTATTAGAAGACAACACATATCCAGAAGATGGAGGAAGTAAAAGAAGGAAAGAAGAGGATGATGTATTCAATTATTGAAAGAAAATAAAGCCAAATCACCTGAAACTTGCACCTCACTTGGAAATACATCACTATTCTCATTCACTTGCAAAGCAAGCAGGTAGCTCTCAGGATTACCTTTCCTCTTTCAAACTGTTATTTAAATACTTCATCTCAACTACAAAATCTTTGAGGAAGTCTGTGAAATAGAACAAATGCTTTTATCTTGCTTCATGTGAGAAAGTAATGTAATCAAGTGGTCATCTTCCTCCCATTTCAGGCAGAACCATTCCATTAATAAGAATCCACTAAAGCAAGAGATCATCCTGTATAAAATCCAGCGATGTCCAATTTAAACCTTAGCAGCAAAATTCTACCCGATAACAAGCACAGAATACAAGTTGCAGCTTTGCAAGGCACAAATGTGTCAGAAAAAAATTAAGCCCTCAACTTGTGAGCTTAAAAAAAAAAAGCATTGACAATGCCACAATCAGTGAAAAACCTGGCAGAAGCAACACTTTTTTTTCCTCCTCTTTCCAAAATGCCAAAAGAAAGAAAGAAAGAAAGAAAGAAAGAAAGAAAGAAAGAAAGAAAGAAACAATACCCAAACAGTATCACCAAAGAAAACAGAAAATCTCAATGATTATAAAGGGGAGTCAGTTTCTGAATTCTTCATGCACCTTTTGGCTCAGGGTCTAGACATGTTTCTGCACTCCCTTTGGAACATACTCTTTGGTAAGCAGAAGTCCTGTGACAGCAGCCTGAGGTATCATTAAAAAAACCCATGCGGACACAGGTCCATACATGCAAAGAAGACAATTAAAGGAGAAAGGAAGAAGAAATGCACATCTGACCTGGGCCTCGGTACTTACTTTGCAACAGAATTCTTGTGCAACTTACAAGGAGAGTCACTTAGATTCACCTTTCCTAAGCACGGCAGCCTTAAGAACACACATCCTGTCATCGCTGGTATTTCATGTTTCCTGTGGTACGGACAGGGGCAGGCAGCTCGGGAGGAGCAGCTCTAAGCCATCACAGGCGGCAGTCTGGAGACGAGCACTGGCACTACACACAACTACAGTGACTAACATCTGCTATCTTATTTCACTTCATTTTCCTAACAGCTTTGGTGGAAGAGGTGGAAATACTGCTAATAACGAAATTTGCTAAGTAAATACCGGCAGGTTGTTACAGGGTATAGCGTTTCTGTCAAAGACAGTCTTATTAATAACAATTAAAAAAGTTGTATCTAGGAAAGATCTGTCAGTGCCTCACACACACACTGGGCCAAGGGGAGCAAGGGTTGCTAGGTCAAGTACTAATCAGAGCTTTTCAAAGGGAGCCAAGTTTGCGCTCCTTTACACCAGACAGGCTCCTGGAAGAAGGGTATGAAACGAAGCCGGAAGGGAAACACTGTACTAGTGGGAAACCACGGCTGTCTCGGCAATTAAGGCCTCCCCAGGGGGTTAATTACACAGAGACAGACAGGCATTTTAGAAAACGTTTCTCAGTTTGCCACAAGAACAAGCACAGCTTGACCAGCCCGGCTCTGGATCGCAGCCTGCGCACGGATGTGCAGCAGGAACGCGCCTCCCAGGAGGCAGCGATGGGCAGTGTTTCGGCAGCAGCGCAAAGGGACAATGTGACCACCACGGCTGTGTCTCCACCAGACCCCAATTCCCTTTCCCACTCACTGCTCCCTGGTGGGCTTTACAATGTGGTCTTCTCCACACTTCTACGGGACACCCTGCTCCCGTGTTTCTCTTCTCCGTAGCCTGCCCTCCACTTTACTCCCCATTCACAAGCCAGCGTATGACACAAATTTCCCTCTACTGCATCTTCGGCCCTCAAAATCTTGCAGATTGTTATTTTTTCAAGCAAGATACAATTCAGGGGAAAGAATATATTAACTTGTATTGATGACTAAAGCTGAATTCTATAAGTAACTCATATTTTTCTTTTTACTATTAATAGTAGCACTCCTCCATCTGTATGGGAATCCTTTGGAAAATGTGTATTTGGCATGTTTCACTGAGATCTCTGAGGCAAACAGAAAAATCACAGAACTATAGAATCACAGAATCACAGAATGGTTGATGTTGGAAGGGACCTGGGGAGCTCATCTAGTCCAACCCCTGCTAAAGCACATTCATCTACAGCTGGCTGTGCAGGATCACATCCAGGCAGGTTTTGAATATCTCCAGAGAGAGAGACTCCACAACCTCTCTGTGCAACCTGTTCTAGTGCTCTGCCACCCTCAGAGAAAAGAAGTTTTTCCTCATATTCAGATGGAATTTCCTGTGTTTCATTTTGTGCTAACTTGTCGTCCACCAGGATTACCTGGGCTTTCTCCACAGAGCAAAGGAGACTTACAGACCCCAAATTCTCATCAGTAGACATATTTCAAAATCAAGGCCCATTTCATTCCATTTGTGATCTTCACTGACAGTATAAAATGGAAAGCTTGAAGTTATTGGAACACATGATTACTTCACTAACTTTACAACTTAATAAATCCTAAAAAGGGAAAAATCCTTGTATTTCCCTCCATTGATTTATGACATGGAATGTGTAAGAATCTACAGTGAATTATCAAGAAAAAAACCCAACCCAAACTTGTACAGTAATAATCAACCCTTCCCTCCTGTGTTCTGCACTAACCAAAATAATTTGGGATTTCTAGCAAATAAAAAACCTAATGAATATGCAAATACATATTTTGCTACATTTTGCTGTCAGATAGAGATTGCATTAGGAACTATTGTGTCCAGATGTTTTTAGCTTGCATGGCTTTGAAGAAAACTTCCTAAAATACATAGTAGGGATGATTGATTATGTGGGACAATATGGTTCTTTTTACTTGTTCCAACAGGAATCAAGAATTCCTTACTCCACAAACAGACAAAAGAACCGAGTCAAGGAACTTTTACCCAAAGGAAAAAAAAACCCACAGCATGGTGTGCAGCAATGTGAAAGAAAACACATGTGGCAAAACCAGTAGTTTACAAGTATATCACTCCATATCCAACACATGTGAGCTACTTATAAAGAGAAACATTCATCACAAGGGCCAAGGGAATGGTTTAGATACTCTTTTTCAGAAGGCAAATTTTAACTTGAAAATTGTTGTTAACAGTCCCAATAAGTGAAAGCTAAAAAAAAAAAAAATCATTGATTCTGATGATGCAGTGAATGTGAAAAGGTCAAAGCTTGCTTTCATCCAAATTATCAGTTTGCACATTAGATCCAAGATGCAAAACTTGAAACCTTTTTAACCTGAGAGACTAAAAATCTCAGCAGAGTTGGGGTCATTCCACTTACTTTTAAAAAAAATATTTTGCTCTGGATATTCTAAATTACTGTCACAAACAAAATTTAAGAGCTACAATAAAAGACTTAACTGAAGTAGATTAGAGGTGGAAAACAAGTGCTCAATTTTTGTTCAAGTTTTTTCCTGTGCTTGTGAATTGCAAAATGTTTTATTTCTTCTGTATAATCAGGCAATTCCCAGCTTTGTGTGAGTCTGTTATAAATGAAGAGAAGGGAGAATACCACTCTCCTGGAACAGGAAGAAATGATTTTAAACTACAAAAATCTCTTAACATATATTTCCAGTTAAACTTACCTCTAAAAAATGTTCAGCTTGCTGTTCCCGATCCAATTTTCTTGATGTTGTGGTAATCAGACCTGTGAAAAAAAGATGACATTTGATTGTCAATACCCATTGAAAAATATATATCTTTATCAACTTGAATACAAATTAATTTTTAAAACACTCAAAGGGAAAAAATCTACTTGAAGCTATATCAGACACAGATTTCTTGACATCTGTCAAGCATTTTATTTATCAGTCCTACCATTATCACTTTCTGACCAGCAATGAATCTTTAAAGAAAAATGCTGTGAGAAAAGCAACTGAGAAACAGTTAAATGTGTTTCTACAGCTAACATGCTACATTTATTACAGTGAATGAAAAAAACTCACTGAAGAATCACTATTTGTCTTATGATTAAGAGTTTCAATGAATCATTTGCATTTGACTGAAATTCTTCCACAAAAAAACCTCATTAAAGATTTCAGAGTTCTCAAACAATTAATGGGATAGGATGCTGATTACTTCCATGCCAAGAATACTTGACAAAGAAGGTTATTTCTGTAATAACTACTTGTATACATAATGATTTCCAAATGTAATCATTCTAATGCATTAAAGGTTTTGTACTACAATTTCATCAATTTGTTCCATGCTCAAATTGAGTCTTTAAAATAAAGTACCCTTTTACATGAGGATGACCAAGGTATCTTTTTTTTAAGCAATGTACTTTCACAAATGATTAAACTCTTGTGAGATTTACACCAAGGAAAGAAAAGGAAACACTTCCAAAGTTCCCTCAAGAAAAGTGATGCATATCTTCTAGGAACATAGCTTAGTTTTTAAATTTGTTCTTACTAGAGATTGAAAGGGCAGATTTGGGGTTTCCCTCATACAACACATTTCTTTGGATAGGAAAATGCATCATGTGCTTGTTTTTTGACAGACCGACTCCTCCTAGAGATAAAGCTGATTTTGGAGACAATGCCAGTGGGCCAAGTTGTTCTCAAGAATTTGTCATCTTTAGGATTACCAAGGGAAACAAGAAAATAAATTCTCCCTGGATTAACTATTCTACTTATTGAATTAATCAGACTAGCCAAGCATCTAAACACAAATTCCTGAATGATGATGACCCTGAATTCTGCATTAAACCTATCAGCAATCTACATAAGACTTCTATCGCCAGAAGGCTTCTACAGCTACAGCTCCTCATATGCTATCACCTTCTCCTTGGAGGAATCCCTTTACCTATTTTGGTGAAAAGGGGAGAAATATTACTTGAAATACTGGGATGAAATGAGCAAAGGGAAGTGGACTCCGCTTCCAGGATTTCAGACTCGTTACAAGATATATCAGACCACAGAAGTGACACCCAAGGGGAGGTCACAGAAATTAGAGTGCATCATTACAATTACATGGAATAACCTGGTGCTGGCAAAAAGCTGAAAAAACAAAACTGGTATTGCCTGCATCAAGCAGTTGCAAGTATTCAAAATTGTTACACCATATGGGAGACATCTATCTACTCGCTGCATGAGTTTAAACAGAAATGACAGCACAGATGATAAACTGGTGTCATTCACGCAACATCCCCCCATGTCTAAAAAGAACGCAAAGATACAGGCAAGAAATTCCTAATTCTGAAAGAAGTTCAGCCCCAATAAATCAATAAAGTAAAAATCTCAAATTTGAAATATCCCCATTCGTCACATGCATGGTCACTACGGATATTTATCAAGCACAACCTAATCTCAGTAAGGAGTATGGTAAGTTCTATATAATCTTCCATTTCCTTCATTCCTAATGTGCCATTGTGAACTCTACCTACTATCTTCTTAAACAACAGATCTCTAGCTGTAAATTATAGAAAGTCTCTGTCCTCATCATCTTCTTCAGGCAGAGAAATTCAAATTCTTTTTGAAGACCAAGAGCTAACATTTGAAACTGAGTATCATGAACTCTCAGAACAAATAGTACTTGTCTTTCATCGGTAAAACTAAAACTACTACTGCTGCTGCTGCTCCTCCTCACAAAACTACTGTTATCACAAAGGAGGTTTTTTGTTTCCCTTTATTTAATGTAGAGCCTTTCTGACTGCAGTAATTGTCAGAGTGCCTTCAGACCTGAATTTTCTTCTAAAAGAGGTAACAGAGGTATATGAACACATAGCAAGTCTCTACCACAGAACTGCCTGTATTTTAAATGCAGCAGGTCTTAGAAGATTTATCACTCAGATTCAACAGCCAATCCTAAAGGGCAGGTAGCAGACCATCACCATCAGTTCTGCAGACCTGATTGTGAAGTGTGCTGATTGTGAACCATCACAACTGCTTGTTTTTGCTTTAAAGACAGCTCTACATACAACGCCCATTCTGGGCAGTTTCATCAGGTTGTTAAATTAATGTGTAGAAATAACTGTTCCTATGTGTGTGCAGTTACAAGGCCTTCTGTTTCCTCTCCTGTTCTCTGTTCTCATCCATTCCTGAAGTCAGGGACAGATCACGCTGCCCAACACCACAGCTCAAAATATGACTACACATAAAAACAGGTCTTAATTACATGATATTAATATTTATTTAATTATTTTAATGTATTGCTATGGATATGAATCTGGTTCTTTCATGTTACAAAACTGTATTTAATGAAATTATGAAGAGTAATCATCAAAACCGAAAAAATAAATATGACAGTTATGTCTAAGACTACCCACAGCTTTACCAGTCCAGTCTCAAAGAAATTAATTTCCTGGGTTTGATGAAAACCTTACTGTGTTCCTCCCTCCTGTATTCACTACTCCATGCCACAGATAAATAATAATAGCAATATTTAGCAGGATGTAGAACTTTATTTTCAAGACACTGGGGCAACTGAGAGAAACTTGACTTTGCACAAGAGACCGTATCTCAGTTTTAGTTCTTATCTAACTGTATTAAATTGTCATACTCCGTTATGGTGTAAAGGCATTATCTAAAGAAAATAACTCACAGAGAAAAATAAACCCAAGGAAATTATGTTAGGCTGCACTCCTGGTTATGACAGAAAGTCACAAGGGGACAGTGATAAAAAATGACCCTTCCTTTTTTTCCTATCTTGAGTATGTGCTGTAGCCCTTACAGACACAGCCACATGGACAACTCTCCAAAGTCAGCTGGGAAATACAGCACACATTTATCAAAATACAGTCAAAACCACTAACAAGCTTCAGAAGTTGTTGCACACCTCTCAAATGGTTTCTCTCAAATTTCCAGGGAAACATCACGGTCCTGCTAAAGGCAGGAGATATTTATAATTGTGATCTTTAAGAACATCCACAAAAGTGAAGAGGAATACTGTATTCAATAGAGAAGTTATTTACAGTAAAACCATCCAATGGCAAACAAGGATATGTCCCTCTACTCACAGAATTTCATACTTTGCTTTGACTTTTTGAGTTAAAACATCTCTCCCTTCATCCTGGCACATCTGTTCCTCAGCCCATATAAATGAGTTGTTTTGTTAAACTCCAAAACATTGCTTGACCCAGTATTTCAGCTGGGAGATAACTTGCTATATAAAACCTTGGAGGTCTTACACAACTTGCTTTTCTATGATACCTGTCACTTTTGCTATTGGAGTATTTTCCCCATCTTAACAGATAAACAATTATTGTTCTACTCCTGCTACAGAGTTTGGAAATGCTGGAAGGTGAACAAGCTCACGCTACACAACATGTCCCATAATACTGCAGGACACAGTCACAAGTCCCAGCTGACACTGACATGGGAACATCCTTCCAAAACCTCACCGTACACTGGGTAAGATCATCACTGTCTCCCAAATCATTGCCCTGTAAAAGGAAATTCGGCCTGTAGATGGAGAAGAAATGGCAATGTTCTTCATCTCATCACTTTATAATGTGGATGGGACGACCAGAGATGTAGGGTGGGCAACATGGCAGACCTGCCTTAGTGCTCAGATGCAGCCTTAGTGACACAGAAGAAAGAACAGGACCAACACAAAGAAATCCTGACAATTTAGCCAATACATCAGCCTAAACATTCTTCAGCCAATGCATCGTCTTGCAAACAAATCACCAGTTAAAAGGGCTCAGATGAGTGATCGAGACATTTGAGCAACACTTAGCACTGGTGCTTAGGATAATGCTTTTAGCACATCGGGATGAGCTAAAGAAAGGAAAAGCTCATCGCAAAGAGATCGAAACCGACCTGAGTTACTTTGCACTTGCAATTAGTGACGCCTGCAGTTACCAGAGTGCAAATGAAGAAATGTAACTTACTAGCAAACAGTAACTTGGTGATAGGTCTGATGTCATAGGAGTAATGCCAGGCATGTGTGTGTCTGTATCACTGAACAGGACATAAAATCAGGAATTGTTACAAATTCAACAGTATGACTAATGCTTTATAATTTTTAAAATTCTTTTTTATTTTTAGAATTTGATGATGATCAAAGCGAAGGATTTAATCCATGCTCTGCCTTCAGTTAGCTCTCGTTTCACAGAAATGTGCTCACAGAAATAAAACCTCTGTGTGCCTGTGTGTGCTGAAGTAGACAGACTGTGCTATACAAACACATATACTCCATGTACAGTCAAATATCAGACTATGTATATGCATGTGCGTGACATTTTGCATCTACCCTGTAAACTGAATATTAAAAGTTATCCTAAACTGCACATATTTACAGAGGTATATTTAGCTCTAAGGTTTACTGATATTCATTCTTTCCATATATATTCGTTATTTGAAGTGGCTTTGTTGGAAACAAATTAATTCATTAATTCAAATTTCTTCTCTGGACTTCGACACAGAAGAAAAATTCATAAAGGGCTGTAAGTGCAAAGGCTGTGGCAGAGAAAAATCTTGAAGCACTGGAGAGCTTGAACAGTATTACACAGAGGGAAACACTGCTCTGGGTTTGCTGCTTCTGATGCTTATTCTCTAGGCATCCAGAACAGCCCACGGCTGTAGGTGTGATAGTAACTAAACTGACCCTTGACTTAGAAGAAATTCACATATTTTTCAGTACTAAGGCACTTAGGGACCAAAAATTAGGTTGCCACAGGCTATTTTCTGACACAGATTGAATTTCCCTAATATGGCTGTGAAGCCAAGGAGAGTTCAATAGCCTTCTCCTTATGAAATTAAATTATTTTCATTCAACCTGTGGATGGATAACCTTACCTGAGCTATTTCCTGAAGTACTGCTTAAAAGATAACAGAATCTGGTATGGAGAGACAGCATATTTTACTGCTATCTCTGGAAGTGCTGCAAATTTTATACTATAAAGATTTTTTTATTTTTTAAATGAAATTCTGAAGAACTCCTTTATTGATTTCTCATTCTCAAACTTTGTTTAGGTGAAATATGAAAAAGGTGTAAGACAGGTAACAAGCAGGCTAAAGTAAAAGAAGCCAAATAAATGTCTCTGTTTTAAGCCGAAGGCTGAGTGTCTTCATAGAGATAGGAAGCTGAGAAAGAAAGCAACATCATCCCCTTCCCTGGCAAAAGATTAATAGGATACCATTCACTGCATGTTTTACTGTCCATTATTAGTTTTTTTTTTCCCTGCTCTGCATATCCATAAAAACCATTTATTAAGGAAGTACAAGTGGGGGATGGATGGGTTGGAAGTGTAACAAGGGACTTCAGAGTATTATGCAGGGTTTAAACACAACCTCAGACCACAGTGCCTGACTCCAAGTCATAGCAGTACATGCTTTACACCCTTCCCACTCTCAGCGGAGTCAGGATCTTTGCCTGGGACTTCCAGGCAGCAAAGGGCCATATATGTCCTGTGACACACACACAGCTATGGTCTGGATGGATTAGCCGAGGTCTCGTCTGAAAGATTTCCAGTCCCTAGGTGATGAGGGAAACTTTCTCCTCATTCAGATACGGATCCTCGTCTTCAAAGAGAGCAATTTTGAAATGGAAAGCAGAACATGAAATTAGACACCTTGCTCCCCTGAGTTCTTGTGCCCTGTGAGATGCTCTGAGCATCCTGCAACACTGCCCCTATCCTGTCACAGTCCAAAGCGGATGAGCTTCCCCGTCTGCCTTTCTCAAACACTGTAACGAACAAGAATACAGAAAGAAAACCTCAAGAAGATATCAAAGGAAACATTCTGTAGAGTTACTCTTGAAAGCTCTGCTTGGAAAAATAATGCCTTGGGATTGTTTGCTGGAAATACAGGCCTTTTAAACAGACAAAAGGAATAAGTAAAACAAACACTGTTTTCACAAAAATGCTCCATAAATTCAGTGACTGGTTATACACACTGCTCATTCACCAAAGCCCCAGGGCTGAATTGGCAGAAATTCATATGGGAGTTTATGGGTTTACTAGAAATCTAAAATATTTATTAACTTTACACACAAAGGTAGGAACACAGCCTCTCCACGCATTTATGAACACAGAAGAGAGTACGCAGCTGCTGAGAAATACAGCCATCAGCTGTCAACTGTCCCACTATTCTTTGAAAGTAAATTTAAGTCTTTAGACGGATTAAAAAAAAAGGGCAGCCACAATAAATAGCATTAGGATTTGCACCATATATTCAGGAACGTAAAACTATCGCGTATTCCTAACCATAGAAATGTCGAAATGAATAGCAATAACCAGGGTAATTCTATTATCCACAGGCAGCGAGAGGCATTGTAAACACTCTAACAGCACATTCATCTCCTGCAATAAATTAGGGATCGACAAAGCAAAATTGAATTTCAAAGATAAATGATAGAAAACGACGTACATTTTACTTGGAGATGTAAACAAACATATCATTTTATATAATTACACATGTAAACCTCTAATTTAGAAAGACTGTATTCTGATCTAAATGAATGATACTTCATTGAACAAGAAAGAGAACCCACCAGGCGAGCCTGTGCAATTACGTGGAGGACTGCTGCTTTATTGTTTTTCCTGAGGTGACAATGAGAGTGGAACGACCTTTTTGAAACAAGCTAGGTATAAAAAATGATTGCTTTTTAAAAACAGTTATGTTTTCTAATGCATGGTTATGTCGAGAAAAAAAAAAAAAAGGAGAAGCTGAAGCAAAACCCTTTTGTTCTTCTTTCATTGTCCCTTCTGTCTCTCGTTAAGAGTTCCGTCAGCTTATTGCTGAAAATATCAAAACTCTGAACAAAATGCACAGCAAACATTCACTTCAATGAAGGTTTTGGATTATGCTTTCCTTTAAAGGCAGATCCTGGCTTTTTTTTGTACCTAGAATATGTTTAAAGTGACAATATGGTGTGCCAGTCTGTTCCGCCTGTAAAACAGGGGACTCAGAGGGACTCCCTTGCATTCTTTAAAACTCAGCCAGTGCAGTCTTCAGGAGCTGCAGGCAAAGCCACTACTTTTCTAAATATTCTTCTCCACTTGTGGAGCGGCCAGGTTTTCTGTTCTGTGTATTCCTCCTGGAAGGTTCTTTGTGAACATGACTGTTGAATACCCTGGTTTCCAGACTGCATTTATGAACAATTTGCACCTTCATTTTCGTCAACTAAACAAGACAAGCTGTACTGGCTCCCTCTCACCTAATGAATTTGCCGTTACCTTCCCTGCGTTACAGTTCCAGCCTTCACATCCCCCCAAGCCTGACGGATGGAGAACACTGTGCTCCAGATAATGTCTACACAGCCACACTAAAGCAGCCTAACCACTGATTCCTGGGGATGCATCTAGCAGGGAGCAGCAATCTTGTATTAATCCTCACATACACTGTTTCATTTACTCCATTAATTAATTTCTATTCTTCAAAGTCCCAGAGATCCTTTCTTTGGGTTTTTTTCCTTTTCCCCAAACCCTCCGGTTTGGATGATGCCTTCCAACTCTGGATGAGAGCAAACTCCCTCTCTTGAAACCAGCACCACTGAAGAAACCACCAAATAAGATCATTTGTCTAGTCAATACTTGAGATAATCTATTAATGCATGCCCTTCAGCATGCAAATTCCTTCTTCAAGACTCATCATTTTTATTTCCTCTTTAGCCAGGCCCATACGCAATATCAATTCAACAATTAATCTCCGCGTCCTCGTGCCTCATAAATTCTGCAGTGCAACCGTATCAAATGCATTACTGAAGTCCACGTAGATGACATACAAAGTATTTCTTAGAACATCATTTATCTTATCCATGACATCGAGATAGGCTGATACGATTTACTTCTGGTAAACCCATGAGCACTTTTATCCTGTTTTCCATTTATTTTCATGTTTTTAATTATTCTGTCCTTCAAAATACGTTTCAAAGCCTTGCAGTTGACAGAGGTCAGACAAATAGTTCTGTGACTGCAAGGCTTACTTCTTCACCCTGTCTTCCTGCTCTTTGCTGCTGACATTTTATTTGTTATCTCCCAGCTGCACGGCTTAACTCTCGGATTTTGTAATACCCCTCAGTAGTTACTTGCTACAGGAGTTGTATTTAAGGTGCCAATTCTTTCACATTTCTGGAGCAGAGATTATCATAGTTATTCTTACTTGATGCAAGAGTGATAGCAGTGGCCAGGAAGAAGCCAAATCTAAACTTGCTTTGGACAGCAGGAGAAGGTCTGTAAAGGTTGCTGTATCAGACCATCTATGGTCACTTTGGACTGGAAGTAGCTTCAGGCATCTCAGTGATGTGTTCCTTGAACTCAGGTGGGATGAAACTCGAAGGGCAATCCAAAATGCTTGCCCTCGAAAATGATCCCTCAGGACCTACCCTTAAGATTGCAGACACAGTCTGCAGTCCACAGCTGCAATATTTCAATGATAATATTCAACATGCCCAAGCTGCTCTGGCCCCTGTAGCACAACTGATGAGCAATTTCTCCGTGCTGTCATCGTCGCCTGAGTCATCTCTTGGGGCTGTGATGCTCTGGAACAACCAAGCAAATGCCCTTGAGGGACTCTCCCACAGGGGCTTAGCTCTTCTAAAACACTCCACAGAGAAGTTCATGCTTTGTAGGATAAGAAGGTTTTCAAGTTTAAATCCTTTATTTAGGCTCAAATACGTAAGAATAGAAATAGCACTCGTATCTTTTTTTCCTTTCCTCCCTTCAGAAGTGCAGTGCCACCTAAAAACCTAATTGCTAATACGATGCCTCAGCACAGATTTTAACATCTCCCTGCATCGCTTCCATTTTCAGGGAGAAATTACAGAATTCTATTTGGGTTATAATTAGCATATCATTATTAGCGGCAGGAATAGCTATAAATATATCTAACTGGTGGCTAGCTTAGTAACCAGCACACATCATCATTAAATTTTCTTTAATTTTTTTGTGCACAAAGGCCTCATAATTCTGCAAAAGCAACGACTGAGCCTAACTAACTAACTCTGGATATAATTTATGCTAATTAATTTCACTGTTTGCAGGAATGAAGACTTATATAATATCTGTGGCAGGGGTGGTGGTGTCACTTGCAGTGGAAAGGGTCTGTGCAAATATTCTGCACCTCAGGTGTGGATACATCATGAATTCTTGTTTGATCTCTTTCTCTGGCATATGATGACAAAAGAAGGAAAAAAGGATAATAAAAAAGTCTCCAATGTACGCTTTTGTATAAGATATGCATAGGTCACAGCATGATGAAGTCCTGGTATTTTCCCTTCTCAGCTGTGGAGGAGGTGTGGAGGGTGTGCAGGGCGCAGCTGTCAGTTTCCCCCCCCAATCTACACACCCTCAATACCTTTTAAAGAGAAGTGATTTTGCATTTTTCCCTCAACCAAGCACTGTTCTCAACAACAGAAAAATAACACCAGCTTTTTCCCCAAATGCGTTAAGGAAAAAAAGGTGCTGATCTCTCATGACCATCGTCTCCAGCTCAGTAAAGCCACAGTGCTGGGAGAATGGTGCCTTGTGCTCCCTGCAGATTCCCCAGGTCAAGTCAATCTCATCTTCATCTCTAATAAGAAAATGATTCATCGGCGAGGTGATCTTTCTGATTTGGAGGCAGAACGCAGAGCTGGGGAAAGAAGCTTCACAGAAAAGATACATGGCCCTCTTTCGTGACATGCAGCTCACACTCAGCACTGTCAAGATCTGCTGCCCTTCCCAAGGTGTCTCCTGCCTGAGAAACCATACTGAGACACCTCTGTTAGATTTCCTGCTCACCCTCTGTCTTGGTCTGTGACCTTACATGGGACATTTTATGTCTCTGTGCTTCAGTTTCCCCTCTCATAAAACTAGGACAATGGATATGCTTCTTTGTAAAGTGTATTGTGGCCCAAAAGGAAAAAAGTTACTTCTGTAAGGTATTATTAACTAACAATATCATAAAGCCCAGCTATAACAGAACTAAGCATTTTCTAAATTTGCCCTTTTTTTCCTTCTCTGAGCATGGATTTATAAGCTGTTATCAAAGGGTAAAACATAGTATTAGGTGTGGCCCCCACTTCAGTGGCTCAGGACATAACAGACAGCAAAAATGCACAGCAAAACTAGAACAGGAACACTAGCTGCCTTTCTCTGGGAAGCCAGCCCAGTGCCCCAGCCTTGTGAAACAGCTTAGTCCTCTGTGTAAATCCAAGTCTCCTTAGATGCCTCCCTCTCGCACAGGTCCCTTTCAGAAATATGAGGGATATGGATGAAATAGGAAAGGAAACGTGTATGTGTGAAAGCACTCAAAGAAACAACAGTCAGGTTTAAAGGAATGGTCTATAGTACTGAGCCAAGGAGACCTCTGGGGAACATGCTGTTTACATCTGGGCACAGATGTAAACATCAGCTCTGATAAGGTCCCAGCATTGACCTGCCAGCAGGAGATCTCTGGTTTGGTAACAGGAGGAGGACAATGAGGTTCCAGCACATCACCTATACTATCGTGCTAAGAAAAGGACAGATGATGCCCTTAAAGAGATCCAGGATGAGACAGAGAGAGTCAGCAACGAGTTACAGAAGAAGAAATAACCAAATTTGCAATGTAAAGGTAACTGTTAATTCCTGAATGTTTTAGAAGACCTGTTCAAAAAAAACCGTTTGGTTCCCTGTCAGTCAAGAAGAACCCAAGAGACAGAGTGAGGACTTCAGTTTCCCACGAGAGTCATCTCGGCCACAGCACTTGGATACATATGCCTTGGTGTGCAGAGTATGCGTGTAAGAAAAAACCAGTTCCAGATCAAGTTAAATAAAATAAAATGTCCTTCTCCCTTCACAAGGTCTCACACTGAGTTTTGTTACAATTAATTGTGACACTCTTATTTCAGCTAGTTTTAATCTAGGCAGCTTCTCACTGAAATTGATGCCATGTTTAACTATCCTGCTGACCACAAGCTGAGGAGAACCATCAGGATAATACATACACCCATTGTGAAACCTATTCTGTGCTAACCTATCGTGACTCAAAAGCTGGTTGTTATTGCACTACTGGATACAAAGGCTCTGAGGCAGAGTGGGATGCTTGGTGAGCTCATTTGCATCTCATTACCCAGCATGCTCTTCCTCCTCAGTGCTATTTTCATAGTGGCATTGTTGTCCGAGCCCTGGGAACAAGTGAAAAGATTTGGTGACTTTGGATGCATGCAGTTCTTTTCTACTTGCTTTGCTCTCCTTTTATAATGAAAAGCTTTGCAAAGTGGTGGAAATGAATCGATTTTCCATTTTTAAGACTGCATGGGTGTGGGTTTGTTTTTTTGTTTTTGTTTTTTCTTTTCCAGTAGTTTAAGCTATCAGGAGCAAATCTTGAATAACAAATAAGATTACAGAAATGTGAGCCTAATGTTCCTCTCTACGAGGCGCTCAAGCATGAAGGTTTTGATCGAAGAGTAAGAAATGAGATTTAACTTCCTTCTGATTTAAGTTTCATTTGTTCAAAGAACCTGTTTCAGCAAAATGTGATTGCAAGCTCATTATTCAGTGAAGGGCAAATATCTTCAATCGCAATCTAGTAAGATCAGCAGCTTTTTCTGTATTACAAGCCTCAGCGAAGAGAACTGAACATACTGGCTTCTGTCATTGTCTACATCTGAGACTGTGATGATTTCACTCTGTCCAATTCATTGCAAAAGCTGTAGCTTCCAATTAAATGTATAAGTTGTCAGCCAGAGTAAGTGTCTATCATTTGAGCCAGATCAGTTTTGGTTTCTGGCAGTTTTACTGCATCAAAGGGTTGATTTACAGATCAGTTACATTTTTTTTATTCAGTATTGAAGGGAATAAAACTGCCTCAAACATGGGACTCAAAACAACACTAAGTTACCTGTTTTCCATAGTTTTCAGTATGTTTTAACGAGTTGGAAATAAAACTTCATTCCTCAGTGACTTGATAGTTTTCAACATGCACTTTAAAAATAATTCAAAAAAAATAAACTCCAAGCAAATCTAAGAACCTTAACATCATGTTCTTTAACAACATCTAGCACACAAAGACTACATTGTACCCTATAAATGTCAACGAATTCAGCACCAAAAGCTTGTGTGAGGTATGAGGTTAGCCCCTTCTCGGGTTAAACAGATTTCTCCCATTTTACAGATAAGGAATCTTAGCTATAAAAGTAAAACTACGTGTTGAAGACTGGCGCTGTGCATAGCAGAAGCACATTGAAAACACTTCAGTCTCCCAGGTTCATCTTTTAAGAATCTGAGCAATTTTGAGAGTTCTTCTTGAGATAAAAAAAGGGTCAACGTAGGTAAAAATAAAGCACAAATACTTGACAGAGAGTTTCTATGCAAGGAAAAACGATGAGTTTTGGGGTTTTTAAGGCTAAGACTCGGTACCTCCTTAAAACATGCGGAGCGTTTGCTCCTTGGGCTTCTTGTGGCAGGAGGCTGAGTGGCATTTCACAGCAGGATCCTGTGACGATGCTTTGAAGTGTTTGTGCTGTATAACCCTTGATGAATCAATTAGGCCTCCTCACTAACCCAAATTACTCTTTTCACTTGTGGTATTGTTTTTACAGCAATAGCACCGCCCTAAATCTAGAAACTGGTCTTGTAGGATCCAACAGGATCAGGTTATAACTGCTGTCGGTAGTTTTTGGTGAAATTGAAACACCCGGAAGTAAAAGGTAAATGGATTAGGTTTTAAAAACATTTAAGATGGAGGAAATCACTGTCAGGTAGCTTCTCAACAGTACCTACCCCGTATCTACTGAGGCACGCTGAGCTAAGAGCCACTGTGTGGGCAATCATGGAGACACGCAGGAGTTGGGAGCAGAGACTGGAGACTGCTTGGCAGCTGGGATGGGGCTACATCAGAGTCAGGACAGCCACAGATCTAATCCCATGAACAAAACCCCACTATTTTCAAAAGGGCCATGATACCTGGTAACAGCGACAGACAGAGCTGAGTGCACTGCTGAGGAGCTGGGCAATCCTGGTGGCTACTTCAAAGAGTGGTGATGGTGGTTCAAAACCAGGAGGGCACAGAGAGCTACAACGGCCTTTTCTCTTCCAGCAGAAATGCTTAAATGAGCAGGAAGAAAAGAGTCAAGGTAGCTACAGTGTAAAGTAGCAAAATAATCAACAAGAGTTCATTAAAAAGTGAAATGAGCAAACAGTTCATTAAAAGTTCACTAAGACATCCTATGTCCCAAAATAATTTTGCTTTGTCAGTTAAAGGAAGGAGGACAAAGAAGTGAGAGTAAACACATTTTTAGTACATGGATTTTTCCAAGAGTCAGTAATACTTCTGCAGCCAAACCACCAAAACCTCTCTCAAAGCCAAGGGCCAGCGCAGGTGCCATGGAGCAGAAGAGGACCCCGGTTAACCAGGTAAGACCCACTGTACTTGCATCCTACCTGGCTGACAAACATCCTTGTACAGTCAAAGTAGAGAAGCAGGCACCTCTTAAGCATGATTTATATGGGTTTTTTTAGATATCCAAGCTAAGAGGAGATAAAATGTAGTTTAGAGGCATGTCTCTCTCTCCAGTCACTATAAGGGCAGTTTACAGATGGTGCAGATCACTGCAGTTTGGTAGGGGGAGTCACAGCCTCTAAGTCCTAAGATAAAAGCCCCATGAGGCAGATGAGGGAGGCAAAATGGGATTGTCTCTTACCCCCACAGGTCCTACTGGAATTGGGGCTGTAAATGTGGCTTTATGGCACGAATTAGAGCAGCCCCAGAAAGCTGTGAAGCAGCTCTCCGCCTCTTATTTTAAGCTACATCACTCTCTTTCCCATCACTGATATTTCTCCGGGAGGGTCTGCGGGCAGGCCCTTTCCCTGTCTCTGTGCAGGAAGGGACCTCTCCTGTCCCACGGCTCAGACGGTTCCTTCATCCTCCAGCCACTGGAGTTCAAGGAGGGAAGACAGCACCTGCGACCCCTATTTCTGCCGCCGCCATAAATTCAACTTTCCATTAAATTTTTATTTCTAGGTCACGACAAGAATGATAGATTAAAAACAAAAATAGCTGAGCATTCAGTATGGAAGCTGCTGCAGCACAGCACTTCCAGCCTGCCAGACCCCAGACAGCCTCCAAGTATGCCAGTTATTGATTTTCATACCAAAACATTTACACTGGCACGACCCCCAGTGAGTGCAATTATATGGGCATAAAGGTGCTTTATACTAGCATAGATTATGAGATAAACAAGCTCATTTATACCGCTGTAACTGCATTCACTTCAGGGTATTTGTACCGCTTTAATGATACCAGCGTAGTTAAAGCAATACAACTTGTGTCTACAGACAAGACCTCAGCCTGATGGTAATTAACACGGGCATTTCCAGCCACCCTGAGCAGCTGAGGTTAGTGTTAGAAATAGCAACTGACCCATAACAATTTGCAACAGCATCAGAAACCTCCATAAAACAGCTCCACCTTCAATTGCTTTTTCCACATTTGCGGGAAGGACGTTTATTGTGCCCCTTTTACCAGGCGGCCTCAAGAGCGAAAAGTTGCTTGTGGCCACTTTTCTCTCGCGTCTGGACAGCAAAACAAAAAAAAATAATCAATTCACCCAGTGACATTTTGCTGTGAAAGAGCGAAGCCAGCACAAAAACGCTGATAGAAGTGGCGGTTAACCCTGTGCTACCCTCATTGTTCCTCATTCACCAGCTCCGAGTGCTGGAGCAGCCCGCGGAGCACGGGAAAGGGGGCTCTGCCATCTGTTGCTAGGGCTGACATCACCCCTGTTTGCTCAGGCACTGCTCCTCGGGGCTGTGTTTGCATCATTAATCAGCACCGGCCCTGCGCTGGCCCATTCAGCAGCGCCGCGGCTGTCAGCTCTGGAGAACCTCACCGCAAAAAGGAGCTGCCAAAGCGCTTGGCCTCGCTCGGAGAGAGGTTTGGATACACATCAAGATTGCTTTGGACAGAGTATTTGTCAACTCATCCTGGGAGAAAGTGCGCCCTGCACAGTACGCTACTTGACAAAGGGAGGAAAAACAATCCCAGAAAACCACCCCCACCTCCCATAAGCACTCTCCACAGGTTAAACTTCACTCCAAGCCACAGAAAACCAAATTGCTCTTTCCCTGAAACCAGGTTTGCCAAGAGGCTGCCGAACCCATCGAAGTGATAACGGATACACATCACTTGATTTTTTTTTCCTGAATAATACTAGCACAATCTCACAGGAAACAACAAGAAACTCCTTAACCAGAAAAAAAAATAAAAAGAGGTTTAATAAAAAAATGGGCTGCCAATGCAGACAGGGAGCAATGCTGCCATTGGACAATCAGGGAACAGAGGCACAGAGGGGCTTAGTGACTTCCTCAAGGTCAAACACATAGAAATGCACAAGCAGGGAAAGACTGAAGCACTGACTACAAATACTGCAACAGCACAGACACCAACCAGACACACGGACTCCTCATTTCCAACCATCCTCTATTTTCCCAAATGTCCGAGTGGGCCATGCAATACTGGGATAAACAAAGGGCATGTCACGTTGGAAGTACATAGGGCATAAATATGGAAAATGCTGAACGGAACTGACATATATTGAACCGGTTTCTGGAAATACGCAAATGTCCATAAGGAGTTGTTTCAGCTTTTCTTCCTTGGGGAAGAAGAGGAGAACACAAATTCGGGTTTCTTTTACAGGCAGATCTGTTCGAAAAATTAGTAATTCTTTAAACGTGAAACATCAGATGAGAGTCATCTTGAGACTAAGACACTTGAATTTAGGTGTCTGCATGTGATGTAGAGAGCTCATGAGTGTTCAACTCTGTTTCCTACACACAAGCATCTAGGGCTTTGGGTATATCTCCCAGCCATAGCACCCGCAGGACTTCTCATTTAGCACTCCATGCCCACATCTGGAGTGCTTTTCTCCCAGTTTGAGGGATAAAAAGAAAATGTTACTTTTCATTCACGCTCCTGCAACACAGTGATGGGGAAAAATCATTTAAAGAACAACTTAGGTTCCTACTTCCAGCGATTTTAATTTAATTTTCGTCTTATGTGGCTGTTTTCCAGACTGTACCTGGCATCAAGCTAATTCATACCTTCCTACACTGCTCAGCACTAGTGATAGACTCACTCCCAAGTGGTTTTGACAAAATTGGGCATCAAAGGAAGTGCTTTTCTCACTTTCCAGCAGTTGTGAGAGCTGTTTTTTGTTAAAAACCCAACCAAAACCCACCCACACCTTTTCATTACAGTGTTTTTAATTTCAATATTTTTTTCTCTAAAACTAGGCGTTTGGATATGAGGATCCCACTGTGCTGTCTAATAGTCTCTCTCCATGCCTTGATGTAACTCCAAGTTCTCACAGAATCTCAAAGAGACAAAACCTACTGCTCAGAGGAAGCTGTCTCAGTGGGTTGTCCATCCCAGGGGAGTGGAAGCTGTAGTAAAGGCATTTAGACTGCTGTTCTCAAAAAGAACAAAGAGGTATTTTAAATTTTGATTTTTGACCCCCAAAAAATCAAACTTGTATTTTTTAATGGAAAAAAAGCCCCAAACCCACAACAAAACCACTCAGTCTCTCCTGTGCTTTACACAGTGATGTATTGGACAATGCTCTCAGGCACATGGTGTGATTCTTGGGGGTGTCCTGTGCAGGGCCAGGAGCTGGATTTCGGTGACCCTTGTGAGTCCATTCCAACTCAGGGTATTCTACGATTCTGTGATTCTATATAAGTTTGAGGCATGTCACCAACTGAAAATCCTCCTGGCAGAAGTGGTTTCTTGGCTGATAATGTTTGGTTTCTGTAGCACTGTCATCCCCTGACTGTGCAAATCCAGCAGCCTGGAAGGACTAAGGAGCCAAGTTAGACCCCAGCTAGACCTTGAATGAGTGTGTTCACTCAGGGCTGCAAGCAGATGTATCTATTTTCTTGCTTTTCTCAATACTCAGCCACCCATGACAGCAGCTTCAGAGCACGAATAGCTCACTTGTTCCCTGTCCTCTTATCCTAATTGAGGAAGCAAAGGCTTGGCTTTGGACAAGGGTCTGCAGGAGGATACTGTGCCTCCATTCTTGCTCCACACTGCCCTTTCCACAGGAATGATACCACCAGAATATACAACCTTAAATGGAGTTGTTTGATAGCTCTGCAATAAAACATGTAAAGGCAAAAAAAATCACACCTTTCCCAGTAATTTCATGAGACCTACATCATGGCAGCACCATGCTGTCACAGGAACAGCATTAATATTTCAGTTGAAAAGATTCCAAACACCACAGAGAACAAAAGTCATCTTGTCCGGTTTTGTCTAAGTAAATCTGGGTGTCCTGCCTAAATCTGTAATCCAGGTTTCTGCTGTAAGAGATACAGGAGGGCCTGCTGGGCAGTCTGGACTGCCTCTCTCTCCAGGACCTACAGATCAGTCTGCATGCCTGGCTTAGCACAGAAGCCTAACGCTGAAACAGTGACAGTAATTAAATAAGAGGAGACTGAGGGGAAGACCTTGTGGCAGCCTACAATTTCCTCACCAGGGAAAGCAAAAGGCAGGCACTGATCTCTTCTCTCTGGTGACCAGAGACAGGACCCGAGGGAATGGCGTGAAGTTGAGTCAGGGGAGGTTTAGGTTGGATATCAGGAAAAGCTTCTTCACCCAGAGGGTGGCTGGGCACTGGAACAGGCTCCCCAGGGAAGTGGCCACAGGACCAAGCCTGACAGAGTTCAAGAAGTATTTGGACAATACTCTCAGGCACGTGGCGTGACCCTTGGGGACGTCCTGTGCAGGGCCAGGAGTTGGACTTGACGATCCTTTGTGAGCCCTTTGCAACTCAGGATATTTTGTGATTAATCCCATCCTTCAGTGTCAGCAGCACCACCACAAAAGCTGTCCTCATCACTCTTTGCTCTCCCCTCTCCCCCCTTGCCCATTCCATATATTTAGCAGGCACCCTGGGCAGCAGCGTGCTGGTATTCAGAAGTCTGGGTTTCTTTTGGCAATTTAGTCCCGAGTTTTAGCTGTTTATACAGGAAGACTTAATGAGTACAGTTACTTGTGTGAAAACACAAGCATCTGTGGTTGTGATTATGGCTAAATTCAGCCTGCAACCTCAGCTGTCAATAGTTTATTATCTTTTAAAAAATATAATAAAACTAAATCACATCCTCTAATTATAAAGGAACCATTTTGAGAAGCCTGAAAGAGGTGACCTGCACCTTGTGGGCGGGAGTGCGCTTGCTGTGCGACCTTCCCGTCACCCGAAGCCTAACGAAGCAGAAATAATTGGGAAATTCCCTCCGATGTCACCTCTCAGATTGCGCTTGCCGCTTCTCAAGGCTGTCATCGCCTGCTCGCAGTAATCGCTGCTGGCACAGGACGTGCTCGTACCACGCTGCATTATTAGCAAGCTGTCAGACACCGGCGACGCAGAGCCCCCGTGCCAACACACAGAGACTTAGAGGGGTAATAATGTTGTTTGTTAGGTAAAAATAACTGAACTCTTAGCGTAAAAATAAAACCACAACACAAAACTCTAGTCTTTGGTTGAATGCTGTTTTCTTTCTTTCCCAGTGCCAAGCTCAGGAACGGGTTTATGAGGTGGGTACAAGCTGATGTTGAAGAGCAGTAATTTATTTGCGGAGTTCTCTCTGCAAGCCTACTAGGGTTGCTAGGGGCAAATACTTGCTATGTTATAATGGCTTTTTATAGGCCAGACAGTGCCTGTAAACCAAGCCCTGAGTAAGGACTTGAACACAACCTCCACTCCAGGGAGAGCAGCTCCAGGAGGCACCACGGCTCCGACACATACTCCCGGGTCCCAGTTACCCGCACACTTCCCTGCCATGTCCCCAGGGCAGTCACCCACCGTGGACCCATGACAGTAGCAAATCCTGGCACAGCTCCCCAGGAAGCCCAGAGGCAGGAGGAGAAAAACCCACACAGTCCTCATTTCCCTGCTCCCAGCACAGAAATGGAACAGCGAGCAGTGACCCTCTGCACACTACACCCTGCGTTTGGAGCAGCCGAGAAAGGAGCAGGGGGATTCGCACTCTCCTGTAAAAAATACCCATCAAAAGTCCAAGTCCAGCTGTCAAACAGTTAATTCCTTTAAACCATCTTCCTCTACACAAGGAACAGCCCCTCAGTTCTGTTTTCAACCTAACACCTCATTCAAATCTCTCCTGGAGCCCATAAAAACTCTGTGAAAGGCTGTAAATAGTTCAGGAAGAACAAGTCCAAGTTCCTTCCCTCTAACCGGCTCCTCAACATACACTCTTTTCCGCTTCTCCTGTTTCAGCTGTAAACACGGGATACAGGGATACTATCAATTTGCAGCAATGATGATTGTACAAGTATCACAAAGACAACAGGATAATAAAACAATTTACAGCCAAGTTGAAACACTTAGCAGCTGGCCTCCTCTCTATGCCCATGATATCAATAACCAAAATTTCCCCTTCTAGAACAACTGCAGCTTAGGAGCTTGGATCCTGTACCTCTGCACTGTGCCTGTATCTGTGCATGTAGCATGGGATGGCATTTTTCCAAAGGATATGCACTATATTAAATGGAAATAAAATATGACCATATACTTCCTATCCTCTCCAAATGACTGATTTTAAGATTCATTTACAGACACAACTTAGAAAACTGACAAAATCTTTGTCATTTCCAGAAAAACCTGAGAAACAGGCACTTGGTGTGTTTCTTGGGGTGTCCTGTGCAGGGCCAGGAGTTGGACTCGATGATCCTGATGGGTCCCTTCCAACTCAGCACATTCTATGATTCTGTGACGTTTTTCTGAAACATTTATTTCTTGCTTATACAAATGGTCAATACCTGATCTGAAAGCAGCGTTTAAATCATCAAAATTTTTTAAACTGGCACTTAGGAGAACAGTTTCACACATGCCCATCCTGATACTGAAGACCTATTTTACTAATATGAGCAAAGGCTGGGTAGATGCTGGATCCGTGATAATGATATTTCTTGTCCTCAAAACATCTCTGAGAAAGAACATGGTGAACAGCATACTGGACTTAAGAGTTTTGGCTCTGTCATATCAACTCACCAGCTACTTGGCAAAGGGATAAATGATCAGTCACCAGCATCCATTCTGTCAAATCTCATCATGTTTCTTACCACAAGAGTAAGAATTGATGTGCTGCTGATGTTTCTACCCTCACGAATCAGAGCCAAAGGCTAAGAGGAGTGATCAGCAATAACCAGAGCTCGCACCTGCCGAGCTGCTCCACTCTTCCACATCCATGCAAGATCCACAGAAACATCTAGGTCAAACTGTTGCTAGAAACCAGAAAAGGCTGCAGCCTTGAATGGCTGCAGTGCACTGGAATGCTGGCAATGTCTCTCTCTGAGCCAGCTTACCAAGCAAACAAGCCTGCACCTGAAAGAATTGTAAGTAACTGAAGTTAAGGCTCAGCAGGACAATTAGAGTTATTGTGCTCTTAAGCATAAGGGTAAAAACAGTATTTCAACAACTACTTTTAATTTTCAAATGTAATAATCTGGGGCGCCACAACTGAAGGTACCTTAAAAATGTTTTTAGAAGACTGAAGAACTGCATCGTGTAATCAGATCATTGTTTCATTTTGGGTGCCCCTAAACTGAAGCAACTGAAGTTCCTAACGAACTGTTTTCATAATGGATCTGAATTAAACTAATGACTTTAAAATAAGGAGAGAAAGTACTTCTGTGTTAATATGTGGCACATGAGCACAACTCTTAGGAGTCAGTCCTATCTGCTAAACTCCTCTTTTCATGGTGAGCTCTGGTACAGATGTTACCATATCCAGTGTCCCTCCTATCAATCACTGAATGTGAATTCATGCTTTCTGTCTGATGACTTGACGATCTTAGAGGTCTTCTCCAGCCTGAATGATTCTGTGATTCTATGCTTTGCCAGCACATGGTTACATCTCTGGCTCCAGATCTCTGGCTCACAGGGAAGGACTACCTACAGCTGAAAGCCATCTACTGCAGCAGAGCAGGCTTAGAGCTTGAGCCACTTCCTCACACCCAGTGCTTGGGAATGCTGCTGTGAGAGATCCAGGCAAGAGTCCACCTCTGCCAGCAATGGAAAAAAGAAATCCACGAGGAGATAAAAAAGTCGAAGGTTCCCGAGTGATCTTTATGCATACTGAGGCAATATGAGAATTTGGATGCTGCTGCTTCTCTTTAGACAACCTGGGGAGCATGTAAAGTGGGGCAGAACAGCTAAAACTATTGCTCTTCTTTGGGTAGAAAAGCAGGGGAATCCAGACAAGAAAGATATGAACAGATTTGTATACACGTACAAATAATGAATGCAAGAACAGAATTCTGAGGCTACAACCTTTTTAGGTCTCATGGGGAATATATCAGGCTTCTCTGTTGAACAAGGATGGGAGGAAAGCAAGAAGCAATGATGATGGTGGCCTCTTTACATGTGAGGCAGCTGATGGGTAAGACAGACCTGTCTGACTCTCCTATTAAGAAAATTTTACAAACATCTGTACCTGATACACTTGTCAGAACATGATGAGTCCAGATAGTCAGTGATCAGGCTGACAACTGCATCAGTTTCTCTTTCGCTTGGGTAGCTCCAAGGAGTAATCAAAGCTGCTGTCAACTAGAAGCCATTATTTAAAAAAATTTGGGGATCAAGCATATCTCTTCTCAGCAGTTCCACAAACACCCTGTTCAGTGCCTGTTTGCCAATGAGATGGTATTTTCTCGGCATAAGTTTATCTGAGATTTGCACTTGTGCTTTATCCATCTGGTCTTATGGGATAATTCTTGGCCATCTTTTTTTCTCCTTATTCCTAATGCATTCTTTGCTTATTTAGTTAAGTTGAGGAGTACATTCAATTTATTTTGCCCTCACAAATAAGCATTACGGAAATCTACTTCTTCCTTTGAAGATGCTAAGCTGTCCCTTTAATAGACGAGGATTACGAAGACCGTGAAAAATCCCTGTGCCATTAATATATCTTCACATGTATACTGTTAACAGCAAAATTAGGAGGTTAATGTGTCATTTTGACAGTACCAGTTTTTAGTGGACAATATCATTGTATCCCATCATCTCTTTTTCTACTAAACCACTGGACTGTCAAGAAAAGTTACCAAAAGTCTGTCCTCAACCCAAGGAAGACCACTTTCCATATCTGTGGATAAGATGCAGTTTACATTAAAGATGGGAATGGCATACACAAAGTACAAATAACTACCAACACTTTGAAGACACCACAGCAGCAATTCAGTGAAATATGACATCCATGATGGACCAACAGGGATGATTTACACAAATTTGACTTTGGGCTTCTGTATCTACACATCTTGTTTTTCCGTTTTTGCATAGATTATTTTTCTTCTCTCACACACACACACATAAGGATGTAAAAAAGTGAGTAACCTGCAGCTAAATGGACCAATTTTTTTTTGTTTTTCAGGAGGACTTAAGGTAATTTACACTTGCACCTATGAAAGTGAAGGATCTGTCAAGGCCAGACAACATAGCTAGCAATCAGTAGCTCACTAGATCCCTATTCAAAGTTGTAATTACATTTGCATCTGCCTGGACAGTAGGGGAAAGGTGGAGAGAAGCAAAAAGGCAGACTGCTAACAGCCTGAGTTACAGCTGTTGTGCAGGTATTCCCTTTGGCAACCCCGTAAGGGTGGCCCTGTGCCGGACTCACTGAGATCTGAAAAGAACCACAGAATCATAGAATTGTTTGGGCTGGAAGGGACCTTAAAGAACACCTAGTTCCAAGCCCCCTGCCATGGACAGGGACACCTTCCACTAGATCAGGTTGCTCAAAGCCCCATCCAGTCTGGCCTTGAACACTTCCAGGGATGGGGACTGTGAACCTCTCTTTACAAAGGAGACAAAACCAGGGGTTAGGAGGCACTACATTCTCTTCCTCGCTCTGAAGATCTCTGAATGCTTGCATAACGCAGAATACACTGCAAGCAATCTTTACTGATTCAGGTCCAAAACATGAGATGCTAGTTTGAGAAAATTGTAGGGGGGTCGGCATACCTCAAGACTGGACTCTGAGGCATTACATATAAATACAGTATATTTAGTAATAAAAACACTGGAAAAGTGAATGGACAAAAAAGTTAGTTTCAATTTGTTAGGTTTTGTAGGGAAAATCTTCAGTAAGATTTACTATGTGGCAAAGTAACTGAAGACAACAGCCCTCATTCTCCAATTTTACACTACCCTAACTCTGCTGACTCCTCTGTGGCCGCTTCCCATTCATGCTATTGTAATTTGGATGAGAACTAGACCAAGCATCCTCATGAAATTTTAATTAAACACTCAGCACAAGCGCTCAAGAACATTTTTAAAACTGCAGCAAGTGGAAGGAAGTGCATAGAGTAACCGGTTGGGAATGCTGCTGTAACGCCGAGACAGAGACGCTGTGTTAAGCCTGTTTTTGAAAGACTGAAGCAGCCCCAAAGAATACATCACTGACACAGAAAATTACCAAACATTTATAAATAATACAGTATGCTCAAACCTATCACACTGCAAACAAAACAGATCAGCAAGCTATCGAGCAGCTGATGAGAGAGGACGACACGAAGTCAGCCAGCCTGAAGTCAGCCAACTGATGACAACTGGTGTCAGCGACAGGGCAGGTGAACTGAGGTTTTAACAAGGGCTGTAGCAAGGGGGCTGCAATGGTGCGAGGTGCCTTCATGGTCCTGACTCCTCTTATAACTGCTTCAGGCTCCCGAAGCTACAGCCATGGCTGACACCCTTCAGCCGCCGGCAATTTCTGTGAGAAAAATCGAGGTAGAGGGAGTGGGGTACGAGGAGTGAAAGGAAAAGCACGATGCCAGAGATTATCCCCAGCAGCAGAGTGGAAGTGACATTGAAAGCAAGCTTCACAGACAAAAGACAAATGCAGTCAAGAAATCTTACGTACTATTAAAAGGCTCTGCAAACGGATATGCCTATTGTGAGCAGCAGTGTAATTGGCTCTCTTTAAGTCTGAATGTCACTCAAAGAGTTTAGCAAGATGTAATAAATTATATCTGTAAGGAGATTCTTTTCCTGAGCCATCACTGAACAGTAATGTTAGATAATAGGTCATAATGCTACAACTGAGTGCTTCTGTCAGGCAGAAATTTAGGTAAACTCACATTGCTTTATTTACAGGATTTGACCGCCAGGGTCAAATCATCACATCAAATCAAAATTGGTAATGAAACTTAATGGATTCTAGCTATAGAAACTAAACCGTGCTGTAAAATCCACCTCCCTTCTCTTGTTGACATCCAAGTGCCACAGGCAGACTGATGTTCACTCATAATGTACCCTTAGTTCAGCCTTTTTTCCTGAGGTAACAAGATCGCAAGATTGCGCTGCCTGATAAAAGCCCACGATCACTTTTGCACTGCCTGGTAAAAGCCCTCAATTATATTTATAAGGTGATTTTAACAAAAATTAACAGAAGAGTACAGGTCTCAATTACACTAATTTGATATAACTTGTTATAGATCTCAGAAAAAACCCCAGCTGTAGACAGTTGAGGCACAGCAAGCTGAGGCCAGCGGTGGTGGATCTACCCACGACAGCAGGTTGAAGCCTCAGTACCAGGAGACACCAGAGGGGATGGCCAGTCCTGAGCTCCTGACTCTGTCTGGGGTGTGAATCCAAAACCTTATATCCCTCCTCCTCAGAGAACAGCCAACTCAAACCTCAAGGTGTTTGTGCGGAACCACATTGAAACAAACTATCTGGTTCCTCCTGCAGGTACTGCACCCAAGCAAAACAAAGTATCTAAATTTTATTGACTCGGAGAGAAAGCTCAAACTGGATCACCACTCTTCAGTGGAGCTCTTTGGTGCACAATCTCACTACAGAAATCCTCCAGTTTTATGTTGGCTATTTAATTCAATTGTGGTTCATCAAGAAACACCAGGGCTGCCTCAGCAGTAGAGAAGAACATTTGAACGTTCCCTCCCAGGTAAATGCTCACAGCCCCGTAACAGAAAGTCATATTTTCTCTTGCTGCCTCTGCAAAGCTTGCTGTGCTTTACTTCTCTCCTTCCATTACAGAAAATCATTAATTCTTTTTTTGCACTGAGAGTCAGCATAAAAGGAAGGGTACCGAAGGTATCATTATAGTGCATTTAACCTAGTACGCTCATCTCCTGGAAGAGGAAAAATGCCATCTTGAATCTTTGGGACGAGAGAACATTAAGCTTCTTGGATAAGTGCTACACAGCTACTGCATTATTTCACTGAAGACAGAGCCCATCCACCCTTCTCATACCCATCTTCAAAAACAGCCTGGCAATGACAAGGTGCAGGCTGCTCAACCCATCCAGTAGGATTTCCTCATGCACAGAGAAACCTTCCTGGATCAAGCTCATCAAGTTTACATGTGAATTACAATCCAGGCTGATCAGTCCTGCGTATACCACAGTGGACCCCAGGACCCTGGGGCATGGTGAGTGTTCCCTATTAACACAAATGAGCTGAAACACTGAAGAGACATCAGGGTTGTGTGCAAGTAATTATGGGTTTGGGACTGCAATATTGAATTTATGTCTTTAAATTCTAAGTCTCATTTCAGGCAACTGATGTTTTCTAGATCTGGCCCCTGGTGACTACTTAGCTGAAGTAGATTTCCTGTTGCCTAAGCATGTAATAATGATGTTTCACCAGAGTAACCACCCAAGTGTCCCTTCACAGCCTTTGGAACCTGGCTTCAGAAATGCTGACTTTTTAGAGGTCCATATTCAGTTAAGCAAATCCCATCCCAGGTGTTAATCTCACACGCAGAAAACCAAAACGAAACCACATTTTCTGTGGCCTGGAGGAAGTGCGCGCAGATCTGGGGGATTATATCGAGAGGGAAGCAGATGCTGGATGCTCGGATGCTTGCTGGGAGAGCTGGAATGACCACAGCAAGAGGAAGGGGACAGCAAAAGTGAAGTTTTGGCACACAGTCTGAATGCTCCTTCCCCGCCCCAGCCTAGCCTCAGGCACACTGCACGCACCGTGCTCGCCCGCGCACACCACGGCTCCATCGGTCGCACATGCACAACTCCACTCCCAAGGCTAATCCCAAGCAATTTCCTACAGACAGCTATAACACTCAAACAAGATGATTCCACAAAAATCTCCAAAGCAATTTTAGGAGTAAAACAGTGTTATTTTTTTTCCTGACAGTCTATATTAGAAAGCAAACTCACCCTTTGTGGCTCCTACTGTGTATCTTAACCTTTTCGATGCCACAGAAGGTGACAGGGCTGCATGAAGTCTAGGTTTGAGAATTCACATGCTTCTGTGCCCTAAAATTGTTATTTTCCCCAGCTGCAGCCTCTACCCACAGACTCTGGGTGACCTCCAGGAGTTGTTTGTTTTGTATTTGTCCTTTACAAAAACACGGTGACATGGAAGTGGTGCGAGCAGGGTTCAATGGCTGGAAGATCTGGCTCATGGTTTTGCATGGGGAGAGTAGATGGTTCTCACATGAAAACATGAGATTAGACATGATATTTTAGGACATTCAGTGGCATTTACTTAAGGAACGCTGTCTACTTTAAACCTGGTCCCTGTAAAAAAAAGAAACAAAAGAAGAGATAGCTCGTAGCTACTATAACAAAGCCTGCCATCAGTATGTCTCAAAGCAGTTAAAGAAAAGAAAATAAACAATACACCCACCTAAGACTTCCTCCAAAACATACTAATTTTCTAGTCATGTTTTACCACTTAAGTACAAACGAACTCCTGTGCAGATACAGATCTTTATCTTCTTTACCCAAACCCAAGTTTCATGCTATGGTTACAAAAAGGTTCCTTCAGCCCAGTCTTGAAACAGGGTTCTCCTGCCCAGATGGTGATGGATGAGGGTTGTGAGGACAGGCAGAACCTGATGCTATGGCCAGGGAAGGCTCATCCTCCTCGGTATGGAGCTGAGAGGCTGATGGTGCACAAGGTGTATGAGTCTGGACACCGGGATTGCATGGGGTCTGATGGGGCAGATGGGCGAAGCCTTCCACAAGCAGAGTAACATTCACAGTAGCCACACAGGCCAGGCTTTCTGAGACAAAAGACCATGCAAGCATGGAAAAACCATGGAAAATACAGGGCATACGTATACAACAGTCCTGCTCACACTGCTTGTACAGCTGTGCTGTTCCCACTCTGTCCTTTCCAAACAGAAAGCTCACACAGGCCTGAGTCTGGGTACAGATTCTGTGCACTGCTAAATGAGATTATGCAGTAATAAGGAAACAGACTCTAAAGCACTAGAGATGTAAGATTCCAAACTTCACAGGTAACAGAAAAATATTTGGAAAGAAAACCCCATCCCTTGAACAAAGAGAAGTAAAGGCACCAGGCATCAAGTAATTTTTTACACAAGATTCAATTTCAGGACAATTTGTTACTTTAAACACGTAATTCTTGTCAGATTTCAAGATCTGGACTGATGCAGGGCCCCAGACAACATTTACGTGGTCAACTGATCAGGAGGTACCTGGAATGAAGAGAATTAGGACTGGATTAAAACACTTCTCATGTCAGTGAAATAGATCCTAAACTTCATGGTAAGTGACTGATTTGCACTTGGATTTGCACAGGCAGATCCCTGAAGCCTGCGTGGGTCCCTGAGCAGCACCTGCAGGACTGACTACTTAGTCCTTGTTTGACTGAGGAGAGCTGTCAGAAGGCATCAAATCAGTGACAATTTTCATAAATAAGGAATTGATTAAAATTCTGCACAAGAATTTTCCTCTTAGAGAAAAGCTCAGAGAACCCACAAGATGCCACAGAAAGCAGCTGGCAGCGTCTCTCTCTGCATCTCTGGTAAATCACTCAGACTGAACCACGTTCAACACCTCCCTAAGGCTTGGAGCCAGTCCTGCCTCCCCGTTTTGTAGGGCCTGACTAATGCTTCCTGCAGGGTCTATGGCCACTTCTTCTGCAGCACAGCACCCGTCTGCAGCCTGGGAGAGGTCCTGCTGGGACATCCTGGCTGCTTGGGCTCAGGGGATGCAGGTATGGAGCCATCCTCAGAGCACAGAAGGGACTAAGCATGTAACTTCACAGCGATAACACGGGACTTTTACAAGGCCACGCAAGACTTCAAGTTGGAGCAAAAGCACAGGCAGCTCTGGCCAGCAAGCTCAAAACCCAGAACAAGGGCATCAGAATTAGTCCCTATATTGCTGTGAAACTACTACTTCACGGCCTGATAAAGCCTTATCATCATATTCGCAAATTATTTTTGAACCCCCAGAATGCTGGACAAAGCAGATGGAACAATTTAGATTAAAACCCCACAATCAAACTCAGTTTAAAACACTGACCCATTTGTAGTGTAAATGACTGAACTCCAGATCGCTTCACTGCACTCCTAGAGTCAGACAATGTCTTCAAATGCGAGAGAGAAAACCCCAAACCCACCAACAACCAAAAAAGCATTTACAGGTTATTCCCTAACCATGGCTAGATGTATTGCATCATAAAATGTCAACATCAAAACAATATAGAAAAAATAATTACAGACAGTGTTAGTGTTGTAAGCTGATAAGGACCAGATGGTCTTTTGTATTTATGGTTTGCCTTGTGCATACAAATGCTTTTGGGATCTAATTAGCCTTCTACAAAACTCAAACTGGGTAATTACTATCATTATCCCCTTTTCAAATAAATCTGAAGTCTAAACTGCAATTAAGTTTTTTATCTTACAATTCATATCTACGTATGTTAAGGATTGTTCTTTGCTATCTCTTCACAAATCTTCTTCCAGTGATTGACGTAAATAAAATGGAAGAGCTTGAAATAATTTTTAAAAGGATGATTTTGTACAAAGAAGAGTTTTTGGTTAGTGGAGTTAAAGCCTTCCTGAGAAATGTCACGTTTGCAGTGAAAAGGTTGCGGATTTCCCAACAATTTAATCCTGGCCCCCTCATGGCTGTTGCGTGTCCCATATTCCTACTGACAGCAATCGTTAAAAACAAAGAGCGGGGCACAACTGGCAGAGCTGCTGACAGACACGTACAAGGAGGTGCATAACTCCTCCTGTACGTACAATAATCATCCTTCAGATGACATGAAGTGGCAGTCACTCTAATTAATTTTGAACTTAGGCAACACATAGGCTGATGATGGGCTACGAAAGGGTAGTGGTGCAAATAATAAGCAAGAATGTCATTTTTATTGGTTTCTTGCCCTCAGGACAGCTCATCACATGACACAGGTAGCATGCTACAGGAAAGCATGACACTATAATAACGCACACCACTGAATTTGCTTAATAGGGAATTAATCAAAATCTGTCCAAAAATAGACAGCAGATGAGATTACAGTGTTATGAGCTAATCTTCTTCCACCCCCATCCCCGACAAATGATTATAGGTTACAGAACTGCACTGCCATTTCCTCTTGCAAGACAGAAAGTACTGAGTTAAAAGCTGACACTAAAAAAATAAAAATCCCCACAACAGTTCTGGTAATTAAGGGAGGACATACTAGCTGGTCAAAGTTTTGATGCAAATTCCTATTTTCCTGATGAAGTACTTTCATTTTATTTTACTGCTTCTGTGAAGATCATTTATAGACTATCAAAATCAGTATTAAAATCAGAGTAAATGCTGTTTCAATCTGGATGGGCTTTCTGATAGTAATAACAGTGATTTCTCGAGATAAACTCTGCAAACATTATCTTCTTTCTCATGTGAACTGAGTGGAAAAAAACACTTAAATTTGACTATTCTGTGAGGATGGGTTTAAGCATTTTCAACCCCCCGACACTATGCCAGGTATTTCGGACATTGGACCAGAGAAAGTAATTCAGGCTGGAAGGGACCTCAGAGAATCCATTTTGCCACATTCACCACGGGACTGCTCATCCTCTTCATCTTCAGTGCATGCTTTTGTGTGAATTTTTATTAAACTCTTTTTTTGCAACACCAAACACTGAAGCACTGAACTCAGCAGACAAACACAGGCTCCTATGCTGAAACAGAGAGATTCCCAATACTCCTGCTCCATTTCAACTCAGACAAGTTCCCATCAATGCCTGCGTTCCTGAGCCCACATCTGTCGCGTGAGGAGGGAAGAGTTTCACGCCTGGCTGAGTTTTGATGCAACTCAAATTAGTCACCTGCTTGTCTATCAGCTCATTTAGCTGCAGCGGTGATGGGTGAGTGTGCTTACAGCTTGCCTAAGTGCCCGGGCAAGGACAGGCAAGTGTGGCCATCTTGCCTCTCCTACCTCCTCATTCAGAGATTAATTCCTTCTGCTGACATAAGGAAAATCGAAATTCAACTCTTCCCTTCTCTTGCTCAGTAAGGACAAGAGATCTGAATCCAGGCCAGAAGGAATATTGCAGTTACCTGACAGGAGTTTTCTGGGACATCCCCTCCTAGTGCATCTGTTTCATTAGCAAAGAAATAATTGTATGTTCATGGGAGCAGGGACAGAAAAATAGATTTCTCTTTTCCCAGATGACTGCCTGTATCACCTGGCTACTGAGTCACTGTCACTGTCACTCTTTGTGGCCTAATTCTGTAATGATTTCCATGACAACAGAGCTATGTGCAATTTGAATATTGTGGAGTCTGAAAAAAAACCTTCACAGATAAAAATGCAAAGAAATATCACAGATAATATTAATAGCAAAAGAAAAAATGGAAAAACCAGCCACTACCCCGGAAGTAATCCCCGTCTCTGACTTCAGCAGACAATCTCTCTCTGTTTTCAGGTTGCAACAGAAACTGTTTATGGGCATCATAAAATTTTTTTCTGCCATAGTGAGATAAATACACGCTTAATTGCTGATTTCCTAATCTTCAATTAAGACAAAAAAAACAAACCATAAAACATTTCTGGCAGACCTTCATCCTTCCCTAGATGATACGTCTGTTAAACAGACAGGCCCTGTCTTGAAATGTTCTATTTCTTTGTAATGATTATAGGGTCAGAGAAATTTAGTATAATTCAGGTTGTAAGGGGCATGTGAAGGACATACAGAGCATTTTACTGCACAAATCAGGAGGAAAAGATCAGGTGGCTCAAGGACTGGCGGGATTTCGAGTATTTCCAAAGATGAAAACTCCACAACCTCTCTGAGCACCTGTTCCAGTGTCTGAGCATCCTCAGAGTGAAAAAGTCTCTTCTGATTTGTATCTGAAATTTCCTCTGTTGTGACCTGCAAGCCTGGAGTGACGAGGATAGGTAGACTGCAGATGTCTAAGGGCAGGGGAGGTGAATGCTACTCCAGTTGTTCTTCCACAGGCAGAGCAAACAATATCCTTCCCAGACTGCCATCACTTCCCAATTGCACACATCCTAGCAGACTGGCCATAATCTCAAAAAAACCAACCAAGTTTCCTGGTATCTTGGCATTGCAAACCAACACAAAATCAACACAGGATTGTGTTGTGGCTGTTTTGTAGTTTGTGGGTTTTTTTAAATTCTCCTGCCCTTTTCTCTTCAGTCTTCTAGTCTCATCCTTATCTTTACAGTGCTACACTACAATCTTATGCTTCCTTTGGCCATGGGAACCACTGAAAGAAAAGTGGTGAGAAGGAGGTTCACAGCCTTGTAAAGGGCTTGCCAGACTTCTGCTTGCACGAGCCATGAGTGGCGGACTGCTTACTCCTGCCCTTGTTCTCCAACGAGAGGATGGGACTACCTGGATGAGGGCTGACTGGTGCAAATGTACGCATCCCTGAGTTCACATGTAAGCCTCTCTAATTCCTCCATGGGAATCTGTAAAGCTGGACTTCTTCTTCATGCCTTCCTGCATACCTCCAGAGATATCCACCTGTCACACTGATGGGGTGATGACTGTTCATCAGAGGAGGGAGATGAGTCAGAAGATGGGGCAAGCAAATCAGAAAACTCATCTTGTGCTACGCTGGTGGAACATAAAAGCCAAGCGAGGGAGGCTTACAATGTAAAACCAATACATCCTTGGTGCCGTGATGTGCTTATGGAGTCAACTCTTAGGTGAAAGAAGGGCCCACAGCCAAGAGTCATTTTAAGGCAAAGGATGTCTCCAGAGCCGGAACACAACGAAGGGTGAGCTGGTGGCAGACAGGCTCAAAGGCTTAGGAACCTTTCTTTCAGGGTTCCCACAGCTTCTGTGGGAGGTGCTCAAATCTGCAGGAGTTATCAGCATCATAGGGACAGCCTGGAAAACCCATCTTCGTAGGCAATGCCAATGGAGTAGAAAGTAGAAAGAGTTTCCAACTAGATTTGGAAAGATGGGGTTAACGTGGTGAACGCTTCTGGACCATCATGAAACGTTAATGGTGCAACTGCAGCTGCATCATTCGTGACCACAGTTCTATGAAATGAAGTGACACCTCCAAACCCATCAATACTGACGAGAAATGCACGGAGAAGCCTACCAGTATGGATCACCAACATGCACAGTGCAAGGCTGCAAAGCCATGCTTCTCTCAGACAATTGTCACTCTGAAACCATCCCTTGGATTTCAGTACAAATTTGTGCCACCCCAAAGTTACTGCATGCAGCTCAGTGCTCTGCTACAGGAGCAGAGGATGACTCCACTAGGAAAACTAGAACCAGGTCTCAACAGGCTCTTTTCTGAACAAAAAGGGGACAAAAAACACAGCAACACAATTCCCACAGACACGGCAGTCCAGGGACATGGACTCATAAGCCTCTTATCATGGTGAGTTCAGGAGAACCATGACAGTGATCAAAGGAATGTTTGAGTCAGTCAGGAGAAGATGAAGGCATCCTTATTTATAGAAGCACCTTGGTACCTTGGTGGAAACAAATCACATCGGAATTGAGGCTGACCTAAAGTGGCCCAGCTTCATGCATGAGCTGGGCACGTTTACCTTCAGGCTCCCTTTCAATCTAAGCTTTTCTGTGATTCTGTAGATGAAAACAAATAAAATAAAAAGAAGAGATGAAAAGAACAGAAAGGAACTCATCCACGGGACACAGGCAGGGTGTGAACGCTCTCTCTCAAAAAAAAAAAGCAGCTGAGCAGAGCAGGAATTATGCAGTATCATTCATGCCCCTTTGCATGGGGTCCTTAAAGCGTCTGGATAGACACAGGAGAGACAGATACACTAAGGAAAACACTCTTGGCACTTGTGTGCCGGGTGCGTGGAGGTCTGCAGTGCAGCGTGCACACAGACAGGCACTCTTAAGGATAACTATATTTTACTCCCCAGCATAAAACTCAATTGTCCCAATAATGGCATGGCTTGCAGCCAACAGCACTGTTGTGTTTTGCTCCAAACAATAATTGAGTTGACAGTCCATTTTTTCAGTGGAGGTTGAAATATCAAATTTGATCAGATATTAGTACTGATGCTGCTGCATTTTGCCAGCTTGACAGTTTTTCTGGATGACAGGGGGATTTGTGATCACAGCACCATGACTTGAGAGCCACAGCTGTGGCAGGAAATTGCCTTGGTCATGGATTTGGAAACATGTGCTGCAGAATATAATACAGTGCAAGAGTGGGAAAATGGGTCAAACAGACAGAACTCAGACCCATGAGTGACAGGTGACTCTGAATTCATTGAGACACTGAAAATGCTGTGGTCTGAGATGCCTTTCCTGCAATTTTCCAATCAAAATCCTGCCTCTCCTGGACTTTGGATGAATTTCTAACAAGAGGGAAACACAACACAGATAATGAAAATTACAATATGTGTCTTTTCTGCAGCTCTGTTAAACTTGAAGTTGGTGATTATATTTAAACCTTTGCAGCCATTGGTTTTCGGATTTTTTTTTTCAAGCTTTTATTCAGGGAAACACACTGTGCATATGGTTTTGTCTCCTTGTTTTCAAGAACATGCTTAGCTTTAGAAGTGTGCTTAAATGCCTTCTCAAACTGCTTTGTGATATGTGCCTTAACGCAGGCTGGCATAAGTGCTTAGCCACGCAGCAGCTCACCCAAAAAGTTCTTACTACCCATATGGCTCATTACACCTCTCTCCTGCAATCTCTGCTGGATGCCAAATGGCTCCTGTGAGAACCTTAAGGAGTGGTACTCGACCTTCTAACGCCACGTGCAGTTGGTGCTGCTGGGGAAGCCACCCTTCTCCCCCTTGAGAAAAGCCAAGCAATCACACTCTCCTGATGCAGTGGTGGTGAACTAAGTTACTCAGCATAAAAGCTTCGTGAGCTGCAGAGAATGCAGGCAGGTAGGGAGTTCCTAAATATGTGCATCTTAATGATACTTCCTGAATTGTGAAATGCAGCTTTGCCCATCAGAAGCTACACCTGCTGACATGCTGCGAACCTCAGGCAGACCCCGTTCCCAAAGAACTGAGAGTTAAGTGAATACATTATGTGTGCCTGTCATTCTTTCCCAATAACGTAGTTTCTTCTCTCTTAGCTGATTTTAACCTTCATTTGACAGGAAGAGACGATTCTCTATCCAAGTTCCTGAGAGCCTGATAAAAACAAGCAGCTGACTGAAGGACGGAGGGCCATTTTGTTGCCTCCCTCTGCCCAAGCTGTAGCACGGCTTCAGCTGACTTAGTGGGGATCAGAGAATCCACACGTCCAATAATTGATTATGAATGGAGGAGTCATAGGAAAAAAGCAACTCATCAAGCCCCAGCAAGACCAGATTATTTTTTTCCCTGATGACCATGGTGTGCCCAATCATGTTTTATGTACCTGCTGCATCCTTGATCTTCTTGTGTTTTTTAACCTTTTTGGATGGTATTAATTAAGCATGGCAGAGGGGCAGCTAAAAAAAGGAGAAAAATACTCAAGCGTTCCTTTCAGTTCACTTCTAAAATCCTATCAGTTAATCTCCACAGTTCTATGTAGGAGCCTATGTGTCACTGCCAGAATACTCCGAGAATGGAAAAGTGTAAGAGTGGAACTTCAGAGATGTATAGAGAGAGAAGAGAAAATTCTGTTTTCCAAACTTCAATTTAAAAGAATCTTTAGATGTTTTTAAGTGTGATTTTAATGAGGAGAACCACCTCCCTCAGTTGTGGATTTCCCCTGTACCTAACCTTTTTGAGGAAATCTCCTCTAAGAAGCGAGTTCCCAGATGATGTTTGTAGGCTTATGGCCCTTTCTGGACTGGAAATGTACTTAAGCCTGCAATCTGGGAAGAGGCCCCTGGCCAAACCCCCAGCATGTGCTCTTGATTCTGGCACACAGCCAAGTCAGCAGCTCTCCCCAGGTACTTAAAGACTCTCTAGGTCTTGCTACAGTGCCCAAATCATTCAAATACAGGAGTGCAGCAAGGTGCAGTTTGCAATATTCCCCCCAATCTCAAAGTATTTGCCCCCGCAGCCTAACAAATTGATCAGATGTAAGACGAACCTTAAACTGATTTTAAACAGGAAAAACGAACACAAAATCTTTTTCCTTCTGTCAACACTAAGGGATAAACTTAATGCATGCCCCACTGGCTCCTGTAGTTCTTAAGGAAAAAACTGGGTTTGCATTCCAGACAATGGTGTATTCACAAACATTCGCTCCAAGAGATCTCTTTGGAGGAGAGATGATGACACACTTATTACAAAGAATCTTGCTTCATTTGCCAAGCTGATTTGCTTCAGAGAAATGACGGAGAGATAAACTCAGAAGAGTTTCCACAGGACTTTGAGCTCGAGAGGAGACAGGGAGGCCAAGTTGTGCATCAAATGGAGCATGCTGCTAATCCAAAACTACCAGTGCTGGCTTTCCAGTGATTCAGAGCATGGCTGCTTCTTAACAAACTGGAAATGACAGATTTAGCGCAAATTTAAAGGGAATAGAGTATTGATACAGGAGCCAGGGCAGCACATAAGCTTTCGTACTAATAGAAATGCTTTTGTTCAGTCCCTGCTCCCTACACACAAC
Organism: Mohoua ochrocephala; assembly: GCA_013398855.1. Classification (NCBI taxonomy): domain Eukaryota; kingdom Metazoa; phylum Chordata; class Aves; order Passeriformes; family Acanthizidae; genus Mohoua; species Mohoua ochrocephala. The sequence goes on from VZTA01021001.1 coordinate 352,318, forward strand.
ATCTCCTACATTTTGGTTTCTGCCTGACCAAGGGGTCCTTGACACCTCAACACAGGACACTTGATGTTATGTGACTCTGTCAGCTCTCCAGGCTTTTCCATTCATATGTCAATCTACCACTTGCCTACTTTAGTTTCCCCTGGAACTCAAAATTAGTGCTAAGGTCAGAGCTTTGGCAGGCAGAAATCAGCTCTGCTTCAGTGAAATCTCTCATCCAACCAAGCTGTAATACCGGAGATCGACTACATAGCTCTGGTCAGAAGGGGAGCATCTCTAATCTTCCTCTTCACTCAGCCCATACTCCAACTGTTACAAGCTCGATGGCATCTGCCACCACCGGTCTGAGAGCAGTTTTATTTCCATCCTCCAGTTAGACTCCGGTTTCATGATATTTTATGACCATCCACACCCTGTCAACAACCACCCCCGTTTCAGAATTGGACCTGGAAGATTAACTGGAAGGACAAGGCTGCCTGTGCTCGTTCCCTACCCACAGCCTGTCTCTCTTGAAGACCAGCTCTCCCGAAGGAAGCAGGAGGTGTCCCTTGAATTGAAGCCAAAAGACAAAAAGAGGACTAGTGCTACACAAACCACTCCAAACATTTTCCACTAAAAATGCCTGGCAATATGCAGTGAAGCCCAGAACAGTGAAGTAACACTGTGTGTTTCAAGCATGAAAGTGTAATGCAAAAAGACTTTCAACCGGGAATTGTCTAAGACAGAACCAGGGGCTGCCAAAGAATTTAGGTTCCTAGTGGTCCTACGCTTTCATGACAGTGCCATCTCAAACAAACATCTGTATTTTACGAGATTATACTGTAATCTGTGTGCAACAACTTTAAGGCAATAGACCTTTGTATTTGAAAGTGCTCCAAACATGAATGCATACAACCACGGGTAGCCTGCTACTCAGAGCATGTTGTCTGCACTCCAGCTTCAGGAGCTTTCAATCTGTTAAAATACCACAGAATGTATGTCAATATATCCATGGAAAGGGGCCATAATCCTTTCTATTACCCTTCCTGCTTCATTGCCAGTCACTTTTGGAGCCAGGGAAGGACATTTCTTTGAACATTTGTGTTTCACCGTGCCTTCATTTCCATCAAGACCCCCATAACACATATTGCAGTCTGTTGCAGGCTTCTTTATGCCCTGAGGGAAGAGAGGGGTGTGAGCTGTTCAAATCCAAATCCTCGAATAAACATGATGCAGCCTCAGCAACTGAGGCCCTGCTGCCAGTGGGAAAGCGATTGCACACCCAGCACCATTGGCTGTGGGAGTTTTGGGCAGTAATGAAACCCCGTGTGCAATGCTGCTGGAGGAGCCTGCCTGGATTTAGCACAGCGAGAGCCATGGACTAACCTGGGACACAGCTTGGTGGCCAGGATGCTTCCTGGGAAGGCAGGAGAGCTGAGTTAGAGACCTTTGCAGGCACAGGAGGGAAATGAACCTGGTTCTCCCTTTGGGAGGATTTTTTCAAGCATCAATAAATCATGCTGCACAGGGATAATACTGTCATCTCCTTCTTGCAACCGTTTTTGTTGACAATCGGTTCTTCCCAAACTCACCATCCTGCAATCCCGGAAAAGGTAGAGAGAATGGGCTCTCTCCGAATCGTGAATACAGAAGAATTGCACAGACAGAAGCCCCATGGCCCAGCCAGAGCCCTGTTGGTAAATGCTGGTGCATGTACCACATCTCAAGTTTTACAACAATAATTAACTGTATGGGCTATATGTGACTCCAAACCTTGTAAGACCTTGTCTGGTCTTGAACATGTTTTAGCTTGGTTTTTGCTGTTCCTACAAAAGTCAAGAAATGTTTGTTGCTGGCTCTACAATCAGATGCCTACTGCCTCATTTGACCAGCTGTAAAGTGAAATTTGCCTGTGTTTATTTGCCTGTTGACTGCCTTGTGGTTTTGAAGTTGTTTTAGTTGCATCATTGCCTAATTTACTACTTTACCTCTACTTACTTCAGGTCTGCTTAGCTTTGTGCAACTGCAGATTCTTTTCCTGCTCCAAAAGAGAAAACACGGTTTGTACAGCAGACTAGCAAAAGTAACCAACTGTGGTTCAAGCAACCTTGTGAACCAACAGGAAGCACAACCTATGAACTACTGTGATGCTGAACTATGGAGAAAAAATAATTTTGATTGAACTAAAAACTCTTTGAGAAGGAGAAGGAAATCCCCATCATCGACATCACACTCCTCTCACAAAGAGCATGTGATGCTGACAGCTCCATCTACTAATTAGAGAATGGAAATGTAAAATCAGACAGATACTTGGGAACATAATTTTACTGCACTACTACTATCTTTTACAAAAATTTGGTGATCTAGATTCATGTTATAATTGGTCTAATGATAAGCAGCCGTTGTTGCATTTGATTACACTGAAAAGACAGTAATTAAAATAAAAAACATTTTGAGACTTGCATTCTTGTATTAGATGTGTTCTTTTGGTTGCCCATAATATGTATGAAGACATTTGGAATTCTATATGTAAAAATATGCATGTGCATATATACACATACAGTGATTTACAGAACACTTTTATTACACAGGAGTGCAGCTGTGGAAACTATCACCAGGTTGATTCACGAATTTAAAGTAAATCAGACCAAGTGAATTGCTGAAAGATCTGTATGCTGCTATGAACAACCATAGATAAAGTGCATAAAATATCTCTGAAAGTGATCCCACAAAGCCCAGAGTTAATATATTTTATTTAAGTGGACTATAAGGAATTATATTTTTTCCATTGCTTAAAAATATTTCACTATAATTTGCATTGCCAAGATCACATCTCCTCCTTAGAAGAGACGATACAGGACAAAGCAGAAGGCAAAAGCTTCTTTATAGAAAAAAGGGACCAAACCAATCAGTTCAGTGCTATTCTGAAAAACAGCTAAGCTCTGAATCGAGGCCTTCCCCTACCCAAAATACCTAAACTAAAAGTCTGTTATGTCATTTATGTTACTTACAAGAGTCACAACCAAAGGGATGCTAGTTAAATGAAAAATCTTATTGCAATTTTCAGTGCTGACCCTTTCAATGCTCTTAACTTTTAGTGTCACATCAATCTCACTCTCGTCGTAACTATTATCATCAAGCAAAGATGAATACTCTTTATCAGCAATCAAAAGAGGCTTCTGAGGGTTGCCAGCAAAGAACAGTTAAGGGAAACTTTCCCAATTAATAGACTATTTTCCTTTTCCTCCTGAAGTCAAAAGGATATAAGATTTCCTTTAAAAAAATAGATTAAGGTAAAAGGAAGTCTTTGCGATTATGGGACAAATTTCATTTGAGATGAGGTCAATAAGTGCCTTCTCAATTCATTATTAGGCTGTGCAGCAGAGGACCGGATGGTCAGCCCCCAGCTCTAGCCACAATCATCTATCACAAGGTAAAATCAAGTCTTTCATTTCCCCTGCTGTTTCATGTTGTTCAGAGGGCAATGTAACAACAGTACAATCCTCTGCAGGTTTGTTCTCGGCCACCTCTTGCCCTGGTAAGTGATTACTAAAATTATTATAGAGATACTCTGCTGAAGGATTTATTCAGGCTGGTAAAGTCTGCCCATTTAACCAATGCTGTAATCACCAGCTGGTACCCACACTGATGCCTTAGGTTTTAACGTTTATATTTTTCAAATCCTGTGCTGCCTGGTGTGTAACTCCGAAGTTTCTTGTGGCCTGTGAGCTGCTGTTCTCTCATGCTGGTCAGACATAACAAACCTCTGCAGGCTTCCACTCCAAGGACACCAAGTCCAAAATGTGTAAACTAAAAGCCTCTAAAGGGGGGCAAACTTGGGGTAATTCCATCATGAAACTGAGGTTATAATTGGAGAATTAACCCTGATATGCAAATGAACCAAACTTATAAAAGTGTGAAGAACCCGTGACCCAGCGTCCATCTTGGATGTCCATCTGGGGAGTAGCCTCTGGACTGCCCAGGGTGTACCTTTGAAGGCCCTTCAAATAAATACCTTCCTTTATTCTCTTAATTCTTGTCTGGTCTCTGTGTTTTAGGTGGCCACTTAAGGCATCACACTGTTGCTATCAACTCACTACAGGTTTATCTAAAGTGGAGAAAACCATCAGCTTGCTCCTGCTCTAGAAGCTGTAATAGGAATGAGCAGCACAGGACTGGCAGAGCTAAACACTAGCTCTGCTTTTATGAAGATAACCATGTCAAGTGTTGGATAGAAAGCTTTCAGGGACTGGACAAATTGCTTCAAGGTAAAAAATCTTTTAAAACGTGTTCCAGCCAAGCTCATGACGCGGCAGGTACCATAGACAATTATGGAGCAATACCAAAGTCATGAACTATGGAGACGTAAGGGTGAGCTGAAATCCTAAACCACTGGGGTCATTTAACAGTATATGGTACAGCTGGTTTCATTACAGCTTCTTTCTTTGTGCGTCCTGCTTCCTATTTTATTTGTATCCTGATCGCTATTACATCTGTCGTTTCAAGCACGTATCTGATTTTCTGCTTCCAGTCCTATACCATCTATTTTTCACACATTTTTTCCCCAAGGAAGGGGAATCATTCCTCCACTGACTAATTAAGAAAACTCATATCCACATATAAATCTAATGCTCCATATAGCTGCCAAATAATGTGCAATCGGCATCTTCATCTTTAAATTTATGATATCTGACTAGTGCCCTGAGCAATTCTTAACTCCACCACCTTCACTTTAACAGGGATGAGTACCAGATGTTCCTGAAGAAGTCACAAGAAGACATCAAAATATGTACCCTGTGCACTGTGGAAGTTTCTTCACGCCTCCCTCCCAATTAAGGGCTGGCTCTGAAGCATGAGGGTTTATAATTCTTGGGTATTTTTCTCCTTTTCCTACCCAGTACAACTGTGGATATTCTCATTAGCTGGTTTCCTATCAAGTTCCATACCTTAAGGCCACAAGCAGCACAGGCTCATTATCTCGCATTACTTTTAATTCTGATTGTTCAGTGCTTGAAAAAATGAACAGTAAAAACTTCCAAATGCCTTAATGACATGAGATTCGCTAAGGGTGCTTCTAATGGGAAATAAAGCCACCTTTTTCACAAGGAATAAAGTACCAAAGGTGGACTAAAGCTTACCGTGATCAGTGAACATGCCTTACATGCCATACACATGCTTTTACATTCTTAAGTTTTACACTAAACATTTATCATGTGGATACAACTTCTCATCCTACATCCGTGCTGAAAGTATTTCAAAATCACTTAAAGCCCTAACAGCTTTAGTTTCTTCTCTTTCTAGTTTTGCAAGCAAAGCAGCAATTTAAGTCCACATAACAGACACAACAGATTTGTATTAAAAATATGTGACTTGACTTAAACACAAAAACAAAGAGCCTTTTGACAAGCTCACTCTACAGACTGATGAATATACTGTACCTAACTGTGATTAAATATTTAATACTATAGACTATTCGCAGTTCACTTATAAAAAGCCACTGACAACTCCGAGCAAACTGTGAAAAGCACAGTGAAGAATTCTGCTGATGAACTACATTTTCAAAGGGAACAGTCATTCTCCTATTTTCCTAACCAACAAGGTTAGCACTAAGAAACTGCTTATTGTGACTTCGACAATACCCTCCTGTGGTTTCATCCTCACGTGCCTTCATAAACCGTGTGCTTGTGACTGTGCAATCCCAACTACTGCGCTGGGAACAAAGAATCACAGGCGTCTGAGCAAAAAGTAGCAGAGCATTTGGTGCAGACAAGGCCTACAAAGAGTATTTGTTCAGAGTAGCCTTATCTCACATATATCCCAACACAATATGAGTTCCTTTCACTGTTATAGCTCCAAATTAAGCGACAAATGTGACACCGGGAGAGGAAGCTGGAAATGACACAGGCAGAAAGAAAGAGCTCGGGATAAACAGATAGAGAATATCCAAAGTGAAGCTGAACAGTCAAGATGTTTTAGAAGAAGAGAGCTAGAAAGGGAGCCCAAATGAGATGCTGAACTGCAAGGACAAGGTTGGCATCCGATGGCTCACGAGAGACAGAGGGCGGGAGCCCTCAAACCAAAAACAGGCGCGTACAGTGCAGGTCCCTACAGCTTGCTTAGCAACCCCACGTAAGTTTGTAGTCAATGAGGAATATTCTCCCACAGATGACTCAATTGGGTCTTGTTTGTTTTCAGTGTGCATTTAGGGAATCCTGGGGAACAAGCTCAAATGTAAATACCACTATTACTACTTCGCAAAAAGTAGGTGACATTAATTCTGCAACAGGCTCGGCAACATAGCTGCTTTGAAAACAGCTGGGAAGCTGTTGGATACAAAATTTGGAAACTCTGTTTCCAACTAGGAGCAATTTTTAGGAAATGTCAGTGAATTCTAAAATTTAAGAGGTCTCATCATTTGTGTTCAGTGGCAATTACAATTACAGATTCCTATTAAATAAAATTCCCAGGAGTAATAAGAATGTACATGCAGATCAAGAAAACATAAACCAAAACTTTAATGTGATAAAGCAAAATAAATCCAGCTGCTAACACTTAAAGTCTACAAACACCTGCTAAGAGCACAACCTTACCACAAGGCATGACCACATGAAATGCAGATTTGATAATTTTTGCTGTTATTGTCCTGGACATACAGCCTGGATATAATGACTTGAATACTGTAATCTGTCAGTGCCTTCAAACCACTGACCTGATTTACCTTGTCACATGCCTCATTCCATTGTAGTTACAACTCAGAGCTGTGAACGCTGTCATAACAAACTTGTCACCTGCAGGAAGAGGCTTCCTGTATCAAAATGGGGCATCAAACCTTCTCTTGAGCCCAAATTAATTTCATATCCAAACTAAGACCAAGGGCAGATGGAAAGAGTCAACATCTGGAAAGTGGCAGGGATTAAAGTTTGTGCTCCCAGCAGGACCTGGATGGAAACTGAGGCTTGCAGACCAGACAATCAGGTGGAAGACTGCCCAAGCAGCTGAACTCAATCTAACACCAGGCAGCCCATAACAACTTCCAACCACAGTGTCTACACAAGGCAAGCAAACTGATCCAGGATCTCTACAAAAGGGGCCAAGACTGCAGCAAAACATTTTGTGATGTGCAGGCCCCCAAGCTATGAACATCCTGGTGCAGTAGGGACGCCAGAAGAGATTTCTTGAAAGCGGGTCTGTCCTGGGTTGCAGTGTATTCTATTACCATCTTCATGAGCTGTTGAAACTAGGTGGGGTGGTCTTGTTTTTCGCGTGGCTCCGTGGGTCAGCAGGCTGGCTGGGGGTAGCCTGTTCAAAGAATCTCTTGCACAGAGATTTTCGCGCGCTTCAAGCAGCGCTGCCAGCCCCCAGTCTCAGCCTGTGCCGTCCAGCACTCAGCTGACCCACGTGTGTTGGAGCGTCCACGCGTGCACTAGAGAGAGAGATGGCTCGAGGCTATGTCCAAAGGTGTTTATTCGGTGAAGTCCATGTGCCAAGAGAGCGAATTTGCCTTGGGTAGGGGGTTATAAAGGGGGTCCCGAAGCAAGGCGGGGTTTACATAATTCAGCCAATCAGGGGAGAGGGGGACAGAGGTTAGCTACACCTGAGACGCCCACCACCTGGGCACCTCTGCCGGCCCTTCCGGCTCATCCTCTGATGCAGCAGGGTGGTGCTCCTTGCCTCCTCCCTCCGGACTGTCTNCATGGGCCATCCAGTCTCACAGCATTATCCCATTGTGAGATGCTCCGCCCAGGGGGAGGAACCAAGCATTCCATCCTGGATATAAGCTGAGCTTTCCAACGCCACAAGCAGCCCTTACCTGCTGAATTCCTAGAGGACAAGAGCTACTACTGGATCTTCCAGACCAGACCTTTCTTCAGGATCACCACTTCAACAAAGACCACTTCATCTGGACTGCTACCAACACCCTGACCGACATGGTGTCAGGTTGTATTCTGACTCTGTCAGTGGTTTCTTTCTCGTACTATTTCTTTTTCTTTTTTCCCCTATTAAATTGTATTTCTGACTTAGAGTCTCTCAGTGGTTTGTTTTTCAAACCAGCACAGGGTCCAAGGGCTTTACTCTCACTCAAGCCTCTCATATGGCTTGTGTTACCTTCAGTAATGCCAAACACCCGAGGACAAGAAACTTGTCATCTGGGACTGGCCACCTCACTTTAGTTTTATAGTGATACTGAAACTACCCTACTTTTTGAGTAAAAAAACCCTCATGTAAATGTAAGTCAGCATTTCAGTAAACTATCTGTGCTGCAGAACAAACATCCTTACAGAAGGATGATGGCGAGATTTCATTTTAGGGATTGTGAAAAGTTATCTTACTTACATCAGCAACTTTCCAGATCTAACCATCAGTACTGGGGAGGAAAAGGCCCAGAAAATGCTACAGAGATATAGTTTTATTTATATAATTCAACTATATATTTAGGCAAAAACAGCAAACAAAAGTAAAGTAACAATAAATAATATAAAAAATTAACATATCTGAACAAAGCTGCCACTGTCAATCTTGAATATTGTTTGCAAATTCTAGCCATGGGCACTAGCACTACTACAGAAACATCACTGATTATAAAATCAGAGAGGGTTTCCCAGGAATAAAGGCAAATTTATTAATGCACTTGAGTATTCACTTCTATCAAGAACAGAACCAGCAAATTTAATACTTATACAGGATCACTTGCATGACTGCTGATACTCAATTGCCTACAAATGTTCCATGCTTGGGAATATTTGTTATTTACTGATCTCTAGTTTTACAATTTAACAATGAAAGGCTTGCTAGCTGTGTAGGAGTTATTAATTTATATGTTGCATTTCAGAATGTCTGGAGTCACTTCTTGCCACCGAAAAAATTAAAGATGCCCTATCTGCTGGGCCAGATAGAAATACAAGAGATTCCAGTGTCTGGTAGCAAGTAAGTCAGTAGCAAAGCTGTTTTCTTTCAGCAGGTTTTAGAGATGTTGGCAAGACTGGATCTTCTCTCTTTTAAGTCTTCCCAGGAACCCCTTTACTAATGAAAATGGCCATTTCTCTTTGGAAATCTCTAGTGTTGTTCTCAAGGTCTATTAATATCACCTTTAAAAACTCCCCATTCCAGTAACTCTTGTCTCTGAAAAGTCGCAGATTCAGATATTCATCAAAGCAGTAGTTGTGAAAACACACCGCTTATGACACAGCTGAGGCCAGGTATTGTCTCAGTCATCCTAAAAAATCCTTACTGAAATCCTCTTCCCAAGCACCAGGCAGAGTAAAAAGCCTTGGCATCTGTATCAGTCTGAGGGTTGATTTGCATGCTGTCTTAGTCTACTGAGCCTGGAGAGAGGGATGGATAGATAGCCCTCCCTGATCTCATATTTGCAAAGTTCATCACTGCCTCTTAAAACACACCTTACAGTGACCTCCTTTATATTACACATTCCATTGCTCAGACAGCCACATCCAGGGCGAACAGTATGTTCAGAACAACCCATTAATTAACAAATTTAATAAGAGAATATGAAGACAGGACCAGAAGGACTTTAAGAAGTTTTGTCCATCTCAGGGTCCCAAAGACATATCAGCAACATCTAATCCTTTCCCAACAGATATTCTCTTTACTAGTCTTACTACTCCAAATATTCTCTTACTACTCTACTACTCCTGAGGATATTTCATGGCACTTCACATTTCATAACTGAAATGGACAGCTTAGCTGTCCTTATGGTTAAAACGTTTCCCCTAAAGTTTAGCCCAGATCTCTCTCATTACCATGACACTTGCTGAGAAAATGAGCCTGACATTTTCTTTTGATCACAAGTCCAATGAAAAGGTGTCACATAAAAATTGATGTAAGAAAATCCCTTGGAAGCCCCCAGCCTGAATATCAAGTAAAAGAGAAGAGCAGGAGTGATAGGAGCTGTTGAGGCAGAGCGCACTTACAGACGGGGCAGCAGCATCACCATCTGCTGGAAGAAGTGAATTTAGCTAATGTACCAGTTGCCACCAAAGGAGGAGTGAGAAATGCCTTTGGCAGATACGCAACGTAACGAGAGGAACACGGAGATGCCACACGCTGCCCAGTTCACGACAAGTGAAAAGTCAAATGGCTTCCCCATGCCACGGAGCAGAATGAACCTACCCTGACAGTCTAAAGTCGTTTCAGATGTTTTATCTATTAACCACAGTTTAGATTGAAAGCCCAGCCTTTTTATAATTCACCTCCCTTCTGGTAGAGGTCATCTGCTGTGATGGAGGATTCCTGATCTCCTTTCCCCAAGCAGAGCTGGGGCAAACCTCCCCTCACTGAGATGGAAGGTCAGCTCCAAGGGATCAAGCTAGCAGGCATATGCGTGCTTTGGGATCTGCCCATCCGCTTGCGAGGAGCCAAGACCAAAGGGAGTATGAAAAGCTGATAATTGTCTCGGGAACAGATTGGGCTCCTGACGAAGAGGAATTTCACACTTCTCCACAGGCACCGCCTGGTCAGATGGTGCTTCTTTGTGCTGTCTGTGTGTGGCCAGGCAGTGAACGCTCACAGGTTCTCGCTAATATCTGTTCTCCCCCTCGCAACTGCTGTAACAGCTCCGGGGGCCCTGCAAGAGAGGGAACAGGAGGCGTCCGTGCACAGCCGGACGTGGGACACCCTACAGCAGAGCTCCGGTGCTACTGCGGGAGTGCAAGGCAGCATGGTGCTCTCCACAGGGACTCACGGCATCACCGGCGACTTCAAAGAACACCAGGGAGACAGCAGTGTCCCAGGGCATTTGGCTGCTAGATTTCACAGGAACAGACAGGCTCCCAGTGCTGCTGGTTGAGCCTTTCCGAGGGCTCACACTGACAGGGCAATGGAGGCAAAATTCTACTGGGCTGACTTCAGTAGCCTGTGGTGTCAGTTTTGGTGGTGAGCCCAGGCTTGGAGAGGTGTTGAAGATGGTTACCACATGAATTAATGTCACCTTTCACCACTGATGAATGGTGTTGAGAGGTGTAGTAAGAGAAAGCCTGCAGACGTTACACAGCAACAGCTATTGGGGCTCCGGAAGACACTTTTTCTGTTGGGTTTATCGGTAAAGAAAGCTGGGAATTAAGGGTAGGACGCAAATCACCGAAAGTCATTCATGTGACACTGCTCATCCCTCACCCCCAATTCATATTCTTGAACCTTTTCAAAGCTGTTCTCAGGGAAGCCCTGCACTGAACACCAACGACAATAAGCCAGGAAGGCACATGTTTTATCTGCAGGACAACCTGTGTAATTTATCCCAGTGCAGAAGTGGTGACAAGGTCTTTTGGCTGCTCTGGAGGTATGGAGGGTGACTGCTGGTTAGTGTGCTAACGAGCAGCGCAGGGAGGTTGTCACCACCGATGATTTTAGAGCAAAGAAACCGCTGTATGATAGATCTGGGGAAAAATAAAACAATACTTCTGGCTTTGTGACACTGGGGATGGCCCTGGTGTCTCCCTCATAGTCCTGCCAACGCAGTGCAGGTTTGCAGCATCGTCTCTCGCATGCTCTGGTGAACTGCCCAAACCCACAGCCCCACCCAGCTCCAAACCAAGCCCTAACACTCTGACACTGCTCTTCTGACAACCCATTTCCTATCACAGTTGCTTTCCTACTCTTACCAGGGAACTGTGTGTCAAGGAGTTCACTCCCGCCCTTGAGATCTACCCATGACATTGCATTTAAAATATCTTTGTGGTATTGAAAAGCTGTAGCTATCAGCAGCCCACATTCTGCAGTCTGCTGAAAGCTGCCTTTGCACTTCACCAATATTTGATATTAGAGTTACTTTTAAGGCACATTTGTTTCTTGCTGTAAGAAAAGACCAAAACCTCACCACTTAATGCCTCCTCAGAGCCCACAAGCAAAAGCTATTATCACTGTGTGCCTGAAATTGCTACCTTTTATTAAGCTGGCATGTCACATCCAAAGGAATTGCAGCGAGCAGTCTGTCTCATGGATGCTATTACAGTGGAATCGCAAGCGTGAGCGTGGCCCCGCTCCACACGCTGCTAGGAAAGGGAGACTGATCAGATTTCAAATCTAATAAAAGGTGGGAGACTGAACTCCTCTTAGCCCTTACTGCTAATTGCAAAATGGTGCTGATTGAGGAACAAGTGCTGAAATTTCCAGTCCTGAGACTGTTATAAACACGAAATGAAACCTCTATTTGTAGAAATCAATAATGTCATCATCACCTTGACGTGCTCTGTTATTGTCCAAGAAATAATGTCATGTAAATCAAAATGTAGTCCCACGCCACATACATTTGGGGTGATACCTCTACATCCATATTGTCAACTGTTGTTGGTGTTACCCTTTTGTGACCCGCACTGTCAGTCTCCTGAGCTGGACTGGACTGAATGGGTGCTCTGAGAGCAGGAGTGAGATGTGACAGCACCCAGAAGTGTATCACCAACACTGTGATGGGTTACAGGGATGCTACATGCCTGGGGCTGCGTTTTGTGTATTTAGCAGCTCCCAGCTAGATCCAGGAGTAGCAGAACTAAGTGTGTTGACTTCAGTGCATGAGCTGGCATCAAGTGCATAAGACTGCACCACAAAACACCAAGTAACACCTTTGAAAATGTGGATTTTAGGCTTTCCCGAGATTTCTACTCACTATCCCTTTAGCTGAGCATAGTAATGGACTGCAAAAGAGAAACCCATCCTGAGGAGACATCACCAGTTTTCAGATTAATACTCTGCCCTGCTCAGAAGGCTGTCTGCTGGTCACTCTAACATGACAACACCTTACAATAATGACGATGCTATGGTAAACAGGCTGCCAAAGGATCACGTTCTGATTTCAATGATTTTCAGTATGAATCTCTACTGATACTACCGCCTTCATACAATACAAGCGTGTATTGTTACCCTGATCACACCAAGGAACCAGTGATTTCAGTGTCCCCACACATCTGGGAAAGAGATTTCAAGAGTGGAAAAAACCAGAGGACTAAATGATATATCAGCTGGAAAGGAGACACTCAAAAACCATGCAGCTGTTTATACAATCAAGTAATATCAAATATCTGCTACAGAGGAAACTTTCTTACATGTGGTAAGACCGAGCCAGCCTTTCCAGAGCAGGTCCCTAGAAGGTGGGCTAATTTCAGCAGTGCTGGAAAGCTGAGGTGTCAGCTCTTCCAATTGCCATTTACAGGTTACTCAGCACTGTTGAAAACTGAACCTTGTAGTCTGGTGTCCACCGACTGATAGAAGGGTCTACCAGTGGGACTACTGGTTTCCCCACCATTTTTCATAAAAATAAATAAACCTCCAATCCCAAACCTCTGCCCAAGAGGAGTTTTTCCTATGAAAAGGAGAAATGTCAAAGACTTTGCAACAACCACTTAGGTCTTTGGCTAGTGAAGGAGTTTCAACAGAAATTATGGTGGTACCTACTATGGTGGCACCTGCAACGGATTTGGAAAGTGATGACCGAGACCTGCTATAGTTCAGGAGTGCCAGACAACAGTTACCTGCACAGCCCAGGATAATCAGGGAAGCTTTCAGAGCTATGGTTTGAATACAGCCCTCAGCATAAACCTGTGGATCAGCAGCCTCACTCAACAGTCTACTTGAATTTTTAATCACTCCCCTGAATTCAGACATCAGAGCAGGTGACTGAGTTTGACACAGTAAATCAGCTGAATATGAGCTATGTAATTGCTTCTGACTTTACACAGAAAAAGCCTGGATAATGTTGAGAAGGGTATCAGAGACATTTGAATAATGTTGTGTTAAAGCAAGTCAAGCTCATAAGCAACAGAAAACAACGCTCAGAAAAAGGAAAATGTGTGTCAGGAGGAACCTCTTCACCAGAGAGTTCACCAAGTCCCATTCGATTCAGAAGCCATTACCCTGCATCTGTATGTTAATGAAGCAGTTGTTCCAGTGCTAATTGCTGCTCCAACAAATTGCTTTTTGCAATTACAATTTTATTATCAGATTTATCACTGCAAACTGAAATAGATGTATTTCAATTTTAGAAAGACAACAGAACGGTGCAATTAACCACCAGTCTTCCAGAAAGGCAAAAATCAGAGTCTGTATTTCCAAGGCTTTACAAGTTCTTTAGAAGCTGAGCAGACATCTAGGTACACGTGTCTTCTGTGAATGTCTGCTTTCACAAGGATGCCTAGATTAGCCTCTTTTAATTGGGTGGCCTGGATAAAATCCAGACACTTTAAGCCTTATCTAGGCATTTCGGTAAGTGGCTTGATTTTTAGAAATGCTAACACAAACCCCATATCCATTTCAGTTTGGTAGTCTTGCACATTTGAGGCCAAAAGGTGAATTAATCTTTAAGTACCATTACAGGTTTCTCAAGAGTCCTCTACTCTAAGGCCCTACTATCAATGAGGTAACTAGACTTTCAAATTACAATTAACAGACTTCTAAAACTGAATTCATCACTACTTTAGAAATATGAGACCTGAAGGACCTTTGAGTAAGTGCAGATGCCAAAGTTCCTGCGATGGCCCACCATGGCTGGAAGAACACTTCTCTGGTTACTATTTCTAAATGTGGTGACTGACAGAAAGACAACGAATACTCTGTTAACCACAGCAGAAGTGTAAGCTTGGTTTTCTTGGACAGGAGGAAGAGGCTTCGCAAGCCTTAGTCCAGTTCATGCAGGTGCTGTGGTTTGCAAGGAGCCCCAGCGAAGACAGTGTAAGAGCTGTGCTGGACAAGAACACAGTCAGCTTTGCTGCACTGGAGAAAGCTGTGCAGGGATACTTGGGACTGTGAGGGATAAAACAAAAAGTAAGAAGACTAAAGCATTAGGCAGCAAAAAATATGAATTTGGCAGCTTCATAGACTCAGGCACATGGTTTTGGGAGGATAACATATCTAACACTCTGAGGTGGTCTCAGGAGGAGAGGAGAAGAAAATTTCTAAGACATCTATTTTTTCTACTGCACAAAAGTAACTGCTTTATAAACATGCCCCTAGCTTGCAGAGACGGTACAGAAAATTCATGCAATATGGGGGAGTGATACCAAGCATTCTGTTCTTTTGTTGTGTACTATATGCATTTTTCTAAATATTGCTACCAGGCCCTAAAATTGTGTCTTCCCTGGGCTGAATGGGTATTTTCTCTTCAGAGGAAAGTCAAATGACTACCACAAAAATAAAGCAATTATCATCCTTGCAGGAAGATCTGAAAAACAATATCCAGTTCAGAACCGGGGCGCAAACAAAATGAATTTCAAGGACACATTTGATTCACACTACTCCTTACAGCAAACATCTCTCTGAGAGGGCAAAAGCAGCCCCCAGTAATACTACTCTATTTTCACTACTGCACTGCTACTAGAACTACAGTAATACACTGGACAGCCAGTGCCAGACACCATCCCCTCTACCATCAGTGATTAGGAAAGATTTTGGCTGTATTTAGAAATGTAGAATCACTTAGGACCTCTAAGATCATCGAGTTCAACCATTAACCCAGCACTGCCGAGACCACCACTAAACCACGTCCCCAAGTATCACATCTACATGTCTTTTAAATAAAAGCAAAACTGATAATTTTCATATTAATTGCTTTTTTCTCATTCTTTTTATGAACATAGAACGCATTTTGCATTTTAACATTTCAAAACACTCAGTTTTCTAAAAAGGTTACGGTAGCTTTTTAGAAGCTGGAAATAACTCTGACAGCAAATTTATAACTGGAGAAATAACTGCTTTAAATACAAACAGGGCAATAACCATCCATCTATCAAGCATCAGCTTAGAGTAATGGATTACAGAGAAGAGCCACTTTAGTTAATCAGGTTGGACTTTGCAATACTTCTGTGTTCCATAAATAATATTCTAACAGGAGCTGTACTGCTGGAGACCACTTTGAGCAAATGGTGGAAATGAGCCTGTCCTTTTTCAGAAAGTATCAAATGAGAAGACACACTGATGGCTATCTCTGCCCTTTGAAGCAAACGATTAGAAAATTAATCTTGTTGAAGATGACCTGAACCAGCCCTAGGAAAAACCTAGCAGCTTCAAAATCATATACTGACAGTCTGAAATAGCAAGGCTAAAAGGGGTAAGTCATAGACATGCAAATGTGGTTATTTTCTGTACTTAAAAAAAGGAAAAAAAACCCACACTAAAACTTTCAAGGTCTTAGAGACAATGACTTGGAAAGACAACATTCGCCAAGGAACTTTGCTGGCGTCTATGAGAGATATGACTACGTGGTCATGTAAGAACAGCATGCTGGGGTCCTTTTATTTACTTCACTTCACCAAAAATTGCCTCTAATGCATCCCACTGAAGTGAAGTGTGGCAAGGCTGACAATTTCCTAGACACTCCAGAAAGTAAATTTTCCTAAACAGGTAAAATCTTTGACTCCCTAGGCACATTTTCTTGAGCTTTCTTTAAGAAGTCTATCAATAATGTAACAACAACAACAAGTTAAAATAACGAATCCATTTATGGCAGAGGAATCCAGAAAGCTTCGGAACAACACGCAGACCTGACACCTTCAAGTGTGTCCTTCAGGAAGAAGGGAGGCTGTTACGATGATCAGAACCTCCGTGTCACTCAATGGGATGTGTACTGCCAAAGAGGCATTCCCATCTGATGGATAAGCTACCACAGCACTGAAGGCTGTAGGCAATTAGTAAAGCAGCACATCGTGCAAGACAAAATCCTGTCTAAAGCGATTTGGCAAATTTCTGCTGTTTCAGAAAGTGGTAATGGAGTGTAATGGCTACATATATCAGATGGGGTCTCAGTCATTAAGATCTCATTCCAAGAGAAGAAAACACAATAAAATGGGTACTCTTTCATTCACATAACAGGCAAGGATAAACACAGAGGTGATTCTGCCAAGATTTACATCTGTGGTTCCAGGAAATCAAGGTACTTTTGGTTTGATGCTTAAAGTTAACAATCAATCTCATCTGGCTATTCATGTATCATCTTTCATCTTGAAGTATTCTACAGCACTTAAAAAATAATATACAAATCAGAATCTCTGCTCACAGGAGCATTCATTTCTACTCTTCACATTTTAAGAGCTCCTAGCACATGCAACAGATAAGTAATGGGCAGAAGCAACTTGATGTTTTAAGGCCAGCACAGTTCAATTTCTGCCACTGGTACCATTAAATAAACATATAGACATCCAAGCTCCTCCAATAACAGGCAAACAAAACTCCATCTGGCTCTTGGGTTTCTGCAGCTTTCTTTCTCTTGCTTGAACTGCAGGCTATAATAAAAATGGAAACACTCTGAGATTAGGCATAAATAAAAAGACAATCATTGATGACAGAGCAGGGTGAACACATACATTCCTTTCTACTGTTCTTGAACGTTGAACATTAGCCACTGCCACAGAAAAATGCCAGCTACTTTGATATTATGAAAGCAACTGAGGTTGTGTGGAAAAGTCCACGATGTAAGGTAAGAACTTCCAATAGTAAAGCAGGATTAAAAAAACCCCAAACCCTCTCTTCTATGCAACTGATTCCTATTTCACAAACTAATGCTTTTGTGATCTCTGTTGGGAGTGAGCTCCAAGGACTGCTAAATATCCACAGCCAAAAGCCATGAGGGTGTATATCTTTTATAATAAACGAGCCTCGCATTCCAAAGTACGTATATTTTAAATTGAAGCAACCCATATAATGAAATCCTTCATTATTTTTTCTCTCAGTTTACCTGCTTTGCTGGATATTATCTCCCTCATATACTTTTTAAGACAATAACAGTGTTATTTGAAAGAAATGAGTGGTTGACTCAGAGTAATCTGGTATTATACTTCCAACAATGCCCAGTGCTGCATGCTTCCCATGAAGATGCAAGGCACCTGTAGATGGAAGACTTGTCTCCATGGAGGAAAATAGGGTTTTTAACTTTTTATCAGAAGAATGGAATTATTTTCTGTTCTAAAGCATAAAACCTGGTATCACTTATAATTTTTATCTTACCAAGTGTAACAGTGACAGTAACAACAAATACCTTTTTTTTTTTTAAAAAATGGTTCTGCTTCACATCACCTGAATTTCTGAACATGGTTCTGGGAAATTCTAGTACATTAAGGATGTATGAGAGGATATACAAGTTCTTTAGCTGAAGGAGAATGACACAATCCCTTCTGACCCTAATGTAAAAATCCTTTAAAGCACAGGTCAGTCACTTGGTTAATTTAAGGACACTGACAACACAGTATTTGTTCTTTGAGCTCCAAGTCTTTGGATTTGCTTTCTTTTTCCTTTAAAAAATCCCCTTTCCTTAAGGAGACTCCATGTAGTGCCCAGTAGGGCTCGAGCCCACTAAAAGACTTCTAGGATCAAACTCCAGCCATTCTATGAAACTGCCCCACATAATTATAACATGTGATGAGAGGACAACATTCTGAACATTCTTAACCCCAGGAGTGCCATTTCTGCTCTTTGAAACAGAAGTACAAAGAGAAGAGGAGAGTGCATTACACATCACTAAATTTACTTATCAGAAGAATTATGAATGTTTCAAAAAGGAAAAACCAATCTTCGATGTCTGAGGGAACAAAATCTGCACATTTTCCCCCTCTTTAAAATCAGTTAGAGAGCATCTCATATTTATTCTTTCAGGCTTTAGGCAAGTGATATTCAAAAAACCTGAAGATTTCATTATGATCTCTTGTATTTTCAGGAATGGTTTGATGGAGATTAACCTCCAGGTTACAGTGAGAGCTTTCATGCCTTCTGTTTGCCGTGACTACAAGTACTCTCCAGCTGCACAAGACTACTCCCTTAAACGAAACTGAAAAGTTCTCACAAAAGTCTTACCATACGAAGTCAGACCATACCATACTAAGCCATGCTCAACCTCCAGACAGACAGACAGCCAGCCACAGGCAAGGTCAGTGCAACCGAAATCACTGCACTCTACAGATTTCTCACTGCTGTGTGCATGCTCCTACCCTGCCGCAAATGCAAAGGAAATCACACAAACTTTAAACTGCCCTCGTGGTGATTTTTGCGTTGTCATCAGTCAAGAGCATCTGATGTCCACCACCAGGGTCTGCTGATGAGAGCAATTCGTTAGGCACAGCAGCTCCAGTATTTACATCTATCCATATCGTCCTCCTCCACGTGCTAGCAAGAGTTGTCAAGGAAGGTGTCATTGCAGTGGGGAAGGATAAGTAAAAAAAAAAGACATTTCAGACAAAAAAAGAAAATCAACACGTAGGTTGCATAAAGAGACCAAAGGAAACAATAATTAGGCAACCTGTGATACCAATGTACTTTGTTTAAGTAAAGGGAGAAAAAAAATTCTTGAACTAGTGAAGACAAGAGGACTCCAAGATTTAATTGTGGTTTACTAGAGGCAGTTCTGTGATTCTGGAATAGGAAATGACATCTCCGGACTTGGATTGCAAGTCTCCAAACTGCACAATATGATATAAATAAAAGCGACTTAAATCACCCGTTTTAATCATGATTTAAATCAGCAAGCAGGAAACATTAATTTAAATAATCAATTCTAATCTTGCTTGCAGCTGTACTTTTTAGTTATTTCCCTAAAGTAAGTTTCAGTCCAATGGTTGGTAATCATTAAAACACACTGATTTGTAACTAAACTGTAACTATACACTAAATTGGAAACCTTTTTTTAACCAGGACAGCACACTAAATCTGCACACACTTTAAAGAAGTTCTACGCTTTCCTATGGTACATTTGTGGTTTTCTTTTTCTAGATTACTTTTATTACTTCATTTTACATTTTATATTTTACTTCTGCATCAAACTGCCCTGGGAGGCTAACTAGAATTCAATTACAAAGTTCATAAATAATATTATTAACATTACGTATTACTTACTATGAAATGATAGATTAAGCATAGGAAAAATGTAATAGCAGCTGATTTATTAAATTAACGAAATGCTAATCAGAGAACTGAACTGCTGATTTCGAGACACAATGTGAAAACTGAAGATTTTGTGATCTTCCCAGTGTCTGAGCAAGAGGCACATAACAAGGTTTGGTAGATTGCGATGGATGGATGGATGGATGGATGGATGGATGGATGGATGGATGGATGGATGAACTAATTTGGTTTTCTACTAAATTTATGCAGGAATTACTATTTTGAAAGGTCTGCTGCCATACAAATATCACTGGATTGCTCTAGGAGACAGTAAGAAGAAACTGCCGATGAGTGCAGCGTATAAACAGATTCATTATTCCAGAAACAGTTGTCCTTTTGTGATTGTGCTTCTACATAAGGCATAGATAAGATACTGGCTCTTAGGCATTTGTGAAGAGGGATGTTAAAGAACATCACATAAATTTATTACTCATCTTACAAGAAGCTGGCTGAATCCATACAGTATTGAATATCACTATATCAGTTTCATGGATTATAAATAGATTGGGATCATGCTGAACATTAGAGTGACACTGTGTATAAAGTACATTACTTGCACAAATTTATTCTTGCTTGCACTCAGTGTATCTTTGTTCAAAGACATCTTCAGCCAAGAACGAGTACCTCACCAACACAGGGCAAGATGCAGCCCAAGGGACCCTCCCGGCCTCCTCCAGTGCGCAGCAAAGGGCTGTGCTGAGGCAGAAAACATCCTCCTAATGGCCAGACAGCACCAACATGCAAATGCATCCATTTGAAATGCAAATGTCATTAATTTTAATTAATGATGCACCATACTTGAGTTTGAATATTTACCATTTGAGCTCAACATACTTAGTATTTTATGCCCCTGCTCTGAGCGCTCAGCAAATACAAGCAGTGAAACATGTGAAGGGGCACAAAGGTTGCACAGGCTTGCTTAATACGTGCCACTGAACAAATGTGACATAATTATTGCTACCAAAAGAATTAACCACTTTGCTATGAAAAAAAAAAAGCAGCCCATTTTCTTTGATACATTAGTTTTATGTTGGAAATTTCAAGTGCCTGCTTTTTTTTTTTTTTTCCCCATGTATGCATAAGGTTTTTACTGCATTATGCAATGGGGGAGGATTCAAAACAGCTCTACAGTCATTTGTGAGAGAAGATAGAAACTACACCTTATCTTTAGCTTCTGCAGAGAAATGAATGATGCCAGGAAAACAACAACAATAACAAAACGGGATTTAACAACCTCATGTTTCATTAAAGATGGATTCTCCTCCAAGTTTGGAACTGTGCTGCAAAAAAACAACCAAACAAAATAAAGCCCAATTGCAGAGCGTCACCTCAAAATAAAGATTTCATACAGTTCTCTGCCTACTAGGGTATTAATTAAGTGTGTGCAGAAGCAATGAGATCAGAAGCAGTCTCCGGGGCTTTTAAACATGATCCCATGGTGTAAGGGCTCTTTGGAGAAAGTAACACATTGTGCTCAGGAACACATCTCCTAATTATAACAGCAGAATATCATAATTGTACACATTCTGAAAGGCAGTGGTAATTGCCACCTCTCATTGTGGAGTGGGACTACTTGACTTTTTTAATTGTGTTGGATCTAAACCTCTGTGTGGGTTGCAAACCATAAACCTCAAGGGAAATGGTAGGATGCTAGAACACTGCTGCTGCTTTTAGGATCTTAACATCATCACTTTGTTTATTTTCAGCTCAAAATGTGGTCAAATAAAACAGAAGGGATTGGTTCTGCTAATTCAAAAGCCACTCTCAGGATGGCAGTTCTGAGTTTTAATAAAGGAAAATATTCGAGTTACACTTATCTTCAGTTATTAACTATACTTAGCAATGTTCTATTATAACTGCACTTTCTATAGAACACTCTGAAATATTAATGGCATGGAAAATTGCGTTTACAATATAAGGTACTGACAATATGGAGGGCTTTTTGCACACAGAAATCTGTGTGCAAAGAAGAAAAAATCATTTTTTCTCAGGCACTTTCCAATTTTTGTTTTTACAAAAAAATATATATGGTAAGATACACGCGCACATACACACACACACACACATACATGCATATATATATACACACACATATACATACATACATATATACATATATATATATATGGCCAGCAGGACCAGGGCAGTGATTGTCCCTCTGTACTCTGGTGAGGCCACACCTGGAATCTGTGCTCAATCCAGTTCTGGGTCCCTCATTGCAAGAAAGACATTGAGGTGCTGGAGCATGTCCAGAGAAGGGCAACAGAGTTGGGGAAGGGTCTGGAGCACAAGTCTGGTGAGGAGTGGCTGAGGGAGCTGGAAGTGTTTAGCCTGGAGAAAAGGAGGCTGAAGAGGGAGCTTGTTGCTTCCTGTAAGTCCCTGAAAGAGGATGTAGGCAGGTGTAGGTCAGTGTCTTCTCCGAAGTAACAAGCAACAGGAAATTGCCCTCAAGTTGCTCTCACACCTGAGAGAAGCAAGTGATGCCCATTACAGCTGCTCACCACTTGATGACCAACACTCAGCCTGTCCCCAAGCAGTGGTGGGCACCTACTGGCCAACTCCCCCCAGTTTATAAACTGAGCGTGACTGGCCGTGGCATGGAATATCCCCTCAGCCAGCTCAGGCCAGCTCTCCTGGCTGTACTCCTTCCCAGCTCTTGTGCACCTCCTCACTGGCAGAGCATGGGACACTGCAAGTCCTTGGCTTAGGGTACGCACTGCTCAGCAACAACTTAATCATCAATGTGTAATCAACATTATCCTTACACTAAATCCAAAATACAGCACTGTAACAGCTACTAAGATGAAAATTAACTCCATCCCAGCTGAAACCAGGGCAGAAATCAAAGTAAAAAGTGAGACCTTGAGGTCCTGTCTTCCAGCAGATGGGTAAGACAATTCAAAGAACTTGTCTCTGCCCATCCCAAATTTTGCAGCTGATAAATATATTCTGGGTTGGAGGAGTAGTCTTCCTTAAAAATAAATAAATAAATAAATAAATAAATCAAAAAGCTTGTGACACTGAGACTTGTAGAAAACATACCATGCACAACAGTGGGAAAAGCTACAAACACTATTTCTGGTTGACTGCCTTTGAAAGTAAATGCATTAGTAAATTTTGGTTCAAATAGTCCAATAGCATTAGCATAGAAAAATATGCTGTAGGTGAAAAGACCTCCCTTAAATCAGAACCCAGAGCAAATCTAAAATAATTCCACCATGTAGCTACCTTGTTAAAATACAGTCTCAGAGATGTCTCTGTCTTGCACGGATGCCCACTTTTATTTAAAGAAAAAATAAAGATGCTTAACCTTTGAGTAGAACGTATAGGGAACAAGTAAAGTGACATAACAGCAAAATACACTGTCTATCTTGTCTTGTACTGAAGAAGTGACTGGAATTCCTAATGAAGTTCAGCACACCTCTCTCTTTCATATGCTCAAAATGCCCTACTTTCCTCATGGTGCCGCCTGCACTAGAAGTGTCACCCATGCAACCCAGCTTCTTGCACCCAGCACTCGGCACTCCTTTCCAAAAAAACTTATCTACAGCAACAGACACTGCTTTATTCACCTGACTGTTTTTACTGCTTCCTTCTCTCCTTTATCTTCATGCAAACTTGAGATGAGAATAATGCACATTTGTACTTTGTTCCAATGTACA
The DNA here is from genome assembly GCA_013398855.1 of Mohoua ochrocephala. NCBI lineage: Eukaryota > Metazoa > Chordata > Aves > Passeriformes > Acanthizidae > Mohoua > Mohoua ochrocephala. Next base: position 375,822 of record VZTA01021001.1, read on the forward strand.
TGTCTCACCAGGAGTTGCTGGTATTTTCTATGTGCTGGCACCTGAGTAGTATTTGGGAAGCCTCAGGCAAACTATCTCTTAGATTTAGACATTCCTTTTATATTGAAGATGTGCCTCTCCTTGAACAGCTCAATAACTCCTGTATAAAGTGTTTCTTCAGTTGTTGCCTCATAACAATAAAAGTAAAAATAGAGAACCTAGATAAATGTAAGAAGAGGGATTAAAATAAGAACAAATAAGAAAAGGTGTGCTATGCCTTTTCAATGTGTATGGCAGTGAATTCAGAGTATAGTGTCTCTTTCTCCCCATAGAAATAATCCACTACAGTGAGGTCTCACTGAACAATGAATTTTACAAAGCTGTTTCTCACGAAGTGCAACTACAAATGTAAAACTTGTTGTCTTGTGACATTTTGGCACCAGACTACCAGGCTACCTTTAATGTAAGACAATTCTAACCTTTCATCTTATGCTTGCAAAAATGCTTTTTTTTAAAAAAAAAAAAAAATTTTCCTGGTAACACTAAATTAAATAGTTTTAATACATAACACACCTTTCAGGCATGCGGTACTTTCTGCATTGAAACTCAGTTGTATCTGTATCCAGAGTCTTAGCACTTCAGAACTGAAGTGCTACATATTTAGTTGGCTGTGTAAAAGCATTGACCTAGAAAGTTTGCTCTCCAAACCCAGATGGCCATAGAGCTCCAGCATACACTGAAAAAAGGCAGCAAACAGGAAAAGTACTGTGTATGTTGTGACACAATGATCTTTTTGAGTGTCAGCGGTTGGACCTGATAATGTTAAAGGTCTTTTCCAAGTTAAAAAATTCTATGATTCTCTGACATTGCCGACTTTTCACAAAATCAATGAAATGCCTCATTTTCTCTCATTCAGATTTTGTTACAGAACACTAAACAAACGCTGGTTTGTTAAAGACCACTGAAGTTTACACTGGGTATCAAAAGACTGCCCAGAAATAAATTATTTTTAATTAAAAGGTCCTAGAAATTGAGTTCCCCTTCTGTTATTTGGAATAAAAGAGGGGAAATGCTTTGACACCTCCAACCCCCTCCACATACACACTATCTCTTTTGCAACGAAGAACATGGACTACCTACTTTTTACGACTGCTAGCACAACTGCAATGATCTTCATGTCCAGATGTCCCAGCAGAAAAAGACTCTAAAACGTACCTAAAGTGGAGGAAAACAAAGCAGGCATGCTCTGTGTGGTGTGCGTGTGTGCGAGGCACCACGCTGACAGTCGCAGCCGCAGCCTGTGCTGTGAACCCCCTTCACCTTGCTGCTGAGACATTAATCAGGCTCTGCTCCTCTGCAAGGACTTCAGCATGTTTTGGTCAATGTCAATGCCGGGAAAATGAGAAGTTTGCCCTTTTGTCAAACTTGCCTTGAGAGACATCTTCACCAATTATATCCAGGGGCTGTTCAGAGGAAAGCTCGAACTGTACATGATTTGTACAAAGCTACTTGACAGCATAAAAAATGACCAGTAACTCACAGAGCTCCCTTCCCTGTGGTTTACTGTCTCTTTACATCTTGTTCAAAAGTACTATGCAAAGCTGGTGTGTTCATCATTAATCCACCTCCTAACAGGTTACTGTGGCACTGAAGAAAGCTACCCAGCGTGCTCTGAAGCTGAGCACTTTGTTCTTTATAACCCCAGAAGTAATTCTGATCAATAGGAGTATGATGCTGGGACTCCATACCTAGGAAGTCATTTTAGGTTTTAATAGCATGAAAGGTTCTCAGCATGCCAAGGCAGAGCAGGTGAAAACCACAAAGGACATTGCTCCACTGTTATCAGCACTGCCAGCCTGGAGAATTCAGGAACTATGAGGTTACTCTAATCAGAATGAGGTTTATAAACAAATGAGACAGGGTGGGCAGATAAGCTGTCTTCTCCCTTTGAATGATTTCTGATTACAGTCTCCCAGACCTCACAACATGAAGTTCAGCAGATGTTCCCCATCCCATTCTTCAGGCTCTTCTCCACCACTGACTTCCTTCTGCACCAGAGTGGGGGTGAACTGAGCCTGGGGTGGATCTGTGTCCACTACAAGTTCACAGTGCTGGTAAGTGAGTGCTACTGTGCTGTTTGTGTATGGTTTGGAAGATAAAAAGCTTCCTCTCATCTCCCATAACGAGCCTTACCCATCACCAAGTCTTCCCACCCACGCCCCATCCCCTGGCCTCTCCCCATGCCTGTGCATGCAGCCAAAGCTGAGGCACTTGCTGTGTGGCATTTCTGAAAATGTTGAGCTGTGGTTTCAGGAGCCTGAGGAACAGCAGTTTGTGCAGTGCTTGGCTTTCAGCCTATGCCTTCTGCCTCCAGAGCTGTATTTATCCAGGCTCTGCAGTGTCCCTCATAGCGGTAGGTAAGTACTGACTGGCTGGATGAGCTTTAGCAGGGTATGGTTTACAATTCTGACACACACTTCATGTGAGAGTGGCAGAAGGTACATTAATGAAATCATGTGACTACAGCCCAGAAGTGAAAGATGGCAAATGTAACATGAAGTTATTTGTTTTGTTGTTAGAAAACTACTGTGAGATACCTGACAAAGCTGAGGCTGAGATGCAAGACAAGTGCCAAGAAGTGACTGAAGTTGGACATAGGGTGCCTCCTTGGGCTGGTACAGAGATTCTCCTTTGTTAGGCAAGTCCCTACTGTGGAGACCTCAGGGAATTCAGACAAAGGCTAAGGCCAACATGATCTACAGGAGTGTCAGCAGCACAGACCCCTGGAGAAGCCCACAGCCCATTTATACACTGACAGCTGCAGCAGCGGCAGAGAGACCTAAGAGTTGCAGACTCAGGAAAACCACACAGCCTCATTTCGGGAGATTATTGTGATATACAAATTGTGCAGCCCTTTTTGTTCGCCTTTAAAGAAAGAGCTTAAACTGATCAATCTGTTCTTAGCTAAGTGTTCCTCTTTAATGACTGCTGAATAGCGAGTCCTTGCCAGAGCCCAGAGCACCTGGGGAGAAAAAAATATTGAGACCCTGATTTAAAAAATGCTCGGCAATTTTATCTGCTTCAGTACCCAAGTGGTGTATGTTTGCAGTCGATTAGTCATTACAGATCACTTTTCAGCCCACATGGCAACAGTTGGGGGTTTTTTTTGTTTTTAACTGAGAACAAGGCAAATCAGTCCCGAACGGTGAAACTGAGCTCTAAGTTTTTGATGTCCTTACAAATATGAAACTTTCTGTTTACTTGTAAAAAATACAGCAGTATATATTCAGACTATTATGATAAAAATTAGAAGTGGTGATTAAAATGGTACTTTAAAATTCCGTTAGTATTCTTTTAACACACAGGAAAAGGAAAAAAAAAAACCAACAATAAATGGCCAACTAAAAACCCCACCAATTCCTGACACTGTATTCCTCTCAGTTTTGAAATCTTATCATTATGTAGTGTTCGAATATTCTTTCTCTGGACACTGTCTTCTGACAGACAATTTAAGTGATAACCAGATTTGCTATGTAAATGAAACCGTGGTAACTCTCACTCAACCATTCTTCTTCTCTGTAACCTCTTCAGAAAGATGCATGCTCCATTTTACATTTTTCATTAATGCACCAAATCACATGAGGTTGAAAAGGTTAAAGATGTTTAATTGTTACTAGATGATAATCAGCCAGAAATTATATTCTAGCATGTAGCTGGCTGGCAAAGATATGGTATTTTCAGACACATCCCTCCTCATTCTTCCTTTCCCTTTGGAATTTATCATTAAACTGAATTTATCTGTCTCACATGACACATACGGTCAGGAATCAATCTGAAAAGCCAAATCTGAAAGCTCCTTGCCATTTCTCATTTTCTGTGACCAAATAAGGGAAGAAACCTGCATGACTTTGGTGGCAGAGACCAGCTTTTCTATTTACATCATTTATACTATGACAGCCCTCGGAGGCCCTAAATGTGGACCAAGACTAATTGTTCCAGACCCAGGGCAAGCAAAAAATGAAAACAAGCTGGATGCCAAAAAATACATATATAATTTCACACCTCTCTTTACTCTCTCTTTACTGAAAGTGTTGCTAAACTGGGGCTAGAAGGGAAAAGGAAGGGAGAGCAAAGGGATTTCTCACACTACTTGTCTTGGGATGCCCAGAAGTGGTGGGAGACAGGGGACAGAAGGAGGACAACAGAGATAAAGTTTTGGCAATTCCTACCTCAAAATCTCTCCCTCCTTTTTATCTTCTCCTGTTTTGGAGCCACATCTCCTACCTACCATGCTGGCAGTGAGTTTCCAAATAGTTAAGTTCTTTCTCTAAAACCTTCAAAGACCCACTCACACCCTCCAACTAAAGTCAGAATGGGAAGATCTGCCCTCTGGAGGGGTTTCTCTCTATGCTTTCATTACAGAGGCATTCTGAAGAGGTTTTTTATGCTTCTGGTTTATATATGCTCTAATGCAACTTGAGAATTGAACAGTATATTAATATTTCTTATATAGAACAAGTCTGTATCTTATTGGAAATGTTAAATGGATTGGTTAATGCATTTTTGAAAGGTATTTAAATGCTGTGGCATTAAAGATTTATGTAAAAATCTGAATACAGAACAAACTGCAAGATGCTATAGTACAGACACTACAGTAATTCAGGCACCAATTTAAGTGGCAAATGGTATTTTTCGATAACCTTACATCTGCCTTTGTTAGCCAAAAAAAAAGAGATAATAGGCACAAGAGCACAATAGCCTTGAAAGTGGCAAAATATGTAAAAGGTCACAGAACTGGAAGCAAAAAGGATGTTTTGAAATTTCCCCTTCTCCAGATACTGAGCAATACTGCAACATCTGCAAAACTCTCTGTGGCTGGGCATGAGCTCGGGTCCTTGGGCAGGCTGGCAGGGGCACAGACCAGGGAAGGCTTGGGAGCTGGCACAGTACCCAGATGGCACATCCCCATAGAGAGCAGGAACTGCCTCAGAGGTGGCAGTTCAGCTGCCAGTACCAGGAAATCTGTCCTGTGGGTTTGGGCCCTGGGGAGGCAATGAAATCCCCATGTTCTCTCTAAAATCAGGGAAAATGACTGCTTGCCTCAAACCACAACAGCCCTTTCTGGTGTTGAAGCCTATGGCAGCAGGTATTGCTTCCTTCTCAAAAGCCAGCAGACCAAGCTGCAAGAGGTGATCGCCAGCTAAGAGTAAAGTCACAGCGAAACCTGTGAAAGCAATCACAAAAGTCTCTCTCTGGAGTCAGGTGCAGGGATAACCCAAACAGCATCACAGCAGCCTCCTGGCATGGAGCAACATAAAACTGGGAAATGGTGGAAATCAGAGGAGAAGGACAGGTGCCCTGAGGCAAATCTCCTTGCCCCGAACCAGGGAGCTCTAAATGCAAAGATCTCAGTGAGAACAGAGGATGGGTGAGAACAACCTGCGTAGCTGTGTCCTGCCACAGAGCCAGGGACTGGAAGATCACCATGCTGCACTATGAGCTCCCCAAAAGCTGCTGAAGATGGAGCAGCAGCAATGCCAAGTGTGACTTTGACTCTGGGAGTTGACTTTGGTGATGGAGAACATTTCCACTGAATGCAGATTGTGCTTCCACGAAAGCCAGTGCCGCAGCACACTACATCCTTCTAAACAGTATTATTAAACTACCATAATAATCACCCTGCTCTTCAATCCAAGGTCTCAAAGCACATTACAGACCGTAATGAAATAACTCACACAAGAGCACTGTGCGGAAGAAGGGGATCATTACTGCTGCTGCTCGCAGTCATAAAGCCGTGCTTGCAGACACGGAATTTCATTGCGAGGACCAAGCGCACAAGTGTCACCATATACTTCACTGCCAGTTATGGGTCCTGTCAAGGATTTGTCATTGCTTTCCTGATGCTCCGTATTTTCGCCAAAGTCTTGAGACTCTTGGTAATTACAAGAGACTCAGCTTTCATTTACAAGAAACAAAATGAAAACAATCCCCAGAAAAAAGCTGTATTTGTGGATCTGAAGTTTGAAATCTGTTCAGTCTACCCTAAACCAGAAGGCAAATGAAAACAACAAAAATGTATTTTCTTTTTGTGCTTCTGATACTCCCATTGCCTTGGGGAGATGCAATTCCTTCTCGGGGGCTGAATCAGGCGTTCTGTCTGTGTGTGGGCACCAGCCCTGCCCTGCTGGCATGAAGTCAGCTGGCTGGGGCAAAGTCCTGACCTCTGTGCAGGGGAAGCCACTCCAAGAGACACTTCCAGATCGTGCACGAGCCTTATGGCAGAGCTAAGGAGGGAATCCAGGTCTTAATTAACCCACATTTCAAGTTAACAAGGAACTGTTAATACACAAGTGAGTTAACTGCCAGTCTGCTAGAGCAAACACCATGCAACATCTTGCGGTTCCGACTTGTAGCTGGAGTTCAGAGGAGCCAAGTTCTAACTCATGACTCTCCCCCCACTTTCTTTCATCAACTAAAGCCAGCCCCTCACCCATGATAGCTTGTTTTCGAAGAATACAACTCCCTATGATATATTACATTGGCTTCTGTGCCATTAGCAAGGTTTTGCCGGTGGGTAAGGAAGTGAGCATCATCCTGTTCATAGGACAGAGCCCATGGACTGGATGGGACAGCACCAGGGGACAGCATGGACACCAATGCCTGCCACTTTGGTGAGCAAACGTGACTGCAGTGCTTAGGTGATGGTTCACACTGGACTTCTTCTCTTCTGAGCTATACAACGCTGCTCATCCTCTGCAGCTGATAAACCCACACTGGTCGGGCTCACAATGTGCATAAATCTGTGATCAGTGGGAGCACAGAGGAAAAAAAATTGGAGTTTCTAAGAGTATCTGCTGTACTTTCTGGAAATATCAGAACTTGGGTCTTCATCTTTTTTTTTCTTTAAATACATACTGTGATGTTTAGAAAGCTTACATCTGTCTAGGTTCCTTACCCCAAAAACGCAACACCAAATTTTCCATCTTTTGACACCAAAGGAAGCATTAAAGGGGATAACTGCCCCCAAGCCAAGAACCTTCCATCTCTAGCCATAACAACACTGGAGTAATTTGTCCTTGAAGAAGGGGGGGGGATAGCCATGGTGGATGACAAATGGCTAAGCCATATGCATTCATTTCTATCTACAACAAAAAGAAATTAAGCATCTATCAGCTTACCGTGAGAGCCAGCGCCACAAGCAATAATTTTTGTGAACAATAACCTGGCACACCTTCTTTGCTGCATCGGCAGCTGCTGCTGCTCATGTTGAGAAGGTCCTTGGAGCTACTTCATACCCCCCCTCTGCACCTGACCCTGGTTTTTCCTGCATGTTTCAGACTTGAGCCGGGAGGACTTCGGAAGTCACGTTTAGACTGTGACCACAAATGGCTTTATGGAGGCAGAACAGCCTGCGTTTTTCTACATGCAAGTCAATGACAATATGGCACCAATTAAATCAGTGCTTCTTTTCCTCTCTCTGCATTAAAAACCATACTGTCTTTAACTAATTAATAATTGGATTAATGCATATAAGTACCTGCACGGGGAGAAATTACTAGGGAGTAAAAGGTTTTTTATTCCAGCAGAGAGAAGAACAATGAAATCTGATGGTGGAGAGAAGAGGCAGACAAATTCGATGAAAAATAAGCCAGACATTTCAAAGAATACAGGAGATAAGCATCAGGGGAAAAAATAAAAGGTCTTGTAGCCTTTAAATCGGTATCTTCCTGGAATACGGGCTTTAGTCAAACACCAGTCAAACATCTCAGTGTAGGAGTAATTAGGTGATTTTCTACCACGTCTACCAGGAAGGGGTCAGAGCAGGTGATAGAATACCCCTCCGACCTTAAGACTATGAATCTGTTCATTCACTATCCTATCACACTGCAAAACCAGCAAAACCTCTGCTTCCATCTCCAAGGCAGAAAATAACACAAGCAGGAAAAATAGAGGAGCTCTTATGCACCATGCTGGGAGGTCTAGGAAAAAAATCATTTTTGTCAACAAATAAATACATAGAATTGCATTACAATAGCTAATAGAACAACACCATGAAAATTCGTAATACAATATAGTAAAAAAAAAGGAAAATAACTATCTTCATTTAATTATTTTTTCCTAAAAGCAACGTAATTACTTAAATCCAGTAAACTTTTGAGGGGCAGAGATTTGAATTTTTTTTTTCTATGTTAAATTATAATCCCTTTAAAGGGAGGGGATATATATAGGGGGAGGGGGTATTTCATACTCATGACATGATTTATGGTCAATATGCTGAAAGGCCATGGAAATCAGCTCCAACTGTTATCTTAGATGAGAATTTGTCTCTAATAATTTCAAATGAACCTGGCTAAATATATTTTCTCATTTCACACTCAGACAGTCACTAAGGGTTCAATCCCACACCCATCTGCAGCAATGGCAAGGATCCCATTGACTTCACTGATAGCGGGATGAAACTCTTTCCTTGAAGGTGTTACATTTATAGCCCATTTTTTTCCAAAGTAGTCATGAGACAAAAGGGTAGGGTTTTTTGGGGTTTTTATTAATTATTAAATTAACAGAGAAAATGAAGTTGGGGTTCTTCTACACCAGCTCTGATGTAGACAGCCTGGTGCACGTGCCACGTGCACAGCACCAAAGCATTCAACCCAGGAGCCATGCCAGGAGACCACAACAAAATCTGGGAAGAATGTATTTGCAAAGGCATCTAAAATGGATTCTGAAAAGCCACTTCTAAAAATCATTTCCAGGCATTTTTGGTGATTTCACTGGAGGTCGCTGTGTCATCTATCCCACAAATCAGTTTTGACCGAATGAAAGATTGCAACACAATTCAAGGTGGGGAAAGGATAGAAAGGATAAACTCTAAAGTAATAAGATCAGACTGTTATTCATTTAGAGTACTTTCACATCCTGACAGTTCCACAATTTCTGGGAAAGATTTATCTTGTCCTAACAAAATCATTTCTCAGGTGTCATGACTCAAGTGGACCTCTAGCGAAGGCAGGGCTGGGGGCTGGGTGCCAGGTGGGAGTCAGCACCCTGCGCTTCACACCACCAGCAGCATGGACACAGGGGTGCAGGGGGGATGTCTCTCTTTGGAGGCTGGGAAAAGTGATCCTGTGGTGATTCTGAAACCACAACAGTATGGAAAAAACTACCAAATCCGAAAAATTCAGTCTTATCTTAGGGGGAAAAAAAGTACAGGTAACTTGCAACTGGAATTCAATGAATATTTTTGGCAAAGACTCGCTTAGGAAGGACACTTCATGGACTCTATAAATAACTTCTAAGGCACTCACAGTTTTATTTATACCTTTTCTCTTTTTAAAGGTAACTGAATATTCAAATGCACGTTTGTATTTTAAGTGTAATTTCTAATTACATGCACAATTGCTAATCCATCTGTTTACTACATACTGTAAATGCCTGTCATTCTATATGCTTGAATAATTACTGAAAATTAAATATTGTAAACAGTCAAATTAATTTCTCTCAGCATACCAAATTGCAAGAAGGCTGCAAGATGATAAAATATTACACGCCCCCAGAAATGGAACAAGTCGCTCCTAGCCCACACCTCGCTGAATGTGCTTATTCATGTTTTGTAACAGATAGGAAACTTTTTAATCCAGAAATTTGTAACAAGAGTCTGAAAAGCTCCATTACACCTTACTGTCAGCGAGAGAGTGATTTAAAAGGAATATGGCCTGCTATGTTTCAAGCTGTGACAGAATGAGAAAATCATGTTTCTTATGTGCGGCAAGTTGGTGTTAATGTTTTCTTATTTTAATCCTGTTAGAATCAATATAGGAATATTTATAACTAATTTTTTCTTTTGTTGATTTATTTATAACGTTTTACAGCAATAATGGTATTCAAGAAGCCCAGAGGACAAAAACATGGGACAACACTGTATTTGAATATATATTATCCATTCCCAGAAGAGACATGGCCTCTCCTCCCAGCTTTTTGTGCAAAACAGAGCTGTGCCATAAAGCCCCTCTACTGCTATGGTAATTTTTGGCTTAAACTGTGCTCATTATGCATTAATAGGTTTTTAGTCCAGATCAGATCATCTGTTTTGTGCTCCTGGATAATAATGGTCAGGGAATTTCACTGCTTGGCCTCTGTGCCTGGACCATAACCTTGGAATAGCACCTTTACAGCTACAACTATCCTGAGCCAGAAAAATAGGACTATTTCTAGTCTGAATATCTCTAAGTTCAGTCTTTTATGCCTTTTATCTGTTAGATGAAAGGCAACCTTTGTCATACATCCTGTCCCCATGCAGGCACACACAAACCATGAAGCCACAACCTCTTAAATTTTTCTTGACAAATTACACAGACTGAACTTCTTCAGCTCCCCATGGCATGGTAGTACACATTTTAGGTTTAAAAAAGAGCATTTGAGAACCCCAGTGATGTGATCCTTTTAAGTAGATGGATTGACACAGGATCCAGCCATGCTTGAAAAGAGATGAGAATCTTGCTCTAAATGTCTGGCTCTGTCATTTGAGTCCCTCTGTCCACACAGGCAGACAGGTGAAGAAAATGTAGGATTTTAACTCTGGTACACCTGTCTACATGCACATTGTTATCAATGAGAAATCAAGTATTCAGAGGCCTTACTGGATCCTGCCCTGGCTGTACACAAAAAGTGTCTCTATAAATCCCTGCTACAAAACCCCTGGAGCTCCAGGGAGGAAGGGATGGCGATGCTCCATTAGGTATTTCATTTTTTAACTATGGTGAGGACAGTAGCCAGCTTTTCCAGAATGTAAAGGAATTTCGCCTTTCAGGAGCACGGCTGGACATCATGTTTGAAAACTTCAGCCTTTCCAGGGGCCTCTGCCCTCATGTCCTACTCAAAGAGCAGTTAAGCCCTTCTCCTGTAAGACTGCCACTGTCTTTCTTTTCTCATGAAAATTGAGAAGGAGAACAGGGGAAAAAAACCTCCAAACTTATACACATTCCAATAAAGAAAGAAAAAAAATCCACTTTGAATGTTTTTTCCCGAAAAATCCTTTAATTAAAAAAAAAAAAAAGGCAAAAATCCTCAAACAAAACAAAATCAAAAAAAGAAGGAAGGAAGGAAGGAAGGAAGGAAGGAAGGAAGGAAGGAAGGAAGGAAGGAAGGAAGGAAGGAAGG